>JAYESA010000005.1:169698769-170298769 GCA_036927795.1 Iris macrosiphon | reverse complement strand
AATCTCGTGTCTGTAAAGAAGTGGCAAACCTTCGTATAAAAGCTTGTGTTTCACTGATAGTTGATTCAAACTCCAAGCTAGAGGTCTCGGGCATGGACTAGTCCTCCACGAGAAAAACCAGGATATATCGTTGTGTTTGCGTTTGTTCTTCCTTACTCTATTTACTTTCCGCATTATTATTCCCTGATTATTTTCTTTGTTAGTAGTTTCTTACTGGACTTATAATAAGTATTAATTGGTCATTATTGACACATAACTTTATTCACCCTTCCTCTAGAGTTGCCTACACATAACTTCACCACCTTCGCGTTACCTTCAGCAGCTTCGGTCCCGACGATGAACATCGTCCAGTGTTGAAATTGAGATAGACCCGTTAAGAGCCCTAATATAGGTAGTAGGTTCTTTTTGCAAGTATCAATGAATGCTGAGTTTGGAATACCGGGGGATAACTTCAGAGTTGCTTGCCTGAAATGCTCTATGAATTCATAAGCGGATTCCTTCTCCTTATGTTTGATATCGATGAGTGAAGACATTATTATATCCATGACTCCCTCGTAGAATCATGAGAGAAAAAGATACTTTATGTCATCAAATGAGGATATACAGTTGCCAGGTAAACTGTGATACCAATCATAGTCTATGTCGGCCAAGCATCCCATAAATAATCTGGTAAGGAGAGCATCTTCTTTCTGCAGATGAGCCATCATCATATTGAAGTAATTAATATATTGGCTCGGTGATGTTCTGCCTTCAAACAAGACTATCCATTGGGGCTTGTATTTAGAAGGGAATGTAACACTATCCCAATGAGGAGGATAAGGCTGTTTCACCACAGCTTACGGAGTTGATTTTTATTCTTTAAAACATCGACCTGTGCACGCAACTCCCAGATAGCTTCGAGATGATCTTCTGGTCGGAGTGGTGCAACTGACTGATAAGATCCTGGTTGAACAAGTATTATCACAGGCAAAGGTCCACTCCCAATATTGAGAGGATTAAGAGTTGGCGCTTCTAACTCTTGGTTTATGACTGCTTCTGGATTTGTGTTATCCTGCAGAGGTGTTGTTCTATGAGTAGACTATGAAGGTATGAATAAAGCCACTTGGACAGGTACTGGTGTAGCAGAATATTGGGCTGTCATTATTTGATGCATATTTTGTATCATAGTATGCATGTCCCTGAGGGCGTCCTCTGTGACAATTGCAATGATGTTCATTAGGAAACACCGTTGTAAAGTCAGAAGGGTCTCTCTCTTTATGATTTTGTATAATAAGCTTACGTAAATCGAAAGAGGGAAGAGAAGAGGAGGAAGATGGCAGACTCTGCCTCTTTACATGAGATATATTGAATCTTCTATGCACATTTTTGGTCCATTGTGTGTAGAGTGTGGTGTTGGCTTGATTTGCGAGTGATTCGTTACATCTCGAGCTTTTGTTCTTCATGGACGAGAGAAAGTTACCTCTAGCAGTCCTCTTATTTATACGTGCAGAATTAGCATATTGTGAAGAGGTTGGTCCTGCTTTGCACACCTTCTGCGGTGTAGGCAGAGTTGACGCAATTTTCCTACGTGTATTTAATTTTGCACAAAGGTCATGACATGGCCTACTAATAGTAGGTTTCTGACGAGTGGCGCATAAATTTTCCTCCACTGTGCGTGTAATCATGATGTTAGGAGAATGATTCTCTCTGACTAATACTTTATTTATGCGCTTGTAATCTTTCTTCTGCTAGCGTAAATTCTCGAGAAACTTTTCTCTCTTTGAAGAGTGCGCCTGTTGAGAGATTGGTTTGGACAACGATGTCCATGACTTGCTTTTCTCGCATATTACAACCAATATGTGTAGGCTCAGAAGCTTGGGTGTGGATCACCATTTGCTTGATATTGTGCGAGTTGCACGATTTGTATCCCTTATTTAACACAATAGAGTCAGAATCTTGGGTGTGGATCACCATTTGCTTGATATTGTGTGAGTCGTACTAATTGTATCCTTTATTTAACGCAAGAGAGTTGTCCACCAAATTATTGACCTGAGCTAGTTGACAGAATTGACCAGGTAGTTCCTGTCAATCATAATACTTTTTTTCTTGTTGGCACCAACTTCGGGATATGCATGACGAGGCTTGGGCACCCACACTTTGAGAGTTCTTCTCGACTTGAGTGCAGATAAGGGGTTAGAACTATCCCCAGAATAGAGCATTTCTTCTTATGCTTGTTGGTCAAACTTCACGACCAAGGTCTTATGCATCGAGCCGACCGACGCAGCGTAGAGTTGAGCTATCACCTTCTCGTCAGAGGAGAGAGTCGTCCCCAACAGAGTCGTCATCTTGTTTGCGAAAAAAGTTTATGCGAAACTTTTGTATTATAAACGATTGAAAAGAAAGAAAAGTACAAAAGATCCTAAACAAGAATCTAAGTACAGTTGATTCTGGAAAAATATAGCTGTAGAGATCTGATCTGAGGACGATCATTTACTCGGACCACACAACGATGAAGAAATACAGGGAATGCTATGAATAACTTGGAGATTTGAACAATAAGAAAGCTTTGGCAACAATGGCACAAGAAGCTTCTGTTTCTCTCTTTTTGTTCTTGAATTTCAAAGGCTTGAAAATTCCAGTCCCTTTCTCTCCCTCTGTATGTCTGTTCCCTAATGGATGTACCGATCCTGTATTTATAGATTTTAGGAGCAGTTATGAGAGTGTGCGTGCACTTTGGACAGTCTATATTGTTTTATCATTGTGCGCGCACTTTTTGGTGGACTAACACCCCACATTCTTAATGAGTGGGTGCACAACTTGCTGCTTGTTTGACACGTATCTTCCTATACGAGGAAAACATAAGTCGTGGGGGGACAGTTATTTGTATATTTTTTACGAGAAGCATGGTATGTAAGACACGCACTCATCACTGCTCACTGTCAGTTAGGATAGTATGCGTACTTTAGAAGTGGTTTGGAGACTGGTGCACTTTTGGAAATATTGGCTATATACAAGTACTTTTTTTTGAAGTAGCCGTGATGACGCACTTTTGATAAAATTGGCCGCGATGTCGCACTTTTTTAGAAGTTGGCGTAACGACACACTTTTGAAGAAATTAGCTCAATGACGCACTTTTGAAGAAGTTGGCACAACGATGCACTTTTGAAGAAATTGGCACAACAACGCACTTTTAAAGAAGTTGGTTCAACGACGCACATTTAAAAAAATTGGCACAACGACGCACTTTTGAAGAAGTTGGCTCAACGACGCACTTTTGGAAAGATTGGCACAACAACGCACTTTTGAAGAAGTTGGCTCAACGTCTGGGTCGCTAAACGACAACCTGTGTCTGTGTGCCACAACCCAGCTGTAATGATGACTTCTGACTCTTCAATTTCTATTCCATCATGTCAGATTTATCGTATTGAATGCCTAGGGGAAAAGAAGACATGCAAATTGTATTCCTGTCTGCACTAATGAAAGCAACTTGAAAGTGCGCCACTTTTCTGTTCTCTAAATAGTGCGCCATCCTTTGAAACAAGTAGAAAGTGCACCATCCTCAAAATAAAGAGAAAGTGCGCCATTCTTCCTCTGTTAAGTTTATTTTTAGAAAATTGCACCATCTTCAAGAGGCACATTTTTTTGCTTCTACACTCATGATTCCTTACCCGGTAAGAAAACTACGTGGATAGCGAGATCACTACTAAATACGGTTACTATGTTACGCTCCAGTCCCAAAATATAATGGGACCGATACTCGACTAGGCCAGCTGATACAAACTAGATTAGTTTCCTAATTTAGTGGCCTTATCTAGATGTACTACGCTGTATAATGGACTAAGTCCAAACTAATACTAATATGCAGCAGGTAAATATCTAATCTCATCCACAGAATATAAATAAAAAGTGCTAAAATAAATACTGGAATAAAGTACGGAGTCTGAATGTCATAATACAACCCAAATAAGACTGATTGGAACAAACCCACTGAATACAATACTGAAATAAAAGTATGGGAAGAAAGATTAGATAACTAGCCTAGAACATCGACTAACAAGATAAAGATGCTCCAGCCCTAGGCGGAAGGCCTACCAGTGATCAGGGAACACTACCAAAATATATCTAATTAACGATATTTTTAATGACGTTTAGTTATGGCGTCGCTATATTTTATGAATTTAGCGACATCATTTTATAACGTTACAGGACATTGCTGTTAGCGACGTTCCGCGACTGCAAATAATATTATGGAATAAGATGTCGCCAACTGTCGCCAGACGTCGCTATTATTTTTATTATAGCGACGTGTGGCGACTTTAGTTTTCATACGCCGCTAAATATTATAAAATCTGCGACGTTTAGCGACGTCACTTTATGGTGTTGCCAACATTTTCATATAGGTTAAAAACGTTCATTTTCCCATCTCCCTCTTCAAAAATTTCCCAAAAATTTTGAGCTCCCGCGCGCGACCTCCCCCGGCGACCCCCTTCGCCTCCATAGCTCCGGCGTCGGCTGTGCTCCCCCTCCGATCCCGGACTCCACCGAGCTCCTCCTCCTCCTCTCCGAACACCCCCTCCTCGGTCAACCCCTCATCTCCGGACACCCCTCCTTAGGTAAATCCTAATCCTAACTCGGACACACACACACATGCCGATTCTAACCCTAACCCCAGATTTGACACGCACACGCGCGGACACACACACACGCGGACACACACACACACACGTGCGGACATACACACACACGCGGACACACACACACACACACACACACACACACACACACACACTAACACATGCTGACACTAACCCTATTACTGACATGGACCCATTAACACACACTGACACACACACACGCGGACACTCTAACACACGCGGACACTAACCGTAATACGGGCATATACACTAACCCTAGTAGTGGTATTCTAGTATCCACAATTGGTATTTAGTGTTCGTATCATGGTACGCCATGATACGTATGGCTAGATTTGATAATTTGGGTATTTTGGTGTCTCACTGTGTCAATTACCTATATATTGCATTAGATCTATTATTCTATAGGTTTATATCAATTCTATATATATTTTGGTGTTCCAATTGATATTGATGTTGTTTATTTGGTATCATGGTATATTTGTGTTGATACTTGATTGTATCATGAGATTTGGGTATGTGTTTATGTGCATATAGTGAGGTGTATCATGCAAATTATATATATATATATATATATATATATATATATATATATATATATATATATATATATATATATATATATATATATATATATATATAACTGTGTGTATTTGTGTCTAAGTGTAGAATGTACCACTTGAGCACATGAGTGTTAGTAAGTGGTATTGTAGATGAGTGTGTTGATGAGTAGGTATTTCTGTGAAGAGAGGATATCAAATTGGTGGGGTGTGTTTGATTGTATGTTGCATTCTATTTGGAGAGTGGTGTTGAGTTATCTAGGATGTATATATGAGGGTAAATATATAGGTACCTAGATACAAGTGAGTATCGAGGGGAGATGTGTTGTGTTGTGGGTAAGATACTAAGTAATGGGTTAAATTACTAGATAAATAGCTAAGGTACTTTACGGATACTCATGAGTCATGATATGGATACTCATGCATCACAACTTGAATACTAACTATATGACCTAAATACTCACTTTGATGAACATTTGGAAAATATACTTGAACGATGTCTATTCATCTTTGCAGAAGTATCTAGAAATGGATCTGAATTACTACCTGCATCATCGTTTGTGGATGTACAACCGTCATCTTGATGACATGTGCGGTGTGCAGGATGAATACATAGAGGGAGTAGAGCAGTTCCTGCAGTTCGCCAAGGCGTTCCCTGAGTACATGGACGACACAAAAATTAAGTGTCCGTGTGTGAAATATCATAACTTAAAATATCATCCAGAAGTGGATGTGATATATTATTTGTACTCGAGGGATTTTACTCCGAATTACTAATAGTGGACCTCACACGAAGAGCTTGTGCCTTAAGCATCGGAGCGGGAGCCTTATGTGGAGCCATATATTAATGTCCACGAGCATGCTAATTTTGACGACGGGTACATGAACATGGTTTTCGACGCTGTGAGGCCTACTTTCAATCCGGACAATCATGAAGCAGCTGAGGAGGCACCGAATGCCGATGCTGCAAAGTTTATGGAGTTGTTGGAGAATACAATGACTCCATTGTATCCTGGTTGTGAGGATCATTCACCGTTAGAGGTAGTGACCAGGCTGTTGTGCATAATGTCTGATTTTAATATATCGCAAGAATGCTACAACCGACTGATCGAGTTATTTATAGTGATCTTGTTGGAGGATGCCAAGTTACCTACAGACTTCTACTGATCTAAGAGAATGGTTAGATCGCTATGGATGGGATATGAGAAAATTGATTCGTGTCGCAATGGGTGCATGTTGTACTATAAAGAAGACAAAGATGAAGCAGTGTGCAAATTCTGTGGTGTTGATTACTACAAGGCAACTGGTATTGGAAAGACTCCCGGTGCAAGAAAGTCAATCGATTCGATGCACTACCTCCCTTTGACGCCGCGGTTGCAGAGGTTATTTATGGTGAAGGAGACTGCCGAAAATATGAGTTGGAACATGAGGGAACAGATCGAAGGAGTGTTGGATCATCCATCAGATGGAGAAGCATGGAAGCACTTTGATCGAGAGTATCCTAATTTTTCTTTGGATCTGCATAATATCAAATTGGGGCTCTCCTCCTACGGTTTTACCCCATTGGAATTTTTGAGATCCCAGTATTCGAGTTGGCCTGTGATTGTCACCCCATACAACTTACCGTCTTGGATGTTCATGAAGACTCCGTATATATTTCTAACCGTTATCATTCTGGTTTCGAACAATCCCAAGAGAAATATTGATGTGTACTTACGGCCGTTGATAGATGAGTTGAATCAGCTATGGAAAGTAGGCGCCAATACGAATGATCTTTCCAGCCAGAAGAATTTTCAGATGAGGGCAGCACTTATGTGGACCATCAACTTCTTTTCGGCCTATAAAATATTATTGGGATGGAGCACTCATAGTCGTCTCTCATGTCCGTATTGCATGGACCGTACTAAGGCTTTTCGTTTAAAACACGGAGGAAAATCGTGCTTCTTTCATTGTCATCGATAGTTCCTGCCGAAAGATCATCCGTTCAGGAGGAACAAGAATGCGTTCCATGTCGGTATTGTGAAGAAGGCCGATCCATCGCCAAGGTGGTCCAAAGATACGATATGTGTCACCACCCCATTTCCAGAGCCGGGTATTTTTTTATTTATTTTAATTTAGTTAATTGTGCATTATTTTTAATTAATTGTATTTATAATTAATTAATAATTGTACTATATTTTTATTGATTGTTTTAGGATTTTGGCTAGCCTGGACCCATGTCAGACCCTAGTGCTCCCATGTCCGACCCAGCCCACACCCCTGTGAGACTTATTTTGGGGCTTAGATTTATTATTTTATTTTTAGGAGGTTAGTTGGAGAGATTTGAAACTAGTTTGAGTGCTTTTGGAACCCGGAACCCGAAACCAAGTGAGTAGGGGCATTTTGGGAATTTAGAAACTTGGCAACCCCCTTTATTACATTTTGGCCGACCCATTCAACCCCCCCCACCCGTGGACAGCAGCCCCTTCCCCTTTGTTCCATTTTCTTCTTCTTCTTTATTTCTTCTTCCTCTCTTCTTCTTTCTTCTTCCTTTCTTCTTCCCAACTTCAAGTAAGCATCCTTTTGCTCTTCTTTCTTCTTCTATTCTCCATGATTGTGAACCCTAATCCTACATTCTTCCCTAACCTAGGTGTGAGGAGCTTAGATCTAGTGTGGAAGCTAGATTTGGTGGCTTGGAGCTTGAGGGAGGTGATTTCTAGGGGTTGTGAGACTTTGGCCTTGGGATTTCAACTCCCAAGAGATAAAACCCTAACTTTCCCCTTGCTAATTATTTTTGTGTAGTGTAATTAGTGTTGTAGAACCTTCCTATACCCTAAGCCTACCCGTAGGAGGAAGTTGGAACTAGTTTGGTTGAGTTTAGAGACTTTAACACTAGGTTTTGTGTCAATTTCGGGTGGAATCCGAATTTTGCCCAATTTTGGGTGATGCCCTAGGTTAGACAGATCTAGGTAGATATTGTCGAGTGTCTTGAGGGTGAGTGCGTATCGCCGTTCGGGCACGGGAAGCCGTGTCGCGGAGAAACGGACGTTTCGGGCAAAATTGGGGCTTTTCGTCGTCGTCGATTCTAAGTGAGTGCGCGTTTCTGTCACGGGCCTAGAATCGACGCGGGAGCGCATTTTCTAGGATCTAGTCATCGTTTAGAGCGCGTGGGTAAATTTTGGGCCAATTCTGAGTTCGTTTGGTGTGCGTTTCAGGAGGTTTTCCGAGTCGCGCACCACGTGTTCGTCGAAATGACCGAACGGCCATTTCGACTTGGTTTTCTCGTTTCGGGCTTGTGCGCGCATTGGGTTAGTATCGGGGAGTGTGTGCTAGAGTTTTCGAGTTATATTTTATATATTTTAGGGTGTTGGTGAGTGTCGGGGTCGTTGGGCGTGAGTGGGGCGTGTTGTTTGTGTGTTGTGTTGTGTTAGTGTATATGTCTATATATATATATATATATATATATATATATATATATATATATATATATATATTTATATGTATGTGTGTTTATGTATATATATTTGTATATATATGAGTGTATTTATATCTATGTGCTTGTGTGTGTATATGTCTATGTGTATATATATATGTATATGTGTAAGTGTGCTTGTGTGTGTATATATATATATATATATATATATATATATATATATATATATATATATATATATATATATATATATATATTTATGTGTGTGTATATATTTATAGTTGAGAGTGTGTGTATATATATATATATATAAATTAAGTGTGTGTATATATATATATATATATATATATATATATATATATATATATATATATATATATATATATATAGCTAGGTATATATATTTATGTGTGTGTTTATATATATATATAGCTATGTATATATTTATGTGTGTGTGTGTTGTTATGTGTTTTAGTGTGTGTGTGAGTGTGTTAGTGTGTGTTAGTATATAGAGATGTAGGTGTATATATATATATGTATCTAGTTATATATATATAGATATATATATATGTTTGTATATATATATTTAGAGAGTGATATATATATATATATAGGTGTGTGTGTATGTGTGTTTGAGAGAGGGGGGGGACTGGAACCAGCAGCCACAGCAGCAGTACATAGCAGCAGCAGTAGCAGCAAATTCAGCAGCAGCAGCAAGGCTGCAGCAGCAGCAGCCAAGAGCAGTAGCAGCAGCATGGGCAGCAGCATCAGCAGGCACAGCAGCGAGCAGCAGCAGGGTTAGCATATGCAGCGAGGTTTAGGTATAGATAGGTGGTTATATAGATTGTTAGATAGATAGTTTATAGATAGATTAGATAGATTAGATAGTTAGAAAGATATGTAGATAATTAGAGAAGTAGATAAGTTACTAGAATAGATAGATAGATAGTATTATAGATAGATCTATCTATGGATAGATAACTAGATAGTTAGATAGTTAACTAAGATAAATAGATAGATAGACTAATAGATAGATAGATAGATAGGTGAATAGCTAGGTTGATAGATAGATATACAAATAGATAGATTAATACATAGATGGTTAGATAGATACATAGGTAACTAGATACCTAGGTAGTTAGAGATAAATAGATAGATAGATAGATAGATACCTAGTAGATAGATATCTAGATATCTATATAAACCCATGGATAGATGGCTAGATATTAGATAGATATATAGTATATATCTAGATAGGTAGATGGATAGGTAGAGGGATAGCTAGATATATAGATATATATATATAGATATATACATAGCTAGATAGATAGTTAGATATCTAGGGGTATATATATATATACATATATATATATATATATATATATATATATATATATATATATATATATATATATGTAAGGTAAGGTAAGGTAAGGTGTGTAGATACCTAGGTATATGCATATATATATTAGATATATGTATTTTAGCCTAGATTATAGCTAGATATATATGTTTATGCATAGTTAGTTAGCTAGAGGGGTAGTCGGGTTGAGTTTAGAGAGGTATCTCAATACCTTGAGATACCAAGGTATCTCAATACCTTGAGATAACCAAGGTATTGAGTTTCGAGTAGGGTATTTGAGCAATAGCCTAGGAATAGTATTGGAGTGATTTTTATATGCTTATGTGTATATATTTACGCGTGCTAGCATATGTTTTAGAGGGTATAGGCGGGGTATATAGCGTAGGTTGAGGTATCGGATACCGAGGGTATCCCGGTATCTCAAGGAGGCGAGTTTGTGAGTTTTCTAGCTTAATGACCTCGGTTTGACCTAGAATTTCAGGAGCACCCTAGTTTGACCCAGACTTGACCGTAGTTGACTCGGTTGACCACCAAAGTCAACTTTTGACCTAATTTTGACCCAGAGTTGACTTTTTGGACCTAGAGTTGACTTTTTGACCCAGATTTCACCGGTTTGACCCGTTTGACCTAGAACGACCCTAGAAGCCTATTTTTAGTTATTTTATATCTGTTTAACTCATTAGAACCCTGTTTAACCTTGCTTTTCGTAATAGGTTATTGCGACATCAGTTCGGATTGCTAGTTGCTCAGGACGTCATGCGAGTACATTCTCTGATAGTTTTTATTATCTGATGATTATTATGATTCAGCTTCTAGTATAGTATCATCCGATTATTCTGGCACAACATGGGACACTAATTGATATTTCTGGATTCATTTACTTGCGACACGTATATTTCATATTTCTGACCTCTATTCTGGAATCAATACTGGCATCACCTACAGGCATCACCTACAGGCATCATTCATGTTCAGGCTGGACTCATCTTGATTTGCGTGTCGGGTCTTGGATCCACTTGTATTAGTCGGGGCAGGGAAATACTCGAGTAGACATGTAAACATTCCTATCTGGCATCATCAGGAATCACTCTCTCTGGTCTAATTTGGAATGATAGCAGCCGCGCACCCAGTGCGCGGTGAGCCATACTTACCCCTAGTCGTTTACATGTCGAAACAAGTATTTCAAAGACACCGGGTTCATTTTTTATAGTCTGGACTCTCATTAATTTCTTGACTTGTCTTACTTACATGTTTCTGGACTTGACTCACTACATGTTTTTCATGCTGGACTCACTACACGATCTTGTGCACAGACTTACTCTTAGTGTAGATTTCTTATATCTTATAGTTACTACTATCTTGTTTCTGATATTCCTGCATCTTTACTTTTATGCACCAGTGATTTATATATTTTCTTGTTTCATACTTGCTTCATTTTTCTTGCTACTTGCTATAACTGTTTTATAGTTTTTATCATTTAAATGGAACTGCTGTTAGAGATGTACTTGCTCCAGTCCTGACTGGACATATTTTTCAGAGTACCCGGAGGATTGGTATCCGACGTTCTATGGACCTGAGTCTGTCGATGGTGCAGACAGGAACCCTCTAGCTTAGGGGTGATTTTCGGGTTGGTAGCCGGGATCACTGAGACCTTGTTGTTGTTTTTATTAGCTTTAGCACCGGATTTGTCTCCGGTTTTGGTTTGAGACCTTGTTTGTATATTATTTTGGATGTTGTATTATTATTATTGATGTTGTGGTTGTTGCAGTAGTTGTTGTTGGTTAGACTTTATAGTTGTTAGACTTCTTTGTCATCTTATCGTGCTTAGTTTCGTGATTGAGTATATTGTGGTTATCAATATGATATTGCTCCTCCGTTTGGAGTTGAGATCTTGACAGGTTTATATTGTTTGTGTGGTTGCCCTCCTTTTGGAGAGGTCATGGCCGGTTTTTGTGTGAGATTATTATCTAGATAGTTGACCTAGACAGCGTTCTACCGCCGATGCTGCAGCGTAGGCTGGACGTACCCACGACTCATGCCCGATTTTCTGGGTGCGGGTCGTGACACGTTTTTGGTGGTGGCCCATGCAGGTCTCGATTCGCAATTAGTGCGATGTTGTGGTGGTACAACAACTTAGTTGTACTGCTGCGAGCCTGCTATAGGATCTAGGATTTAGGATGAGGGTGTACTCAATCACGACTAGGAACAATTCCATTCTAATTATTCTGAAATTAGTTTCTTTTAAAATATTACCGTCCTTCTTTGATGATATCGTATCTTGCACCGTATTGACTTCTTTTGATCTGTGTTCAGGATGCCTCCGAAGACACGATCTCATCGTACCGCCCCAGCAGTTGCCACTGAGAGGTCTGCTACCTCTCGTCCAGCTCGTATTCAGGCAGCTGCTACCGCTCCACTCACCACTCATGCGGTTGAGGGAGCATCTGCTTCTCTCGGGGATCCTCCTTCACCTGTCGATCCGAGGACTACCCCAGTCGTTCCAGTGGTTCCTCCACCACTTCCTGCTCCAGTAGATGCCGTGCAGTTGTTTGCATTTTTCAGGGAGATGATGGACGCGCAGCACCGTCAGGTGGATGTGATGAGGCTGGGCATTGAGAACGCCCACCAGGTGGCCATGATGGCAGTGGATAGGGTGGCACAGATTCAGCCACAGGTAGATCAGATTCAGCATCCGAGGCCGGGCAGTATCATTGACTTCCAGAGGATACGGCCCAAGGAGTTCCGTGGTACAGAAGGGATCCTGTACGCGGATGACTGGATAGAGCAGATCGAGGGGATCTTCAGGTTGGCGCAGATTCCAGACAGTATGCAGATAGAGGCAGCGGGCAGCCAGATGTTCGACCTCGCTTTGACATGGTATCGCACAGATACGAGGATCGCAGTGCCAGGGCTGACTTGGGAGGCTTTCAAGAGGCTTTTTAAGGAGAAGTTTTTCCCAGATGTGGCGCTCAGTGCTTTGGAGAGCCAGTTTGAGGCACTCGTCCAAGGGAGCATGACGGTGGACGAGTACGCAGCGGAGTTCTGCCGTCTGGGCAGATTTGTGGATGGCTTGAGTGAGGCAGCAAAGGCGAGGAAGTTTCGCAAGGGCTTGGTTATGGCGGTCAAGTCTTTGACCAGGAGCGACCGCGAGGCGACTTTCGAGCAGATAGTAGGAGATGCTCAGAGAGCAGAGGATGATTTGGAGCTTAAGTCCAAGAGAGGCAGGGATGATTCAGGCAGTGCCAGTGGTAGTGCGGGACCAGCTAAGCGTCCCTATGTGCAGAAGGCAGCGCAGCAGGGTCAGGATCAGAGGGTGCCCACTTGTGCCTACTGCAGGAAGGCAGGACACACTTGGGATGTTTGTAGGAGGAGGCTGAAGGTGTGTTTGTTCTGTGGATCCGCTGCTCACCAGATGCGAGATTGCCCCACTGCATCTCCATTGGGTGGAGCACATGATCGGAGAGTTGGAGCTAGGCCACCTGTGGCACAGCATCATGCCCCATACCAGCAGAGGGATACACCCCAGCAGGGCAGGGCTTATGCGTTGACGGTCAAGGAGGCCGATGCTACAGGTGTCGGGTTAGCAGGTTTGTCTCTTTGTTCTTCTTCCTGTCCTTTTCTATTCCTTGTGGTGTGCTTCATTAGTACCTGTTAGATTTTCTATTTGTGCTATGGTAGATAGTGTAGTGACCCTGATTGAGACTGTGATAACACGACCAATAGGACCATGATCTTGTATGTTGTATAGGTAGAATTTCTTGACTGTGATTGTTGGGGGTTTGACCTAGAGAGATTGTGATTGACTTTAAATTTTGAGGACAAAATTTTCTAAGGAGGATATGCTTGTCACCACCCCATTTCCAGAGCCGGATATTTTTTTATTTATTTTAATTTAGTTAATTGTGCATTATTTTTAATTAATTATATTTATAATTAATTAATGATTGTACTATATTTTTATTTATTGTTTTAGGATTTTGGCTAGCCTGGACCCATGTCAGACCCTAGTGGACCCATGTCCGACCCAGCCCTCACCCCTGTGAGACTTATTTTGGGGCTTAGATTTATTATTTTATTTTTAGAAGGTTAGTTGGAGAGATTTGGAACTAGTTTGAGTGCTTTTGGAACCCGGAATCCGAAACCAAGTGAGTAGGGGCGTTTTGGGAATTTAGAAACTTGGCAACCCACTTTATTACATTTTGGCCGACCCATTCAGCCCCCCCCACCCGTGGACAGCAGCCCCCTTCCCCTTTGTTCCATTTTCTTCTTCTTCTTCTTCATTTCTTCTTCCTCTCTTCTTCTTTCTTCTTCCTTTCTTCTTCCCAACTTCAAGTAAGCATCCTTTTCCTCTTCTTTCTTCTTCTATTCTCCATGATTGTGAACCCTAACCCTACATTCTTCCCTAACCTAGGTGTGAGGAGCTTATATCTAGTGTGGAAGCTAGATTTGGTGGCTTGGAGCTTGAGGGAGGTGATTTCTAGGGGTTGTGAGACTTTGGCCTTGGGATTTCAACTCCCAAGAGGTAAAACCCTAACTTTCTCCTTGCTAATTATTTTTGTGTAGTGTAATTAGTGTTGTAGAACCTTCCTAGACCCTAAGCCTACCCGTAGGAGGAAGTTGGAACTAGTTTGGTTGAGTTTAGAGACTTTAACACTAGGTTTTGTGTCAATTTCGGGTGAAATCCGAATTTGGCCCAATTTTGGGTGATGCCCTAGGTTAGACGAACCTAGGTAGATGTTGTCGGGTGTCTTGAGGGTGAGTGCGTGTCGCCGTTCGGGCACGGGAAGCCGTGTCGCGGAAAAACAGGCATTTCGGGCAAAATTAGGGCTTTTCGTCGTCGCCGATTCTAAGTGCGTACGCGTTTCCGCCACGGGCCTTGAATCGACGCGGGAGTATATTTTCTAGGATCTAGACATCGTTTAGAGTACGTGGGTAAATTTTGGACTGATTCCGAGTTCGTTTGGTGTGCGTTTCAGGAGGTTTTCTGAGCCGCGCACCACGTGTTCGACGAAATGACCGAACGGCCATTTCGACTTGGTTTCCTCGTTTCGGGCTTGTGCGCGCGTTGGGTTAGTATCGGGGAGTGTGTGCTAGAGTTTTTGAGTTATATTTTATATATTTTAGGGTGTTGGTGAGTGTCGGGGTCGTTGGGCGTGAGTGGGGCGTGTTGTTTGTGTGTTGTTGTGTGTTGTGTTGTGTTAGTGTATATGTGTTTATATATATATATATATATATATATATATATATATATATATATATATATATATATATATATGTATGTGTGTTTATGTATACATATTTGTATATATATGAGTGTATTTATATCTATGTGCTTGTGTGTGTATATGTCTATGTGTATATATATATGTATATGTGTAAGTGTGCTTGTGTGTGTATATGTATATATATATATATATATTTATGTGTGTGTATATATTTATAGTTGAGAGTGTGTGTAGATATATATATATAAATTAAGTGTGTATGTATATATATATATATATATATATTATATATATATATATATATATATATATATATATATATATATATATATATTATATATATATATATATGTAGCTAGGTATATATATTTATGTGTGTGTTTATATATATATATATAGCTATGTATATATTTATGTGTGTGTGTGTTGTTATGTGTTTTAGTGTGTGTGTGAGTGTGTTAGTGTATGTTAGTATATAGAGATGTAGGTGTATATATATATATATATATATATATATATATATATATATATATAATATATATATATATATATATGTTTGTATATATATATTTAGAGAGTGATATATATATATATATAGGTGTGTGTGTATGTGTGTTTGAGAGAGGGGGGGGGGGGGACTGGAACCAGCAGCCACAGCAGCAGTACATAGCAGCAGCAGTAGCAGCAAATTCAGCAGCAGCAGCAAGGCTGCAGCAGCAGCAGCAAGGCTGCAGCAGCAGCAGCCAGGAGCAGTAGCAGCAGCATGAGCAGCAGCATCAGCAGGCACAGCAGCGAGCAGTAGCAGGATTAGCATATGCAGCGAGGTTTAGGTATAGATAGGTGGTTATATAGATTGTTAGATAGATAGTTTATAGATAGATTAGATAGATTAGATAGTTAGAAAGATATGTAGATAATTAGAGAAGTAGATAAGTTACTAGAATAGATAGATAGATAGTATTATAGATAGATCTATCTATGGATAGATAACTAGATACTTAGATAGTTAACTAAGATAAATAGATAGATACACTAATAGATAGATAGATAGGTGAATAGCTAGGTTGATAGATAAATATACAAATAGATAGATTATTACATAGATGGTTAGATAGATACATAGGTAACTAGATACCTAGGTAGTTAGAGATAAATAGATAGATAGATAGATACCTAGTAGATAGATATCTAGATATCTATATAAACCCATGGATAGATGGCTAGATATTAGATAGATAGATAGGTGAATAGCTAGGTTGATAGATAGATATACAAATAGATAGATTATTACATAGATGGTTAGATAGATACATAGGTAACTAGATACCTAGGTAGTTAGAGATAAATAGATAGATAGATAGATACCTAGTAGATAGATATCTAGATATCTATATAAACCCATGGATAGATGGCTAGATATTAGATAGATATATAGTATATATCTAGATAGGTAGATGGATAGGTAGAGGGATAGCTAGATATATAGATATATATATATATATATATATAGATATATACATAGCTAGATAGATAGTTAGATATCGAGGGGTATATATATATATGTAAGGTAAGGTAAGGTAAGGTAAGGTAAGGTGTGTAGATACCTAGGTATATGCATATATATATTAGATATATGTATTTTAGCCTAGATTATAGCTAGATATATATGTTTATGCATAGTTAGTTAGCTAGAGGGGTAGTCGGGTTGAGTTTAGAGAGGTATCTCAATACCTTGAGATACCAAGGTATCTCAATACCTTGAGATAATCAAGGTATTGAGTTTCGAGCGGGGTATTTGAGCAATAGCCTAGGAATAGTATTGGAGTAATTTTTATATGCTTATGTGTATATATTTACGCGTGCTAGCATAGATTTTAGAGGGTATAGGCGGGGTATATAGCGTCGGTTGAGGTATCGGATACCGAGAGTATCCTGGTATCTCAAGGAGGCGAGTTTGTGAGTTTTCTAGCTTAATGACCTCGGTTTGACCTAGAATTTTAGGAGCACCCTAGTTTGACCCAGACTTGACCGTAGTTGACTCGGTTGACCGCCAAAGTCAACTTTTGACCTAGTTTTGACCCAAAGTTGACTTTTTGGACCTAGAGTTGACTTTTTGACCCAGATTTTACCGGTTTGACCCGTTTGACCTAAAATGACCCTAGAAGCCTATTTTTAGTTATTTTATATCTGTTTAACTTATTAGAACCCTGTTTAACCTTGCTTTTCGCAATAGGTCATTGCGATACCAGTTCGGATTGCCAGTTGCTCAGGACGTCAAGCGAGTACATTCTCTGATAGTTTTCCTTATCTGATGATTATTATGATTCAGCTTCTAATATAGTATCATTCGATTATTCTGGCACAACACGGGACACTGATTGATATTTTTGGATTTATTTACTTGCGACACATACATTTCATGTTTCTGGCCTCTATTCTGGAATCACTACTGGCATCACCTACAGGCATCACCTACAGGCATCATTCATGTTCAGGCTGGACTCATCTTGATTTGTGTGTCGGGTCTTGGATCCACTTGTATTAGTCGGGGCAGGGAAATACTCGAGTAGACATGTAAATATTCTTATCTGGCATCATCAGGAATCACTCCCTCTGGTCTAATCTGGAATGATAGCAGCCGCGCACCCAGTGCGCGGTAAGCCGTACTTACCCCTAGCCGTTTATATGTCGAAACAAGTATTTCAAAGACACCGGGTTCATTCTTTATAGTCTGGACTCTCATGCATTTTTTGACTTGTCTCACTTACATGTTTCTGGACTTGACTCACTACATGTTTTTCATGCTGGACTCACTACACGATCTTGTGCACAGACTTACTCTTAGTATAGATTTCTTGTATCTTACAGTTACTACTATCTTGTTTCTGATATTCCTACATCTTTACTTTTATGCACCAGTGATTTATATATTTTTTTGTTTCATACTTGCTTCATTCTTCTTGCTACTTGCTATAACTGTTTTATAGTTTTTATCATTTAAATGGAACTGCTGTTAGAAATGTACTTGCTCCAATCCTGACTGGACATATTTTTCAGAGTACCCGGAGGATTGGTGTCCGACGTTCTATGGACCTGAGCCTGTCGATGGTGCAGACAGGGACCCTCTAGCTTAGGGGTGATTTCCGGGTTGGTAGCCGGGATCACTGAGACCTTGTTGTTGTTTTTATTAGCTTTAGCACCGGATTTGTCTCCGGTTTTGGTTTGAGACCTTGTTTGTATATTATTTTGGATGTTGTATTATTATTATTGATGTTGTGGTTGTTGCAGTAGTTGTTGTTGGTTAGACTTTATAGTTGTTAGACTTCTTTGTCATCTTATCGTGCTTAGTTTCATGATTGAGTATATTGTGGTTATCAATATGATATTGCTCCTCCGTTTGGAGTTGAGATCTTGACAGGTTTATATTGTTTGTGTGGTTGCCCTCCTTTTGGAGAGGTCATGGCCAATTTTTGTGTGAGATTATTATCTAGATAGTTGACCTAGACAGCGTTCTACCGCCGATGCTGCGGCGTAGGCTGGACGTACCCACGACTCATGCCCGATTTTTCGGGTGCGGGTCATGACAATATGGAAGGAGGTCAGAGATTTTCTAAGTTTTATCAAAGATCCTACAATGGGGTACAAGTATGGTGGATTTGGTCGAACTCATAATTGTACAAAGTGGAGCATATTCAGGGACCTGCCATATTGGAGCACCAATATGATCAGACATAACCTTGATGTCATACATATCGAGAAGAATATATTTGACAACATAATTAATATTGTGATGGACGTAAAGGAAAAGACGAAAGATAATCCTAAGGCCAGGTTGGACTTAGAAGAAATATGCAGACGACCTGCGTTGCATTTGATAGAGGAAAGGAATGGGAGGGTGATGTAACCTAAGTCAATTTTTTTATTGGACAAAGAGGACAAAGGGAGACTTTGTAGGTTGATCCATGGCATAAAATTTTCAGACGGGTACGTGTCGAATCTGAGAAGATGCATCGACCCAAAGGAGAACAAACTGACGGGTATGAAGAGCTACGATTGTCACATATTTATGGAAAGGTTAATTCCGGTTGCATTTTGGGAATTTTTACCGCAGGTAGTTTGGGATTCATTGACAGAGCTTAGCATATTCTTCAGAGATCTTTGTTCTACTATGTTGCTCGTCGATCGTCTAGAAAAATAGGAGAAGGACATTGTGGTGACACTTTACAAGCTTGAAAGAATATTTTCTCCTGGATTCTTTGACTCCATGGAGTATTTTCTGCTTCATCTTTCCTATGAGGCATGCGTTGGTGGACCTATCGGTTATCGGTGGATGTACCCGTTCGAGCAGCATTTGGACCATCTCAAGAGGAAGGTAAAAAATAAGGCATAGGTGGAGGGTTCTATTTGTGAAGTCTATATTCTCGAGGAGATTATAAACTTTTGTTCAATGTATTTCAAGCCTCATATTGCTACTAATAGAACGAGAGCTCCCAGAAATGATGACGGGTATCAGGAATATAATGAGGCAATACTGAATGTATTCAATACTTTCGAAAATCCCTCGGGTAAAATAAAGAAGAGATATCTGAATGACGACGAGCTTAGGGCCGCTCAGTTGTATGTATTACTCTACTGCGACGAGGATGATGTGGAGAAACTAGAGAGGTAAGTAATTAATATGTCGACGTTTACATCATCTCAATACAACTATTAAACTAACTCGCCTATGCTTTGTTGTGTTTCAGCACATATAATGATGTGGAACAGAAAATGAGACTTCATTTTTCTTCATGGTTGACAGCATATGTAAGGATCTCGATAATTACTTTTTGTGTATGTATACTTGCACAATAATTAATGTTGAACTTAATATCGCTTATTTGATATTTAGGTCGATCGTCCAGAGGCAACACTTGTGAATGAATCTATTAGAACTCTAGCGAAGGGACTAATTTATGTCGTCAAGATCTGACCAACTTACTGTGTGAATGGGTTTAGGTTCAAGTCAACAAATGCCCCAATAAGAGACAGCTTCCTGGATCTCGATTCTACAAAACATAGTTGTTTGTGTATCAAATCTTCGAAATACAAAGACGTCGATCCAGGCACTGATTTTTTTGGCGTCTTACGAGAGATTATAGAGTTGACATATAATTATGCCACAAAGCCTACTAAGATCGTGTTATTCAAGTATGAGTGGTTCGATCCCATCCAAGATCAAGGTTAAAAAATTGACAAGCATGGTCTTGTGGATATAAACTACCATCGTCGATATCAAGGATATGAACCATTTATTTTATCAAGTCAGGATCAGCTAGTGTACTTCACAACTTATCCTAAACGAGGAACCGGGAGGTCGGATTGGTAGCCAGTCTGTAAGACTAAAGCTAGAAATATCTTTGACGTTGATAAAATAGATTATCAGGAAGACGACCTAACTCTTGTTGCAAATATTGTAGATGTAGACTCAACGAAAGTTACTCATGACATATTTAATTAAGTATAAGAGGTAGAGGTATTAGAAGACGATGGCAAAGTAGATGAAAGTGAAAATGAAGAGGAAGAGGAGTAGGAGAAGGAAGACGAACAAAATAAATTTTCAGATGATGATTGAAAATAAAATAAAATTTATTTCTACTTTTTCTGTGGCCCAGTTCTGTGATACTTATGTTTGTGACGGTGTTACATACTTATCTCTGTGTATTTGTGGCCTAGTTTTGTGATACTTATGTTTGTGACGGTGATACATACTTATGTTTTGTGATGGTGATACTTTTATCATTTAGACTTTTCTTGTGGTCTAGTTCACAACTTCTTTGTATTTTTTCTGTCATGTAATCTAGATATCTCTGTATATTTGTTTTATTATTATATGTTGTTCTCAAATATGTCTGGACGATGCGGATCCTATTCCCGCGGTAGATCCTCTAGACGTCCTCTTCAGGACCCGGATACTCCTTTCCGATCCTCGTCCCTGAGTACTCCATACCATCGACCAGCACTACCTCAGACTGCGATTGCGACGACCGTACGTGGCAGTACTCCTAGGACCAACATTACTCCTAGGACCAGCGGTTTCAGGCCCGAGAGTATCCTGTCTAGTGTTCCTGCTATGTCCAGTATTCCTGCTACTGACGGTACCTCGGAGACAGGAGGAGATGGCGGTCGAGCTGACTCCGTCTCTATATTAGAGCGATCCTCCGTGCGCTCCGCCGAATGAGACAAGAATGGAGATTTGGGCCGATGGCCCTACAGAGTAAGTTAATTAATTATTTGTTTCTTATATATATATATATATATATATATATATATATATATATATATATATATATATATATATATATATATATATATTCACTTTTTAATAATCTTAATTATTAATATATATATATATATATATATATATATATATATATATATATATATATATATATATATATATATATATATATATATATATATATATATATATATCGTCCCCGGCGGTACAGAGATCACTGGGACATTTTCTGAGGCAAAACTATGGTGGGCCATGGATAAACTACTC
The DNA here is from genome assembly GCA_036927795.1 of Iris macrosiphon. Classification (NCBI taxonomy): domain Eukaryota; kingdom Viridiplantae; phylum Streptophyta; class Magnoliopsida; order Asparagales; family Iridaceae; genus Iris; species Iris macrosiphon. The sequence goes on along the minus strand of JAYESA010000005.1, from coordinate 170,277,031 downwards.
AGATGCCTCGGAAGAGAGAAAGACGTTCTGGTTTGGGCACTTCAAGGTAAAAGTATATCTGATTTTAACATCATTAATATTTTTATGTTAATATTTTATAACTAACTATTATACTTTTTGTAGAGAACATATTTCTATCCACCACAGTGGGCTGCACAGATCGAGCAACAGTTTCCTTCCGTCGCCGTCAAGCTCATTCGTGATGCTATGAATGATAAGAAGGCTCATGATCGAGAAGAAAAACTGATCCAAATCTGGATTACGCCTGAATAGTGGACTACGATGAGGACTAGATTCAACTAGGATAGGTATAGGGAAAAGTCGAAGAAGGCCAATGCGGCTCGGCAGAGGACGAAAAAGTGGTGTGGTGGGTCGATTCCGATGACAGAACATTTTTGTTGCTTGGTAAGTCTTTCATTGTATACGTGCAATTTTTAATTACCGTGGCCTAAATTTTTACTTTAATAACAAATAATATATTTCTTAATAGGTCCAGAGGGATGAGGACATGAACTTGGTGACAGTGTTCTTCGCCACTCATAGGAATGGGGGATAACTTATCGATGATAGGGCAATACAGAGCTACGTAAGTATTACTCTTATGTTATGTTAATTTTGATATAACTTAGAAAAAATATATGTAATTAATAATAAGTACCTAAGATATAGAGAAAGTAGTATGCTTATCGATAGATACATATTTTTCTCGGATGAGTATATGAGGCTCCGTGAAGAGTCGACCCAGCCCATACATGAAGAGGGGGGTATTTCCATGGAACCCCCGGCCCACCCAGCTCCATCGGATGATGAGCTATTTGAGTCGTTGGTGGTCTACATAGGGGTACGTACTACGATACAGGATCCTACGACGCCTATGTTGCATCACAGTCCTCTAGGACACCCTCTGTCGATGTGCATACCCCACAGCCCTCCCAGGAGTCGCAGCGAGCCCAGGAGAGAGTTGACCTTCAGATCGGATCTCTGCGTGACGAGTTGATACAGAGGATTATGGTGCAGCCGCAACTACAGACGGATGATGCGACACTCATAGCACATTTTGAATCGTTGGAGCGTAGCATCATGGAACTGAGGGATCTAGCAACATCAACAGAGTACAATGTGACGTCGCTACAGGAGTCACAGTTGACCGTGGGTGCCACACTATCGAGGATGCATGCATCATATATTGAGATGAGCGAGCGAGTGGAGACCTTGGGCGCTTCACCATCGAGGATGCATGCATCACATCTTCAGATGGGCGAGCGAGTGGAGCATAGTACTAGGAGGTTATTATCTGTCATGGATACTTGCGATGCTCAACTGACAGAGTTGGAGCAACGATGTCCTCCTGGTCCGCCTGCATCGTCATCTACATTGACTCCTGCATCGGGTTCTGTGACGCTTACACAGGAGCAGTTTGACGCGCTATTATCTCATATTCGACACGACTCCTCCTGATCAGTAGAAGTTTTTTTTGACATGTGTGTATTGGCCCATTCATGGGAGTTTGTACTTATTATTTGTACACTTTTATTGTGTGACTTATTTGTATATTTTTATTGTGACTGGATATTGTGTGACTATATTTAGGGCCTTAGAGCTTTTTATTGATTTATTTCATCATTGTTGTTGTGTGATTGTACCGGTATTGAGTGTTCCACCGAAGGGATCAACAAACCCAGAGAATTCAACGGAGGATTTCTCCGGATCTGTCTATTTATTTAAAATGTGATCATACTACAGGCATGTTATACTGTGATATTGCAGGCATTCGTTTATTTATTTTTTTATTTTTCAATCTTAGCGACGTTCAATGACGTTTAGTGACGTTCAGTGATGTCCATAGGAGTCGCTAATGGCTTCATTAAACTATCAAATAATTTATTTTATGTCGCTGATCATCACTAAACGTCGCTAAATATTGCCGACATAGCAATTTTTGCTATGTCAGTTTTTTGTCGCTGATTATGTCGCAAGTTGTCGCTAAATTTAACGATAATTACCGACTAAAATAAAATATCACAAATTTGGTGACCTGAGACGTTAAGAGTCGCTATTCTTGCGACTTTTAAACGTCGCTAAATTACATCGCTACGGCGATGTTTTTTGACGTCGTTTTGATCAGTGACTAGCTTTTTGGCGACTAAATCAAAACGTCGCTAAATACGTCGCTACTTAGTATTAGCGATATAATTTAGCAATTTGGCGACGCTTTTCTGTGTCGCTAATTTATCTTATTCTGGTAGTAAAATTTTGCAGGTAACACCCCAAGCTCCTCCTCAGTCGTGTACCTCGTCTCCTATCCGGGCCCGTATACGGTCGGATAGTATACCTTGTCCAAATCTAGAAGGGAACTAGGTCCTCCGAGGGACGTAATAAGATACAAAAATAAATGTCGAATATAAATATTGAATAAAGTAAAAGGGGTATGCTAACCATCTAACTGAATGCAATCTTGAGGACAACCTTGGTACGTATGGGTAGGTGTAGGCATAACGTCCAACGCTCCAAAGAGTGTGGTATCTGCACATATACGTCCATCGTTTCGAAGAATGAGGTATCTGCATATATATATATATATATATATATATATATATATATATATATATATATATATGTGTCCGTACTGCTCCGAAGAACACGATATCTGAATAAAGGTGGTCATTGGATCTGTGGCTCCTCTGGACACTATGGATACCAATGTGTGTATCCCATACGCCTACCAGTTGTCCTCACCATCCAATACAAATATACAAGTCGAATACACGACGTGCACACTTCGTAACTAACATGCCAGGTCATAAATAACTAGACTAACTTGACTACGCACTAAACTGTGATGCGTGTCGCACGCACCGATAACTAGTCGGGTATGCCAACTCGCATTCCAATATGAGTTTGTTATCATGATGAGTGTACAAAGTGTCAGGGTCTTGGAAGATATCAGAATATCTCCACAATATTAGGTGAGTCTGCTAGAGACTAAGTCGCTACACTACTCATCGACACAATCGTTGACTACACCCGAGTCATTCTCGGACGCGCACAGTTATAAATAATATTTGCAACAACAACTCATGCAATATTTTATAATTGAATTAAACAGTAAATAAGGCAAGGTAAGAAAACTACCTGGAGAGCGAGATCACTACTAAATAAGGTTATTGTCACATCCAATTCCAGAAAATTAAAAAATAACCACTGAGTGTCACGTCGTACAAGTCTAAATTATACTTGTTCAAGGCAAAATGAACACAGTTAATGATATTTCTAAAAACAACGACATTATAACAGAAATAAGCAGATAAATTAAAGTAACAACAAAATATAAAACAATGTGATTACTGATATTTCACTATCTTTTATGATTCTTGCTAGGTAACATATAACAACACAATACACAAACACAAACATGGAATCATTTTGTTAAGCGTGAAGATAAAGAAGAGAATAACCAATGCCACATACCATTATCTGAATTGACTTTCCATCGCGATCACATAGCTTTTCGAATGATCCCTCCACATAAATCCAAGTCAAACAAGGCTTCTTTGAGCCAACCAGCCAGCATAGTGCACCGTACAGAATGAGACATTACATAATATACTAGTAGAAATTGTTTAAGTCCTGAAATTTAAAAATAAACTCGTTCCACTCCTCAACTAAACTTATCAAGAAACTTCTTATTCAGCTTTGGTTCAATATCACACATTAAGACTTTGAAAACTTAATATCTCGTCAAAGCATACAAATTGATATGAATAATTTTAATCTACCATCTCTTTGCTTTGTCCAACACTTATGAAATTACTTTAGTACACATTAATCCTCCATATACCTCCATTTGGATTCAGTCACCACTTAGCTTGGATCGTACACATATTTTCGAAGACCAAAAAATATAGTGCACTTCAGCCAATGCCAATGGTAGTAAATCAAACAAGCTACAGATGCAACTTCTATTTTAAAATACCTACAATTCCATAATCTCGACCAAACTGTCCTTAGCATCAATTTACATAACTCATTCGTATAGGTACTCCTTGAGAACACATAATTTCCCACTAAGACTTCTGCACAATTCAAAATATAACCACATTCCATCCATATTTTTATATTATTGCTCTATCATACTCATTGTACCTAGATTTTGTACATATAAACTCAATGAGTTTTCGTAACATCTTTTTCTTCTATCCAATTTGAACACATCTTATAACCAAGTTTCGATCTAGCTATTCTCAAAATTCATCAATATTCTTTAGGGAGAGCATCGACAAAATCTTTTGCCTTTAATTATACTGTGTCTCACACATAATTATTTTACCACAATTTCTATCTTCCAAACCGTAAACCCATGAGCATTAGGGACTACCAAGGTTAGGCACCAACCTAGACACTGAACTTAAATTCTTCCAAACCAAAGGGACAAATCTGAAAACTCGACAAAATTGAAGTTCATAATAATTCGAAATGCAATTCCCATTCTTTACATCTCCTATATGTAATCTGATATGTTATCACATTGTTTCAATCCGTTATGCTATCCTCGATAAAATTAAGAAGAAAACCCAACTGTTACTTGATTCCAACTCATGTTTAATACCACAACTGATCCGACAATTTTCCAAAAATATTTTAACTCACTCAGAAAACTTTATAAACTTTCCAAACTTAGTGATATCAAATTTCTAATGAATCAAAAAATTTCTTTCGACTAATCATGGTCCATGCTACAAACAATTAATGAAATACAGTAGTAACAATCCATCCTACACAAAGGTCTAATCGGCCGCATCATATGTTCAATTCTCACCATGATTTATTTTCGAAGTCGTACCATCATCCGACACTAGAAAATCTCTTAAGTAATCAAAACTCTCTGTATTGTATAAGTCAACGTACTATTCTTCGAACTAATTTTCTAACTTATTCACTAGAACAATATTCATCTCGTAGAGGCCAATCATCCTCTCTAGTACTATTCATATTCAATCTAGCCAACCGAACCAAATACCAATTCATCATTCCCCTTGGAGGCAATCAAATCCAATTTTTGAAACCATCAATTCCTAGACTTACCTCTCAATATATGATATTCAAGTCTCAATCCTCATCATAATTCTTCATACAACATCAATAGGGCCATCCTATGATTCATCCAAATGTCACCTTACCTCTTTGGCCAAGTTTCTAAGACTAGCTATCATAATAGCTAAACCTAATATATATAGGTAACTCATCTATGGTGGACGACTGCTAGGAACCATATTCATTTCTTATCCTGGGTCCAAACCTTAACCCAATAATATACCCCAATCTAAGAAAATACTTCTAACCCGCACAACTGGTACACTATTGCCAACCAACTCGCTAATCAGTAAAACATCTAACCGTTTAGGGTTAAAGTCTATCTACCCTCGATCATTACTCAAAGGACTACATCCGACATAGATTTATTCTAGATTTACCCCAAAATCAATGAAGTTAATTCAGTAACTTCATGGACCAAATCCTACATCCATCATGTAATTTTTTTTAATTCATATTCAAAATTCTTAGTTCGTCACTTTCATAATCCTGTAATAATGTGTAATAATGTGTTTACTCTAATTTATATTTTTATATCGTACTCAAATTTTCTGCGTATCTAATTTATTCATGAAATAAGGTTAACTATTCAAAAGTCATAAATCCATCTTAGGTACTTCAATAATCCATCATTTATGATCTTTGCTTTCAATTCTTTCTCAACTTTTATGCAATTTCTATACGTTCAATTTATCCAACCATTTAGCCAACTTATTATGATTGAATATGGTATTATATATTCTTGTTATTCATTCGATCGAGCCTTACTTTTGCCAAATTCATTCCAAAATAGTTAGGGTCAACTTTAACAATTCACATTGACCATCAACTTTACTTCGTATCTCATCAAAGTCTTATAATAGAAATTTTTGTTCATTAAACCAAGTTCGATAGGTATCCACATATTACCATACACCGGTTATATAACAATATTATAGATCCTTCAACATTAACAATCATAATATCTTTGTCTATGTGACAGGAATTATATAACTAAATTTTAATTAAGCAAATCTTATATATGCCAACCTGACTATTATCCTATGCGATTATATTATTCACCGATAATATCTATCACATCTTGCTACACTTCAATCTGTTACGCATACATATACATATGCAAAAACTACTCGTTACATTAAGCTGAATGTTCTCACTTTATTGATGCTATCATTTGAACTAGGTATGTGAAAATATTACACACCTAAGGTTGAGGGAACAACTCTTCACATACTTTGGGGCACTCGTAAACATTCCATGCAACTTCCAATTGTCCGACCAAATCATGATGTCCAACATATAATTTCTATCCAATCGATCCAATCATCATTTAATATTTAATTTGTATCATTTTCCAAATAAGTCTCCAATAATGATAACAAATTGTTTGTTCTGAGTTTAAACATTCATCCGACTGACTCAAGTTACCGTGTGTGTGTGTGTGTGTGTGTGTGTGTGTATATATATATATATATATATATATATATATATATATATATATATAACACCCATTTTACACTTTTTAAATTCTTATTATTCAATATAATATTTAAACTATCAAGAGTCTGCTACTGATCATCCGAATCCAAGTTATTAAGGGACACTCGAGTCACATAACAACAAAGTATAATTTTGACTTAGTCTCGGAACTACCCCATTCCTCACTAATAGACTTATCAATATTATAACGAAAATGGTCAAAGCGCACATCATTACTAAGAAGGTAGAGACATATATGTCCCGACCCGTATCCGAAAATATATGTATTCATATAAAAAGAATAGGCAGCGATCAAATTAACACAACCTTCCTTATAAAGAAAATGATTATCAGAAATCTGTTCCTATAAGCTAAACAGATCTATATACAAATAACTATAAACTCCTCTCGTAAGTACAGTTTATGGATAAATGCATATACGCTATAACTACAATCTTCTAAAAGATTTAAACTAATCAAATGACTTCGTAAAATCAGTATGGACCCACCTCCATTCCTTCCATATATATGCACATCCATCTTCCTTCTCTTTCAAATGACGTCATCTCTCCTTAAATTAAAACCTAAACTAAGTCATCCCCGCAGGCGCACGCCTCCAATTCTATTTTGAGTTGGTCGCTTGCCAAAGCCCTGTCTCGACGACCATCTGACCCAGGCTGACCTTGGCCCCGTCGAGCATCTATCGTGCGGAGCTTCGAGCCGATGTGTATCTCGAGCTGTGTCGCGACTGCACCTTGCCGATGACTGAGCCAAAGGCCAGAACCACCATCTGGTCAACCTTCCTCCACCTCCAAGTCAGCCCCCACGAGCAGGGCTGACGTTAGCGAAGTCCCTCCAGCGATCGCTTGCGGAATCCTACTGAACTCTCCACTCCGTCCGAGGCTGACCCGGACGCTCTCTGGCCGACGCTGCCGACAGAGAGCATTGCCAATCGACGACGCCTCGACATCCTATCGCCCATGCCAAGCCCGCTCTCAACAGAACATCCGAGCGGCTGGGTAAATCTTAAGTTTTGCCTTAAAACAATATTAACATAGAATCTCTAAAATTTGAGAAGAAGAAGAAGATTACTAAGAAACAACAGTAAAAATATCATATCTTCTTGTACTGTACATGTAGGGGAAGAAGTTCACGTAGTTTATTGAGTAGAGGGGTTATTAGAGTATTAATTCCTACTGCTTATATATACTGGAAGAACATGGGTTATGTGATATTGTTTTCTTACTAGTGGATAAGAAGAAAGACACCATTGTTTTCCTCTCTCTTCTTCTTTTGTTTTGTACGACACGTTGGCACATACAATTTTCTATTATTAGGCAACCACTGTAACATGGCTGAGAAAGGAAATAAGTATATGTAGTGAAGAAATTTTAAAGAAGTATAAGTATGGTTCTGATATTTTATATATATATATATATATATATATATATATATATATATATATATATATATATATATATATATATATATATATATATATATATATATATATGTTGGTATGGTATTTTGGTCAGAAATAACCTTAATAAAAATTTAGATAACCAAAACTATTAATTAAACTAATGCTAGTAGCTAGATTACAATGTTAAGCCAGAATAGGTATAGACCTAAACCATATACAAACTCTTAATATTATTTGATATTAACCTTATGCATACTTTTGCATAGGCTTAAGACTTGAGTTGGCTATCTGCAACTTAGCGCAACCTTGGTACATGCGACCTCAATAGATTTTGGAGGACCAGGCAAGATTCCTTGCCAACTTGTACATTATTATGCATGCTTATTTTACACATTTCTATTTATGCCTATTTCTTCTTGTCTATCATATGTTCTTGTACATGCTTCATGATGTCTATTTATTGCTTCCATATATACTGCTCGTCTTTACTTTCTTGTCATGTATTTGATATATGCTCCACCTTGTGCCTATGACGACGTGATATTGTGTCTCTGTATTACTTGGACTTGACTTGACTTGACATGAGATTGACTCGACGTGACCTTTGTATTCCTTTAGGAGAGGAGATTGATATTAGGATTGGCTACCTTGACCACTCTTGACTCGGGAGTCCCTCACTGGGAACAATAGAGACTTTCCATAGGCAGGGAGCCCCTCACTGGGCTACTCTCTATTTGACCGTTAGCACCACTCAGGCTTGCGGTCGTTCGATATATTTGTTAGCCACGTCTAGTACCACGCTTCTCATGGCATGCCACCATTTTAATATTTCTTGTGTATTAGTTGTTCACTTGTCGTGATATTTTTTGTCTATCTTGCATGTTCATTACTGTACTTTTGGCATGCTTATATGTATCTTGTTACGTCCCACTGAGGACCTGATTCCTTTCCAGGTTGTTGCTAAGCTCCGCTGAGATTGTACGATTGTGTAATGACTTATTCATGCAAGATTCAGGTATCGTTAGTGATACTTTTATCATTCTTCCGTCTTTTATATTTTATGATGACATCTTCTACTATATAGTCTAGTTTTGCAAGCTTATTTTCTGTCATGAGCTTGTTCAGACAGTTGTATTAAGGTCTGGCCAACTTTATTACATATTATCTTTCTTGGTATTTATATTCATGTGTCATCGGTGTATTATTGTCTGGTCAACATTAATGCACATGGTTCCACATGAGATTATATTTTGTGTATTGAGATATAATGGACTTGACATTTTAGATATATATATACTTGCCCTCTAGACAGCGTATACATATTCAAGTTGGGCCGGAGTCCACTTGATAAGTAGCTGGCCATTGCCACATACTCTGGTCCTATGTATTTTGGGACTAGGACGTGACACAAATTCGGTCTCAAATACTAAGTAATGATGCTAAACTATCTAGGTAGCCGCCTGGGTCTCCACTGCAATCACTCCTTGAACCACTGGAGGAGTAGGATCAAGATCAGCTACGTAATTCCCCGGAGTCCGAAGTAAGTAGGATATCAGTACTCAATACCATCACCTGAAAATGTTATCAAGTCAGGATGGAATGAGTACAACTCTAACAACAGTTCCAATACATAATAAAGACTATAAAATAATAAATAGTAATAAAATATATGATGAATAGATAAGTATATAATCCTGGTAAAGTAAATAGAGTGGAACAAATAAGTATGGCAGTAATGACAAGTCAATAAGTGAAACCAGTAATATAAGCATGCATGACATGTAACCAGCAAGTATAGAATGAAACGAGTAAGACTGCACCTATCTAAGTGTGTTGAAATACCACTTTCGACATATAAACAGCTGGGGGTAATATACGACATCCCATACATAAAATGTGCAAGTGCTATCGTTCTTGATTAGACCTGAGGGGGTGGTTCCAGTTTTTGAAAATATTTACATGTTTACTAAGATATTTTTTCGTCCGACTAGTACTATTGAATCCAAGTCCTGACACGTAGATCAAATATAAGGCCAGCCAGATAAATATAAGTGATGCCAGTAAGAGAGTCCTTATAAGCTAGCTAGTATGAAATAACATATCTCATGAAGATGAATCCATATAATACTACTCAGTGTAACTATCGTGTCGAGAATCAAGTAAAACAATACTATAAATATGTATCATAAAAACTATCAAGTAAGAAAACTATCAGAGAATATACTCGCTTGTGGTCCTGAGTTAAAAATACAAGTCAGAGTCCGTATCAGAGTCAAAGTGACCTATATTATGAATTTTCAAAGTCAATAGGTGATTTAAAATCAAAACAATCTTAACTATTTGGTTTTTAGGATTCTAAGTCAATTCTAGGTCAATTGGATTTAAACTAGGTAGTTACGTATTTTAGTTTCTTAAATACCTATTCGGTTGGCCTATATAGCTATCTTATATTATTACTAACTTATTTCTAGGTTATCTCTAGGCATACACTATTGGTTTAAGTATCTATGTATCTAGGTCTCAGGTATATCATTAATACCTTAACACTATTATTCTAACTCCAATACTTTGATACCTTACCTTACCCCTTTGGTATACTAAGATACTTAAATTGACACTTCTACACTAGACACATAGGATACATAGACACTTACCTACCCATTGGTACACTAATAATATACCTTAACATTACCCCAAGGTACCCTCTTATGTATCTATATATCCACTTATCTAACCCATAAGAATAACTTAACTCATAACTATAATCATATATATATATATATATATACCTATGGTATCTTGATATCTTGGAACCATGGTACCAACCTATTGATACACCTACACAACATATACCTATGTATATCTCCAAACCTCACAGGTATACCTTTACTCAACTCTAGGATACCCACTGAACTGATATTAGCACTTGTAGGCATCTCATTTATGACTGTAGGGATTGGTGTACCATTTCTATATAAGGACTGAACACACAACTCCCACTAATACACTCTTGCACTCACATACACAATCAAACATAGATATTGCCTTGTGCACACACTATTCTTCACGAAGTCACTCTAGTGCATTCTCTGATACACACTGCTAACCTGCAACATATCCTAGATGCTGCTCATATAGTTGCTTAATGAAACTGCTGCAACCTTTAGCTCTATTTGCTGCAAACTTTATTACTGTAGTTCCCCCATTGTATACAAACTTTGTGAGCTTCTGTATACAGTGATGCACTAGAGCTCTGTAGAACTCTGTGCATGGGACTGCACAGTTGTTGTTACCACCTGCTGTTGTGCAACCTAATTATCAACCCAAGCCTCACACTTCTACACAAGTCCTAACATAACACCCTCAACTTCTAGCACCCTACAAAATCAACTCTTAACACTACACATAAACCACCCAATAACCATGCTTACAACCTACAAGTATGAGCATTACTCTCACCATGGTATGCACATACACTCAAACACACCACACACATTCACTAACACTCATGATACACTCCAACACAACTCATGATACTCCTCTCAATTGTCACTACAAATATCCCCACTCTCACTATTACACAATAATAAATTATGGTACCAACTGATATACACCAATTATATGATGCCAAACACCAATACACCCCATGATACTCATGGTACACAAACCCCCATATTCTCATGATACACAACACCAATCTATAATCTCTCCAATAGAAATATAAAGCTATATGACATGAAATAGATCTAATTAGCACTATATATATACAATTGACACAAAGAGACACCAAAACACACAAATTACTAAATCTAGCCATACGTATCATGACACAAATACTAGGTATCCAATTTTGGATACTAGGACACAAGCACAAACCAAATTGGACACAACATTTTAAGGTGGATGTCGTTGGTCTTTTGCCCTTTATCTTCATGCTTAACAAAATGATCATATGCGAAGCTGGCTCGGCCGAAATGGCAACGGCTGTTTTTGTTTGCGTGTTGTGTTTCTAAATGTTATCTAGCAAGAATCACAAAAAATAATGAAATATAAGTAATCATATTACTTATAATTATTATAAAAGAATGCTGATTATGTTATATTATTATAAAATATTTGGGACTATTGCTCACCATTTATGGTGAGTCCCTGGATTAGGCAAAAAAGTCCCAGGATTTGGCAGTAAAGTTCCTGGATTGGGCAGTTCGTATTAGGAGTTATGGCTAGAGAGAATGTGGTAAGACAAATAAGAACTGTGACATATTTATTTAAGTTTTCTATTATTATGCATGATATATTTTCTTTATAGCTAAGTTTGCATAGGCATGCATGGTCATGGATAACTTGTGCACAAGATTTAGTTCCTCGAATGATACTCTGGGGCCACGAACCTGATTCGGCCTAGGAAAGTACAAAGATAGTACTGAAGTACTAGTACATGTGATTCAGAAACCTTCCGGGAGCTAGCTACTAGTCGCTGAAGGGGAGTCATCTAACCACATATAGTCACAGATGACATGTCGCCAATGACCCGCATATAGACGTATTGCATGCTATTGATGTCTTATACATGAAATATAATACTAATGATGTCTTATTTTGGCAAAGTAAATTATTAATCATTTACAGGAAAGGATATATGATCATGGGTAAGGATCGTCAAATGGTGATATCATATATGTATTTTACATTCATGTCAGATATGCAATGCTAGTTGAACCTAAGGAAACAGAACAAGATTATTAATATTGTTCATATAACATGATTACGGTGTTGATTTAGGTGAGTTGGATTAGCACGTTTTATAAGTACATGATAATATTCTGATACCACCCAGCTTGCAGGTGTGGGGATTAGCTTGGTCAATTCTAAGGCATTAAAAAATTTATTAGGTGAGCAAAAGCTCTTCTTGTAAATATGTTGTCTTATGTTATAAAGGACATAATGTATGGAACATTATATATTTGTTATATACTAGTGAATTGTAAGCCAAGCCAAAAATTTTAATTGAAGCCAAGTTTGACAAGTTTCAGTTGGCTATTATGAGCCTTTGTATTTCTTTGCAAGTCCTTGTATTCCGTTACAAATATCAATAAAAGAGATTTATTTCTTTATATTTTGTTTTAACTTCAACGATTATTTCTGCTGTAATGTCATTGTTTTGAGAAATATCATTAATTGTGTTTGTTTTGTCTTGTACAAGTACAATTTAGACTTGTACAATATAATATCTAGTGGTTACTTTTCGATTCTCTGGAGTCGAATCATTACATAATGATATTCAGAGTACTACTTTACATTCTTAGATTTTTATTTTATTTATTTCAATTCTAAGTTACTTTCATGATCGAAAGTCCTTTGACCCTCATTGGTACTTCACTGGATATTCCATACAATAAGTCTAAATATGTTGTGATACCATGAGTGTGATTTATTGAATAGTAATGATACTGACAAATACCAATACTATAATTTGATGTAATAATAAAACCATATACTCTGTGAATGATGCTTTGTGTGTGGGATTCAAGAAAGGTCGATATATGTGTTGCAACTAGCTGAGGTGACATGTTATTTCGAAAAGAAAGAAAATGTGCATAAACTTCAATGACTGGGATCAACAGATATTTTGAGTTGATCAGTGTGTATGGACTTGGTTATGACTTGAAAGTTGATATTGTGTTTGTGGTCGGCTATGCCACTAGGGAAAGGATAGTCTGAAATGGACATTATATTAATGCAAAGAGAAATATTTGTCCGAAAATAGAACTTAGCTATAAAGAAAATATATCATGCATAACAATAGAAAACTTAAATAAATATGCCACAGTTCTTATTTGTCTTGCCACATTCTCTCGAGCCATAGCTCCTAATACGAACTTCCCAATCTAGGAACTTTACTGCCAAATCCTGGGACTTTTTTGCCCAATCCAGGGACTTACCATAAATGGTGAGCAATAGTCCCAAATATTTTATAATAATATAACATAATCAGCATTATTTTATAATAATTATAAGTAATATGATTACTTATCTTTCATTATTTTTTGTGATTCTTGCTAGATAACATTTAGAAACACAACACGCAAACAAAAATATATAATCATTTTGTTAAGCGTGAAGATAAAGGGCAAAAGACCAACGACACCCGCCTTTATCTAAATTGAATTTTCATCACGATCATATAACTTTCTGAATGATCTCCCCATATGAATCTAAGTCCAACAGGGCTTCTTCAAGCAACCAGCCTTCATAAAAGTGGGGCATTACAGTCACAAGGATTTACAAGATTGGTACAACTTCATAAATCCCTCACCATAGGAAGTACACAAAATGAACCCAATAAATTCCTAAAGATTATACCCAAGAAGATCTTAGAGTCTTAATTTTTGTCTCGTTCAACCTCTATTTCTTCTATTTCTTTCTCTCAACCTATTTGTGGCTACCCAACACCTATTTTCAACAAGTGATTTATCTCACAAGTGACCCTAGCCCCCTTTATATATTATGTCATGTGTCCATATTAAAAAAAATTAATCCTATGTTAACAAGATATAAGTTTTCCTAAACTTACTAACTATGTAGGACTAGGACTTTGCTCCTATTAAGGATCCTACTTGGATTTTACTAAATATGAGCCAAATCCTAACATTTCCTACATTGACATCCAAGGAAAAGTTATGCTAGAAGCCTAGAACACAATCATGTCTCAAGTGTCAAGTCTTATATGAAAATTATAATGTTGGTGTCAAGATAGAGGATATTTATCATATATGTGTAGTCTGTCTTTACTTGCTCATTCAAAGTTTTCTATATGAAATATGAATCTAGAAGTTGTATTAGTGATTTTGTCATATCGATGAAGAAACAAATAAACCCGAGTTGGTATGGCTTGTTATTCCGATAGCAAAATAACTAGGAAGCTCTTTTGATAGAGAATGTTGTATTGAAGTCTTTATATCAAAGCCAAAGGGAAAAATTAAATTCATGTGGAATGTTAATGTTGTACAAAATTTGGTTACAATGATATTATATGTGACATGTGATTTTATTACGCACCAGTATGTCACAATACAAGACTTATGGATATTTAACTAGCCTAGTTTTATGCACATACCTTATTAAAGGATAAACAGATATCTTAATTTGATGAATAAAAATAATTTGTGATCATTGTTCTTAAAATATAAATCTTTCTTAATATCTGCAAAAACTTGTCTACGTTGGCATGTCCAAAGAGATAAACCTACGACATTTTTAGGCTGGGCTACCCAAGAGTCTACCACTAAGTATCCACGTCTACACAAAACAATGATCTCATACAATTATCCTTGTGATGCATTGCTACGAATAAATACTTGCATGCTTACTTATGCGTGTATATGCAAGCTTAGACCTAGAAGAACGTATTTTTAGAAGTATCATATACGTTAAATCGTACCCGATTTATGTATCGGTACAGAATTATGTAATTAATTGTATTACCTAAAACCATTTTTGATAGGATTACAAGTTGACTATTACATAATTTTAAGATTCTTATACTTATGATTTATAGCGCTACACATGACTTAGAGAAATCTACAGTAATGTATCAGACTATCAAAAATTCAATATCTTAGAATTCAAGGAATATAGATTTAAACCAAATTTGTATTTTATTGTAAGTCATTCAATTGGACGATTTCTTTTATATCGATGAAAATCTATTTTTGAGAGTTCATATCAATATCTACGGTATTCTACTTGTCCTTGATAAGCATCAGAATTTGCAACCTAGGCATGAATTTATACTATAGGGCTTATCGATACCTGATTTAATAAAATGATCATTACCTTGCAAGTATATTAACTTGGAGAATATTTGTTTATATGTGAACGTACCATTGGTTCAATTATTATCTAGTAGTTATATTTATTTTGAACTATATATTAAAATGTTCAGCTCCTAGTATATATATATATATATATATATATATATATATATATATATATATATATATATATATATATATATATATATATATATATATATGGTTTGCAGGCTCAAGTAAGATAAAAGTATGATCACAACCTTAATCTCTTCAATTTTGTATAATTAGTAGAAGCAATAAAACCCAACAAACTTCTAAACAATTAGATCAAAAACCGAAAAACTGCTTTTATATAGATAAAAAAACATAACCTATTAGCCAAGCCAAACTCCTCCTATCGTTCTTCGATCAATCTTTGAATCGATTTCTCTGGTACAAAGATCACTTAACCCTCTCCAAAACCTAGTAATTAGTTTATTTTTATTCATATTAAATCTCAATATATTTATTGTCAAAATTTGAGAAAAACCTGTTATCAAAAACTGAAAAACTTGTTGATCAGGGTCCGTCCTGACAAGTTGGACCACCTCGACTCGAACCCATTTTACTGAACGATGTGTATATTAATTTTTGACTTGTTATCTTTGACATAATTTGAATTGGTCGCGTATGAACGATGAATTTGACTCGTATCGGTCAAAAATTATCATATCGAGACTTTTTAAAATATTCTAATTAGTTTGTGAATGCTCGTTATGTTGCAAATTTTTGTTTAATAATTTAGTCCTTGGTCTAGAAGGACTATGGAAATAGAATAAGGGTCTTTTTCAGATAAAAATGAATATTCTGAAGAAACTTCAATTGTATTATAAAACTTGCACTATTGGATTCACATCTTTTGACTTTTCCAGTAATCCAAGTTTCGTCTAATATGAGACAATCGACCGGATTATCGTATCGTGGGCCCCACGATCTGATTTGATGTGTATTTTTGTGATTGGCTTATCAAAATTCAATTTTGGACATACTATTGAGATCGTATCATCGTTTTAGCTTTGTTAGACATATAGTTTGGTAAATTTGGACACCTTCATATGAACCCCTCTTGGATCCGAAACTTCTAGGTTTGGTCTTGTGTCTAAATTTGACTTATGGGTAGGTATTTCTGAATATCTCATCTATTATGTACACGTTGGTGATTATTATTTCAACATCCATAGTTGACTATTCTGCTTCCACTTTTTGTGCTATTGTTGACTTGACGAGTTTGCTACCAAAACATCATCAAAATAACATTCCAATTTCAGGAAAGTATACCTTTTTATATTTATTGTCTTTTATTCTTATTTTCAGCAAGTTATGTTATTGCTTCATATTTTCTTTTATATAAAATTTGTCAACCAAGCTAGACTTGGGCGTGAACGACGAAGTTTGTTGTTTTGTGTGTATTCTCTTTATTTTATGCATGTTGGCCTAGTTTTAGTGGACTACCTTATAATTTTGGAATATTCTCATATCTCCTTTGGCCTTAACACATACACACATGATAATATTTATGATATTTATGACAGGGTACAAACTATCATACTTGACTGGCCTTCTATACATACAAAAGGTGTGACGAATAAAAATGTAACTGCTATGATTAGTACGTATATTAGTGACTCAAGCAGTTACAAATTGGATATATTGGACATACCACTTGGTCAATCTTAGGGACGAGGGAGAGAACAGTCACTAGACGTATGGGCTAACCAAATTTGTGAACCATAGTCTCTGTAGGAACTAAGGAGTTGATAAGATTTTATTATGTTGGCCTCTGACATTCGATAAACATTATGCACAATTTAAAAATAACTGTAAGATAATGTATGCAGTAGTCTCTAGCCTTGCTCTATGTCATATTCCTATTTAGCCTTTCATTGCCTATGCATGTGAAACTTGTCTTCTAAATTGTACACTTAGATAGTTAGAAACACCTTTACATATTTATTTATTTATTTTATGTAGCATATTTTTTGTATCTTGCTACATCCCTTTGAGGACCTGGTTTTCTTCAAAGTTTAGGCGATCGGTAGTATCCTGAGGTGTATGGACCTGGACCATATTCTTCCTTTGCAAATATGAAAGTCTTACCTTCTGAGTTTTCTTGATATCATTTAGTTGAACTATCGTAGTTTGATTATCTTTCACACAATTTCTATGAGTTTGGACTATTTCTATGCTTTAGTTTTATTATAGTCGTTTGGTAATGGATTTGTCTCCACTGTCTATCTACTTTTGCATGATGGTTTATTTCTAGATTTTACATCATTACTACTAATTGTTTAGTTTATTATCTTTATTCTGTGGATAAGATTATATTTATATATGTGACCTATAATATATCTTATGAGATGGAGTTCATGTAGAACCTAAGTATGTATTCGTAGATTTTGGGGTAGCCTTCGTATGCTTTCTAGCTGGCATGGTTTTGTACTGGTCCTATTTATGTTGAGACTGGTACATGACACATTTTTGTGGTGGTCCATGTAGGTCAAGAAAATATTGTTTTGATTACGTTATTGTATCGAGAAAACCTACATATAGGATTAAAGTATATGATCACATACATTTACTTAATCACCTTTCTTGATTTGATTGCTTGATTGCTTGATTGGTACATGACACATTTTATTTAAAACTTTTATTTGATTGCTTGATTTTTATCTAGTTTGATCTTGTTCTAATATAATCCTTATTGTTCGGGTCTAAATAGATGAATCTCCGTAGCGAACGCGTCGACCCTCTAGCTATTAACTCGAGTGACACAACAACTCAGGAATAGGCTCCCCAATAGACTCCAATGATGTCCCCAACCACTTCACTTAACAATCATCGTAGCCAGATATGGCGATACCACCTACTCAGCAACATCACAAAGTTCCTGGACCACAAATGGGTCAACTTGGATATCAAGTGACACCTTAGGGAGGGTACACACCACCATCGCAGTTTGCTCCACGGTGTGCTACGGAGTTTGCTCGACAAAGCTATATGAACCTGCCCAATAGCCAGTTCCACCTATGGGTGGAACGTAGATGTTCCAATTCTTACAAAGGATAATGCAAGCTTAGTGACAATGGAATAAGATTTTAAGGAAGAGTATAAACCAGAGATGAGGAGGCATTATATACAGATTCTTTCAGATGAACCCTCCACTTTTCAAGGGTACTGAGAACCTAAATGAGGTCATAATTTGGTTGGTAAAGATAGAGAACATGCTTGAAGTTTCAGAGCTACCAGAGGAGAAGTGGTGACAACTATTAGACTTCAGTTAAAGGATTTGGGATATCATTGGTAGACAGATAAAGAAAGTAGACTGGGCATAAACCTACCATGGGAGGAGTTCAACAAGTTATTCAATGATATGTTCTTTCTTACTTCGATCAAGTTTGAGTTGCAGAACAAGTTTACCAACTTGAGCCAAGGATCCATGACAATTGATGATTATTATGCCGAGTTAAGTTCGTTGAGCAGGTTTGTATATTCTCTAGTTCAAAATAATGACGAAAAGGCCAGAAGCTTCCATAAGAGTTTGAACTTTGAGGTGAGATAGTTGACTGGTACGGTAGCATATACCACTAATGCAGCAGTTCTGAACGCTTCCGAGATTCAAGAGACCATATGCCGTAAGGGATCAACAGAGCAGAGGAGTTCCTCCCTTATAGTTTTAGCAGCCATAACAACACAGGAAGGACTCATAAAATATCCCATGTCACAGCAGCAGCAGAGAGATTTACCTTATCCAGGTAAAGAGATTACTACTTGTCATTTCTGTGGCAAGCATGGTCATCTCCAAAGGAACTACCATTGTAGATTGGGAGTATGCTTGCTTTGTGGATCTAGTCAACGCCAGCCCCAAGATTATTCTTTAGGGTACCAGAAGATGTAGTGACCAGCTTTACTAGAATCGAGGGTAAGACATCAGCAGATTCAGAGGCCAATTGTCATACCCCACAAACATAATATAGAAAATTAGGGTATGATACATCCAACTACATACTACAGAATATACTAGTACCTTGTAATACAGTTACGACTGTACCTACACATAGGGTATATACCAATATACAAGTCTCATATAGCCTCACAAGAATATAATATATCTCAATTAGTCAAAATAGGAAGCAAAAATATGAAACATATAAGATAAAGCAGTAAGGCATTATCGATGCTCTATATAAATGATCACAAAGCTAGTTATACAAAATATGAAGCTAACATAGTATCAAATATACATAATCACATTATCAGCTGCAGTCAAAATATAATACAATCATGTGATGAATATATTCCAGAATAAATAGGCTAACAGGTGCATGGTGGCAAAACGCCAAAAAGAATCGAAATACTATAAGAGTGGTGAAAAGAGACCCACTCATTACCCTTAACGACCGTCCTGCGGTTATGTGCCATCGGGAAAGATATAAGCTGGATCCTATGGCTATGCTGCAAACTCTGGCCAAACAAAATCAAAGGGTTCAGGCCCTTAATAGCAAGTACCAAAGAAAGCACGTGTGAATAAAATAAAACCCAAATGAGTAGTAGTAAATAAGAACCTATATCATAGATAGGTATATAGTTTATCATCGAACAATAACCCAACCCTATACAAAACAAGGACAATGGTTGAACCACTATTCCCCTAGACTACTAGCAAGCAATATAGCATAAACATAATAAATTAATAAAATGGTAATAAATTCATATAGATTTCTAGATGAATATCTGGGTTATCCCAGTAATGTAATATTATAAACCCCCCTCCTTGAAATTTAAATTTTACTAATTATTTATAATTTCATGTTAATTACTATAGTAATTAATTGTGTTGCTCCCTATAGATACTTTTCTAGTTTAATACGTATTTATTTTTCTTATATAAGAAAACTTGAGTTAGTCATTAATTTTTTTGATCTTTTTCTACGTATTTAGGCAACCATTAAATACATGAATTAAAGAATTTTGTAATGCCCTTCTCTTAATAGCTATATATATATATATATATATATATATATATATATATATATATATATATATATATATATATATATATATATATATATATTACTTGTTTGGGACTTCAAGCCCATATGTGTAATATTTGTTTGTTATGGTCTTAAACCCCTATATAACTTTTTATTTGTTTGTACTTTGACCATGTGCATAAAAATATTTTCTTCATGTACACTCTGCCAAATTTCTTTCCCTCCTCCTATGCATGTTGTTTCCATGTAATATGTGAACTCCTCTCCACACTTCCCTTTTATTTCTACACAACAATATTTTAACCTAACACACACAAGACACATGTTCTTCTCCTCATCCTTTTAAAAATATTCACATCCTCACGAACAACATCCTATATCATTTCCCTCCTAAACATAACACCACCTATGCACCAAAGAACACCAAACACAAAACTCCATAATTCTCATACACAAATACAACCTGCAACACACAATAACTAACACATATCACCTAACATTCAACCCACACATCCTACCTCTTTACACACCAGCACACAAATATTTCTCCCTCACATTCAAACACCCCTGCAACACACTTTTGCCCTAAAGACCAAAACCCCTTTTTACTAATCACTTGTACTACTTGCCAACTTCATACAAGTGGAAGTGCCCTACTAGCACAGTGCAACTGTGCCCTCCTGTTGACCCTTTAGAGGATAAACCTCCTTTTTCCTCCTTCATACATCTTTTTCCTCCCTAATATGTTCACAGAAGCAAACAGTTCTAACATATGCCGCTACACAACTAATATCTCTCTCCAAACTCCATTAACATTATTCCTCTCGGTTTTTACTTACTATAGCATATGCATATCATTGCTCCAAACAACCCATCCTCTTCCCAAGCCACTCTTCCTTGTGTTCATCATCATCTTCTTCTATAAATATTCCCCATCCATACTCACTACACAAAAGCCCCAAACATCATCGAAGCTGGGATTGGCGTCACCATCACCACCGTGCTCCACCCAAATACCCAGCACGCCGCCCCACCGGAGCTTCGCTTCAGCGCCTAAACGGTCTGGAGTTCCTTGGGCCAATACGGCTGCCTTTTTGGCTTCCCACAAACATCGACGACCCTCCCAACTTAACTTTTTTACCCCCTCCTCTGCATGTAACATCCCGCTCCGCTCAGTTTAGAAAGATGAATTATTAACGCAACGACGTTCAGACTTTACATTCTCAGTTGCATTTTTGGAGTTCTGCTCGGCCTAGGTAAGTCTTCATTCAGGTGTCTGGCTTCGGTGAATTCGTCTCTGCCTAGCCTTCACACTTAATAAAATGTACGTTACCTACTAGTTCGCTAGGCAATAACTTGATACATGATAATAAAAGAGATGAACCCACATAGCTAAGAAAATAATCCCACCATTTATAAGTTTCTATAGAACATGAAAACTTAACTTGATGTTAGAATTGAACCTTCGTACTACTACTTAGACATATGCAAGTAGAACTATTTATAGTATCAAGTAGACTATCTCACTTGTTGCTATAAAAGTCATTCCAAGTCCTTACCAAATTCCACTCTAAACCACACTATTTCTATTCATTCTCATCCCCATGGAGGCCTACATCATTGGAACACAATGAGAACTATTGGAGAGGATCTAGATAGGAGGATTGTGTCCATTTTACCCTCATTGTGTCCAATTTGGTGGAGTTTATTGGGATCCAAGTCCCAATAGGTAAATTTATTTTTCTACCAATTTCTATGTTAAAATTCTAATTTCTAGGCCATTTGGTAGAATTATGAATTTGTGTCCACCAAGTATTTGTGTTGTATCCCTATGGGGTATTGGTGTCTATTTGAGTTTGTGATTATGTCATTGTGTCCATAATTGGATACTTAGATTCCGTATCATGATACGCCATGATACGTATATGTGGATTTGATAATTTGGGGGTATTTGGACTACTTGTTGACAATTCTATTTATTTGCATTATATTTATCTATTATAGCTATATTTGTGTTAAATTTATATATATTATATTTTATATGGTTTTGGTATTAGTATCATGTTGGTGTTGGTGTAGGAATGGAGTATCATAGAGTATTGGTGCCATAGTATTATATCACTAGTGTGCACATGAAGTGTTTAATATTTGGTTGTGTTAGTGTACAATTGTGGGTGTGTATGTTAGAGGGGAGAGTGTGTGATTGTGAGCTAGTATTTGTTTAAGTGTGTAAGTTGGGTGTGTGATACATATTGGTATCCATGAAGGAGTGAGGTGTATCATTGGTTGCATAGGTGTATACTTATGAGTGTGTTAGGTGAAGTATCTGCTGCAACAAGTGCAGCAACATGTATTACTATATAAGTGCAGCATGGAGAACTCTGCAACCAGTACACCACCATACAATTAGCAGTGGTCGGGTAGTGCTTGATTGCAGTGAGGCAAATGGAGGGGGGACAACATAACATGGTACATGCAGATGAGCATATTGTGGCAACAGTATGCAGCTACAACATCACCTGTATGCTGCTGAACATAGCAGTAATATGTTGTTTTGCTGTTTTGACCGTAGCTGTAAGAAGCAAGGTCTTTCCAGAGTTCATGAGTGCAATAAGGTATTTGTAGGAACCATGTAGGGGTGAATTGGGTTAAGCTAATAACTCAAGCACAAATGATTAATAATAATAGATAATTTAAAAATTAAGTGTGTAAGAAGTAAAGCAATAAGAATACTGACACCCGATGTATCCTGGTATCCTTCTCGAGGCACTCCAGTCATGGAAACTCTTGTCCAGCTTGAATCCACTATTAGAAAAATAGTTACACCACGAGCTTAGGTCCGAAGGCCCGTTGACTTCTTACACAAGAGCTTTGATCCGAAGGCTTATACACTTCAATCTCTTACAAGATGGTTTTGATCTTCTTATAACAAATATAAAGATCTAATTTATAACTCAAGACCACTCTAACACAATTTATGGATAGGCAAATGAAAGCTTTGGTGGAGTATTTTATGGATGGCCTTTGGTAGATAGAAAATTTTTAGGCTCAAAGGGATCAACCTTGAAAGAAGGGGTTCAAGGCTTTATATAGGCCAACACATAGAAAGAGCAAAAATGCAACTTTCAGCCTGCGAAAGGTATACCGTCGATATACTGCAATATACCATTAGTATACCGGTCTACAGTAGCAATAACTATAAATATGACCGTTGGGATCATTTAATACATAAAATTCGACCATTAGATTGCCAACTGTGATGAACCGGTATATCGTCGGTATAGATCAATATACCGTCGCTATGCCGATCCAAATTACAGAGAGAAACATTTATATAAAATTGGTATACCGTCGATATACTCCAGTATACCGTCGGTATGCCGGTTTTCAGCCAAAAATGATCCTGGATTATTTTCTACCCTAGCTTTCGATTTTGCCATCCATTTCTTATGTTTACAATTATTCCTAAGACTTACTACAGACTTTGGCAGGTACAGGCTTCTTCAGAGTCTAAAAATGATGATGGCATAGCTTGGCTTCTTTCCTTGATAGATGATGGCTTTTTTCCTTGACTGCAGTTGTCCGCTGACCGGACAGCGGAACCCCTGAGTGCGTGGCTCCGGAGATGTCATAGACTGTTCAGAGAAATCTTATGGGATGACATCGTCTTTGGCCCATCATAATTTTTTTATTGCATATGTCCATGTTTGACTTGCTTATTTCTTTTCTGCAAATACAAGTTAGGCAAACAAAGCAAAATACATAGTAGCAAGTATGATAATATTTAATACATAGTTGGACTATGCTAAGTTTAAGTATGCAATATAGTGATAGCATAAATATTAGTGATATCATAATGTTAAATAGAATAGATTAACCATATTCAAAAATATAGTTAGATCATTGGGCTAACAGTATTTGGGTTCAGATTTTGGACTGTGATGTGCACTTGGTACACAGGTAGTAGTTGTGTGTAAGTGTAGTTGTGTAGGTGTGTGCAAGAGTAGAATAAATGTTGGGTTTGAGCGTGAGAGAATAGGGTTAATATCAAGGTAAGTTAGTGTGGTATTGAGAGGGTTATGAGGGTAGTGTCAAGTGAGGATTATGTAAGTATATTGGTTTGGGTTGGTCAATGTGTGATGTAGGTGTGGGTGTCCAAGTGTGGGTTAGTGTGAAGGTACTAATTGTAATACCCCGTTCCGCTCAAGCGGATTGCCGATTCAAACGGCAAAAGTACAAACGTCCCGACCCGTCCTGCTCAGGCGAGAATACTCGTTTGAGGCAAGGATATCCAGACTTGGTCCCTACAGGAATGCCCTGGGACGTCCTGCTCTATGCGTCGCACGATATTCCGTACTAAGACTAGACCGTCCATTATGGCGCCGTGCCAGTGACCTCATGTTCATATAGATAAGTTATCCTCGCTTAGCGACTATCCGCGTGCGAATCATTGCATCGCATCGAGAATAACTGAACACCTGAAAGATCTTGTTATAACAACACTTGTGCATAAAGAGCACTTGATCATCGTATGCAACACACCTGATATTTCCTGTAAACCGTGCACCCAGTACGGGATCTCGCACTAAAACGCTTGTGTTTGCATAAGCTTTGCCCTGAATGCTTATACATGTTTCTGCTTGAATTAACTTGGTTTGCCTTGGACAAGGAAGGACAAATGGTAAGTTGGTAAGTCTCGCCGTGTTTCCTCTCATGTCGCACGGCGCACTGCCACACGGATTAGGCTATTCAAATCTTGCATGAAACTGATCCTAAGGCAACTAGAAAGACAACTTAATAGTTGATGCACGGAACCTTTATTACGTGTTTGGATTTGTCGAGCGGGTGAGTAGCCTCCCCACCAGTACATTCATGTACTGATAACCCACCAGATTGCTTGCAGGGTGCGGGAGAACCTCGTTCGGTGCGGATGCCTCCTTCGTGCGTGCTAAGGCGTGGAGTTCAACTCAGAAGCCTTGGAACGCTACGTTCGGAACTGAAGCACATATACAAGATATAATATTGGAATATCGCCTCGCCTGAACATCGCCTGAACATTCCGGTATACCATCCATAAATGTAGCCACTTGGCACGCTTTTATGTTTCAGAGAGAGTGCTCGAGCGACTTGTAATCTCGGCTATACGCCGCCTGTAACACTTGTTTCAATATGAATAAAAGAGCTTGCTTTACTCCAACTTGTGTTTTCATGCTTTTGCTATATTGTCGACTCAGTGAACCTGTTACCGATGGCCTATGCGTTCATGATTCTGCTGCACTCGGACAATCTGTGCGACTCTGTGGCTTAGAACTCTTACCGCCAGCCAATGAACCATGGCCTTGCACGGGCGCGACTAACGCTCGTGCGGTATCACGCCCGGATGGGTCAAAGCGATCGTTCCACGGGAGCGCTGGCGCGGTGATTCTTGCCTAGCGGGAACGGCCGATTTGCCTGCGGGAGATCGGGGCATAACAGATTGGTATCAGAGCCTGGCTTATACGCCTTTGAACTTCGTTTCTAATATCTCTGTTTCGAAAGCTCGTTCGTGGGTTATGTGCACACACTCTCTCAATGCCTCGATAGGATGTTCCAAACAATAAGTCTAAATACTTTCAAAGAGTTGTATTTAAATGATATGATTACCTGTATGAAATTGTGTTGCAAGGGCCTTTATGCCAACCTGTGCTAGTCCTTATGGGATTAGATTCGTACTAGACTCGTGCATTATATGCAACCCGAAATGCCTATACATGTTTACCCAACTGGTTAGTACGAGAACGAATATTGCCCGAACGGTTAGCTATGCACTCAGCCTTTCGGCTAAGTTGTATAGAATATCGTGCACCAAAACCCTTGGGTGCAAGACAGTTATAAAACGTAAGTTGGATATCGTTCAGAAATAATACAAGTCAGACTTAGAGCTGCAAATCGATAGACTTCATCGGATTTATCGCTTAGGCGAATATTAAGAATGATGCTTGGTTATGGAAAATAGCTCGAACGAAATTCTTGTTGGAAGATAAAATCAAATATAGTTGCTTGGATGACTATCAATCCCGAACATATATATGAGATTAGATTTTATCAGGCGAACCCTGAGTATCGTGCTAGAAATTGTAGAATGAGTTAGAGAGTATGCTAACGATAATGCGAGCACCGATTAAGAACTCGATGGAATGACTCAATTCCGAGTGGTGGATGGATCATTTAGAAACGTCCAAACGGATCCATAACCCGTGCGATATTCAGACTGAACGATATGAGAATAACTTGAGTATATGATAAGGCTTATATTGAATAAAAATTCTCGAAAATGGAAACCAATATCTTGGTTAAGGAAAACTTGTTGGAAATTGAGAATTGAGCGAGTAATTTTGGATTGAAACCAAAGGATTGAACTTAAGTACAATATCGCTCAATATAAGTTAGCCCGAGAATAAATACTATGGTTCGATGAGAGATATAAGCGATAATGGAACTGGCTTGATGTTTGTAAGGACAATCTTGAAATCAAGTTTGGTAAGGTAACTCTCAAATCAGTCCCAACGAGAATGGTTATCCTGCGGGAGCGCCGGCGTGGTGATTCACGTACGGCGGGGATGATCGGACTCTAGGGAACATGTTCAGTGATTATTCCGAACGAACTCGATGAATGGAACATACTAAAATGGAAACGACTTGGACTCAAATATAGAAACTTGTTTCTTGAGGAAATATAATCACTGCATAAACGAATTTGACTTGATGGATATACTGTTGGATGGAATTAAAAGGTTAAAGGATAAGGTGTCTCGATCGTGTCGAAGATAGCCATAACATTCAAACGTTCTTGTCTTGTACGAGCATAACTCTATGCCGCACATGCGTCAGGCCCGGATTAGGACGATTATCCAGCGGGAGCGTTGACGTGATGATCTCACGTCCAACGTGGATGATCAAACTTGTGGGAGACCGAGGCGTGACAACTTATGGATCGTCTTGATTTCTGGCTCGACACGATAAGACAAATTTGGAATGCAGGTGATTGGAAATGTTTTAATAAATTAGTTAGCCTTGAACCTGAAATAAATCATGTTTGATGGTTTTCGTGAACGAATACGTGAATCAGGTTGAACAACTTGGAGAAATAATCTAAGGTTTAGAATTGAATCTTGGCTTGGTGGACTAGGCTTGGAATGGATATAATTCTATCAAATATAATGGAGGAGATAGAATATGTAAACCACTAGGCTTGTCCTGCAACTTGGATATATACTGGATTCTTATTGAACGAACTCGTCCCCCGTGCAAGCGAACGTGTTAATGAGAGTAGGTAAATCTGTGCTCGATGTTTAGAATCTGAGTGAAACGAGCTTGGATAGAATACTCCGTGTAAATGAACAATGGTTTGACCCTAGGAATTGGGGCGAGCATCGTGCGACAAATTGTACGATGAATCACGATATGCTTGAACCTGTACCTATGACCTTGTGAGCTGACCTAGTGATAGGCAGATGACCCTGTGCCGAGTGAATGAACCTGTGCTACCGACTTTACCATATTGCTTGTATAAGGCATCATGACTGGGGAAGCAAGACTTAGGGTTAGACTTGGGAACGATAACGTATGCTAAGTTGACCCGAATGGATGGACGCTAGTCGGTATCAAGATTGATCGTGATTAACGGTAGTGCAAATACTTTGTTGAAATGAAAATGATATGGAATTGGATTGAACCCTTGAAATTTTTGCAAGTAGCTTGTCCGATTTCACTACCCCTAAGTTTGGTTGACTGCATGTGTTTGAGGGACGCTTCGAATATGTGCACGATCCAAGACTTAAGAAATGTGAAACTCGAGTGCTAAGATTTCGCTATCGCTAAGTTGGTTGACATGCATGTGTTTGAGGGACGCTTCGAATATGTGCACGATCCAACGTACGATATGCTGATCTCAAAAGCTAGTGCAAGTGAATATCCTCCTGAACAAGCACAACGACTTTTATAGGTTTGCCTCAGCCTTAGATCGCTATCCAAGATCGATTAAAATGTGCCTCGTGTTAAGAAACTAGTCCCGCGCCAAGGCGCAAATGAGACTGACTCGGTATACACGCAACACGACGTAAGCATTGAGTAGGGGATTGTGTTTCAATGGATTTAGTGGTACCGATAGCTGCGCTTTGGCTAGATTTGAAATTCGATAGTATGGCTTGCCCTCAGGAAGTCTCGAGGACGAGACTTTTTCTGAGTGGTGGATAATGTAATACCCCGTTCCCCTCAAGCGGATTGCCGATTCAAACGGCAAAAGTGCAAACGTCCCGACCCATCCTGCTCAGGCGAGAATACTCGTTTGAGGCAAGAATATCCAGACTTGGTCCCTACAGGAGTTCGGCTTAGGCTTTCAGAGGCTCGCTCGCAGTATCACTCGACCGAGGCGGATCATCGCTAAGGTGGGTGGTTACGGTGAACTTGTCTTTGCTTAGCCAGCACACATAAAATACGGAATGATACATGCTAGTCGCTAGGTGAATCACCCCCTGCATGCTAATAAGAATACAACGCACCTAGCTAAGGGAATAATCCCAACTTGTATTGCTTATGCTAGAACATAAAAATGAAATATTGCTATATATTCAGACTCTCGTATGTTACCCTTGCCTTGTGCAACCAGACCCGCTATGCCTCGAGTAGAACGATTTATATATATATTCAGTAGTGCACTGTTCACTTCCTACACTGCACGACCCTAGATAACATCGCTCGAAAAGGCCTCGTACGGTTTCGCTCGGCTTACCTTCGGGCCCGAGTGAACTTGAATGCTTAAGTTATACAAGTGCCTGCTTGCCTGCTTTTATATATTGCCTAGTTTCAATGCTTGCTGCATAACTATGCCCAGACCGTAAAACACTTTGCTTATCATGCATTCATTTAGGTTCTCCTCGAAAGACTACCCGATAGTCGTTCCGTGCATGAATAAACCTGAATATACCTGGGACCGAGGGAACTGGCACCAATCCTGTGATCCAAGAATCCCTGCTCGTTGAGCAATACAGTCCTGTACTGAATCAAATGGCTCGTGGAGCCGATACTCAACATTTAGAGTAATCCTAATCATGCCTCAACAAGTTACAAATATATATATATCCTGACTTGAACTCGTTCCATGAAGCTTGTTCTATATATATATATATCCTGCCCTAAACTTGTTCCTGTACCTGACCCGACCCTGAAGATTAGAGACTTGCATGGTCACAGGACAACTTGGAAACAAGGTTTTAGTTCCGCAGACGGTCGCTGGGGCACTGGCACCGATCTGATCCGGACGGAACTCCTGATAGTCGCCTGCTATAGGATGGAATGCCCTGGGACATCCTGCTCTATGCGTCGTACGACATTCCGTACTGAGACTAGACCGTCCATTATGGCGCCGTGCCAGTGATCTCATGTTCATATAGATAAGTCATCCTCGCTTAGCGGCTATCCGCGTGCGAGTCATTGCATTGCATCAAGAATAACTAAACACCTGAAAGATCTTGTTATAACAACACTTGTTCATAAAGAGCACTTGATCATCGTATGCAATACACCTGATATTTCCTGTAAACCGTGCACCCAGTACGGGATCTCGCACTAAAACGCTTGTGTTTGAATATGCTTTGCCCTGAATGCTTATACATGTTTATGCTTGAATTAACTTGGTTTGCCTTGGACAGGGAAGGATAAATAGTAAGTTGGTAAGTCTCGCCGTGTTTCCTTTCATGTCGCATGTCGCACTGCCACACGGATTAGGCTATTCAAATCTTGCATAAAACTGATCCTAAGACAACTAGAAAGATAACTTAATAGTTGGTGCACGGAACCTTTATTACGTGTTTGGATTTGTCGAGCGGGCGAGTATCCTCCCCACCAGTGCATTCATGTACTGATAACCCACCAGATTGCTTGCAGGGTGCGGGAGAACCTCGTTCGGTGCGGATGCCTCCTTCGTGCGTGCTAAGGCGTAGAGTTCAACTTAGAAGCCTTGGAACGCTACATCCGGAACTGAAGCACATATACAAGACATAATATTGGAACATCGCCTCGCCTGAACATCGCCTGAACATTCCGGTATACCATCCATAAATGTAGCCACTTGGCACGCTTTTATGTTTCAGAGAGAGCGCTCGAGCGACTTGTAATCTCGGCTATACGCCGCCTGTAACACTTGTTTCAATATGAATAAAAGAGCTTGCTTTACTCCAACTTGTGTTTTCATGCTTTTGCTATATTGTCGACTCAATGAACCTGTTACCGATCGTTTATGCGTTTATAATTTCGCTGCACTCGGACAATCTGTGCGACTCTGTGGCTTAGAACTCTTACCGCCAGCCAATGAACCACGACCTTGCACGGGCGCGGCTAACGCTCGTACGGCATCACGCCCGGATGGGTCAAAGCGATCGTTCTGCGGGAGCGCTGGCACGGTGATTCTTGCCTAGCGGGAACGGCCGATTTGCCTGCGGGATATCGGGGCGTGACACTAATAGATACCAAGGTATTGGTGTTAGAATACCAAGGTAAGAGTAAGGTATGGGTTGTGTCTAGTATTGGTATCTAATGTAATAGATATTGGTATATTTGGGTATCAAGTTAAGGTAATAGTGAGATACTAGGATACTAAGGTAAGGTTATGATACTCGGTATTGGATTAGGATACTAAGGTAATGAGTAAGGTATTGAGTTCATAGCTAAGGTATTATGATATATATATATATATATATATATATATATATATAGTGTGTGTGTGTGACATCTAGTATATCTATACCTATAGGCTATGACCTAGAATACCTAGAACTAGCTTGATAATAATTAAGATAACTATATAGGCCAACCAAATAGGTAATTATGAACATAAATTTAGGTATTGATCTTGTTTTACTCGATTGACCTAGAATTGACCTAGGAACCTAAATTAGGGCTAGTTAAGCTTGTATTTGATTCCAAATCACCTATTGATATAAAAAATACATATGTAGGTCACTTGGACTCCGGTTCGGACACTGAATTTTGTTCACTGCTCAGGACCATAGACGAGTATATTCTTTGATAGTTTTCTTACTTAATAATTACTATGATACATGTACTTAGTGATGTTATACTTGATTCTTGACACGATGGTACATAGATTGGTATATATTGGATCCTCGGTCATGAGATATTACTTTCATATTTAGACCTTGTTCATCGTATTGGTATTAGACATTATTCATTATATTGATATTAGACATTGATCATGGTACAAATATTTAGATATTGTATTACGATTCTTGTATCGTAACGTGTCATGGTTGTATCCATTGTACTTGTCGGGGCAGAAAAGTGCTAGCTAGATATGTGATCATATTCATAGACATTGTGGTAGTGTAGACATTGTGAGAGTTAATCATATATCTCACGTATGATTAGCCATATCTTATTAGACCTTGTGCAAGTTTTCAAGCCGATCACATATCGAAACTAGTATTTAAAATCACTTGATAGTTACAGTTATTCCCTATTTCAGTTCATAAATATATGCCATTTTGTTCCTGTATACTTATTGTTCATTACTTGCCATTGACATGATATCAGTTTTACCTTCTCATCAGGTACTATATTTGTTATTACTGTTTTATAGACTTTATCATATATTAGAACTGCTGTTAAAGTTGTACTAGTTCCATCCTGACTTAATAATATTTTTAGGAGTTGTTATGCTCTACGTTCTTGGACTTCAGAGTGATGCTATAGTCGAGACTGCTCTTGCACGATTGATCATAAGGTGACATCCGTAGAGATCTAGACTAGTATTCTTATTCCAATATCATACTCTAGTTTTATTTCTCTTAGTTAGTTGTTTGGATTACTTTTTTTTATCATATCCTCCTTAGTATACTGTGATTGAGTAATGAAGATAATAGTTGTTCTTGTAATAGTTGAGATGTTTATCATTAAGATCTAGACAATGTTCTACCACCGATGCTGCGGCATAGGCTGGACATACCCACGTACTCGTGCTCGAATATTCGGGTGCAGGTCTTGAGAAGTAGACATGTGGACAAACCCATTTTCTTATTCGATTCGATAGATAGCAGTCGTATACTTCACATACAACATACCGGATTAGCCTAGCCCTCACATGTCGAACCCTGTATTATAGGTCACACGATATTATTGTTCTTGTCAGTTCTTGATTTTAGTGATCTAATTCACTTGTTTACATGTTGCCAGTTTCATCTTTCTACTTGTTACATTCCATGATGTTCATTACTTGCTAGTCTAGTTTATTATTGTATAATATTTATTATGATAGATTTATACATCTATTGTATACTTTCATTAGTTGTAATTATACTTTGTTCCAATTTTGACTAAATGTTGACACATTAGTATTTTGTGCCCCACATTCTTGGACTTCTGGATGATGCTTTAATTGAGACCGCTCTTGCACCTTGGACCATTAGGTGATCTCTGAAGAGATCTAGAGTAATATCTCTATATTTCAGTATCTTTTATTAGTTTTATTTCCTTTAGGGTATGCTTGGCAATTGTAGGAGTCGCGGTTATTAGATATTTTTAGAGTACCGGTTATGAGTTGTTATGAGTTGTCTAGTTTTTGGTGGTTTTAAGTTGCAACTTTTAAACTAGTCCAACCCATGATTGGTAATTCATTAACGAGCGATTTTAATTTTTATTACACAAATAAAATTATTTATATGCCCATATATAAATAAAATAATAGAAACATACGAAATAATAGAAATGTCTAGATGAAAGTAGGAGAGAAATTTAGACATTTGATCAAAATAATAGAAACTCATGAAATAATAAAAACGTTTGGATGAAATCACTAAAGGGACTAGCCACATGTTAATGGCCAGCAGTACAGCACCAATGGACAAACCCAATTTAATGGACCTGTTAGAGTGTACTTAAGCTGTAATAAGTATAAATACAAGTCTACATCATCTATCTCAGTATATAATTCTAATCTCATCCACAGACAACAATCACAATACAATATGATAGACCAGTCATAATAATAGATAATAGAAAATAGTTCATCATCAAGTCCAAATAAGTTGTGACTTAAGGAATAATCCGTAACAATAAAGAAAAGAGAAATAACACCAAATACATATTATCATGCCCTGATTCCCGCAGGACTCGACAACCCCCGCCGGGCGCAAATTACCGTGCCAGCGCTCCCGCGGGACAATCATTTTTATCGGAACATGATGACGTGCGAGCCTGGGGTTGCGCCCCCATAAGGCAACATCGTTAAAGTTGCGACTATCATCGAATCGATTGAGTATGCAGCGGAGGGACAATATTACAAACAATAATCCATCTGAGTATACGGGGCAAATTATAAGGTACTAGGCTCTCTGAATACAAAGGCATCGTTCTATACATTATGTTCCTCTATACAAAAGTATCTCAAAACAAACGATACGGCTCAAGGCATCGAAACCATATTTTTGGGTCCTGGGGATGAGGCACGGCTATCACTTCCTCGGATGATCCAGCACCTGCGAACATGCAAAACTATTGGTGGGTCAGCACTTTGGAGGAAGTACTGGTGAGTCTAAAATTTACGAACAAAAGCAATATTCACTAAAACCAACACTAAGTAATTATGTTATAAAATATTATATTACTAGTGATCTTTCTAGTTTTACCTAGGTTTGTTACATGTTGTACAGGAACGTAGTCATATTACTTCTTTTGGAAATATCTTTGAAATTAGAGTTCATGTTCGATTCATTCAAGCATACAAGACAAGCTAATTATTTTACTATCAGGGTGTGCGCAGCGTGTCTCGTGAGCTATACTCAAAGACTCTAAGGATAATACATTATCTAGGAACTATCCTTCTATCAAGCAAAGAAGATGAACTATCTATATGCTTTTGGTCCCCAAGAAACTCAGCATCAGTAGTCGTAATCCAGCTAACCAATGACTCTTTTATCTGATGCTATTAGTAGCTGTGACTCATGGTTGCTCTTCACTAACATAATAGCAGTTGGGACTAAGGTTCAGCTCTTCACTAATAGCCATTGTCTGACCTATATGAATGCATGAAACACTATCAGATAAACTCTATGATGTAGACGAAATGAACAAGCAGACCATCTATCTCTTCTCTTCTATCTCTATGCGGACTGGTCCCCATCTCTCTGAACAAGTCCAAGCACGAAGTGGTTCTATCAAAACACATAAGATAAGGAAACATGTTCAAGCAATCTCTTACTCTTCTTATTAGCATGGCAAGGTTCTTCTATTGACAAGCATTCAAGTTCTCTAGTTAAGCATGCAGTTATATTATTCATGCAACAGAAACAATAATATTCTTAGCAACTGGCATTATAAAACTCAGATTCATTATTAAGGCGTGTAAGAATCAAAGAATAAAGTTCTACCCACTCACTTAGATCAGTCATCTCCTGGTTCAATAAGGAGCTCTTCAAGAAGGTATCATTTTTGAGTCAGCAAACTGATATCTCTTATACATAGTGCCAACACGGAGCGAGGCATTACATACTTACCCACCAAGAAAAAGTTTTGTCCTCGAAACTTTAAGAATAAACATTCGATATCCAAAGCAGCGATAGTCCTCATCCCTCACCATCCTCAATAAAAAAATCTAGCAAACCACAAGCACGAAAGCAGAACTCTCAATAAATAAATCAAGTCCAGAAAACTTTTGCACAACTTTTAGAATATCTATGGACTTATTGTATGGAACGCTCAACTCAGCAACAATATCAATGCATAAATAATCGTCATCTAGAATAGCAGTGAAATGGATGTAAGGCCAGAGGATCGAGTTGCTCTGATACCATTATGTCATACTTCGATCTCCCGCAGGACTCAGTCGCCCCCGTCGACCATGAATTATCACGCCAGCGCTCGCGGGACAATCATTTTTTCGGAACATGATGTCGTACGAGCCTGGGATTGCGCTAGCACAAGGCAACATCGTTAAAGTTGTGGCTATCATCGAATCGATCGAGTATGCAGCAAAAGGATAGTGTTGCAAACAATAATCCATCTGAGTATACGGGGCAAATCATAAGACCCGAGGTTCTATGAATACAAAGGCATCGTTCCTACATTATGTCCCTTTATTTAAAAGCATCTTAAAACAAACGATATGGCTCAAGGCATCAAAACCAGTTTTTTGGGTCCTGGGGATGAGGCATAACTATCGCTTCCTCGGATGATCCAACACCTGCGAACATGCAAAATTGTTGGTGGGTCAGCACTTTGAAGAAAGTACTTGTGAGTCTAAAATCAACGAACAGAAGCAACATTCACTAAAACTAACACTAAGTAATTATGTTATAAAATATTACATTACTAGTGATCTTTTTAGTTTTACCTAGGTTCATTACAAGTAGTACATGAATGGAGTCATATTACTTCTTTTGGAAATATCTTTGAAATCATAGTTTATGTTCGATTCATTCAAGCACATAAGACAAGCCGATTATTCTACTATCAGGGTGTGCGCAGCGTATCTCGTGAGCTATACTCAAAGACTCTAGGGACAATGCAGCATCTAGGAACTATCCTTCTATTAAGAAAATAAGATGAACTATCTATATGCTTTCGGTCCCCAAGAAAATCAGGATCAGTAGCGGTAATCCAGCTAACCAATGACTCTTTTATCTGATACTATTAGCAGCTGTGACTCATGGTTTCTCTTCACTAACATAATAGCAGTTGGGACCAAGGTTCAGTTCTTCACTAAAAGCCATTGTCTGACTGATGAGAATGCATGAAACACTATCAGATAAACTCTATGATACAGATGAAATGAACAAGCAGACCATCTATCTCTTCTCTTCTATCTCTGTACGGACTGGTCGCCATCTCCCTGAACAAGTCCAAGCACGAAGTGGTTCTATCAAAACACATGCTATAAGGAAACATGTTCAAGAAATCTCTTACTCTTCTTATTAGCATTGCAAGGTTCTTCAATTGACAAGCATTCGTTAAGCATGCAATTCTATTATTCATGCAACAAAAATAATAATCTTCTTACCAACATGCATTATAAAACTCAGATTCATTATAAGGCATGCAAGAATCAGAGAATAAAGTTCTTCCCACTCACCTAGATCAGTCATCTCCTGGTTCAACAATGAGCTCTTCAAGAAGGTATCCTTTCTGAGTCAGCAAACCAATATCTATTATACATAGTGCCAATGTGGAGTGGGGCACTACACATATGTCTAGCAGGCCAAGTCCAAATATAAAAATAATAATATGCATAAGTAACTAAATAGGTAATTGAGTACTCAGGAGAAGTCCTCTGGCACAACCTCGTCCTCTGGTGCAAGTACCGCTCCAACGACAGCTCATGTCCCGTAAACCTAGGGGTAACTCTCCTGTGCTACACCTGGGAACATAATCCGGATCCAGGTCCTTAGGGGACATAGCAAGGTACAAGAATAACTCAAGCCAAAGTATAGTAAATAAATAACAAGTGTGCCCAGGATATATGATATAAACCATCTAAGTGAATATAGTAAGAACGTACTCGTCCGCTAAACCACCGGTCTTGTAGGTCTGTATAGACAAAACAGTAGCTAGTAGTAGTAGTAGTAGTAGTAGTAGTAGTAGTAGTAGTAGTAGTAGTAGGTATATATAAGTCTCGTCAAGGTACCTGCAGCACGCTAGGGCCCGAAGCGCAAGCATCAGTAGCAAGTACTGTGTGGTAGCCCAACGGTATGATAAGTTCTCCCCAACCCCATGTATCTCACGTCTCATGTCCACGACACGTAAGACAATCACTATCTATGTCTCAAGCCAAGGTGTACATAACATCATGTCATTCTAGCATATGCTTCAAGTCCTGTCCTAACACAGAAGCCGAAATCCTAGAATATCTCAAGTGAGAGTTCTGTACATGAGAGTGTTGTACAGTGTCCTAAGGTAAATCGTGCAAGAGTTGCACGTATAAGGTATACGTCGATAATGCAATTTTACGATACCCGATTTCTGCATACGGAAGTCGGCACATGAATACGATTTGGACTCTAAGTAACATTACGGTCATAGGGTCACAAAAAAGTACATGTAATAAAATATAAACTAAAATTTGAAACTAAATTTTTTGCATAATTTACTGATACCAAGACAAGGTACACTTTTCTGCTGCATGCTGCTGCGCTGTAGCGGATCCAAAGTCCATGTTCGATGGTGCTGCAACACCAACGTGTCCTACCAACATTACTTAAATTAATTCTAGTTCCACCATTATCTACTTTATCTAAAAATATAGAGTCGCTACACGCACATCAACAAAGTCGCAACATTCGTGCCAATAATTCTAATAGTCGCATGGCTTTAGTTAACGTGCCAACAACCACGTTCCATACTTTTGTTTATACTTCATGAGGATCTTGTACATTGATATACTACGTGTACGTATAGGCCTTTAGGTGTAGTTAACCAACATATTCCTACACGTACGTAGGTAGTGTTTAATGTCGTAAAATGCTATACAACTCTAACCTGTTAATTAAGCATGCATGGAACCATTTTATTTCACTAATTAATATCTTAAAATATAAAAATAATTAAGTTTAATATTCTAAAATTTATTTTAATAAATATTCATGCACACTTTTTATATTCAAGTTTATATATTTGCATGCAATATAACTATACATAGTTACCACTACCATGCATGCACTCTACCCTCCATTTGTTCATCTACTAAGCCACTAAATAAATGTATTAATACATATATATTTTTGTTTAATATTATTAACATTCTAAAATTTAATTAACTATAGTTAAATAATACATTTTTATACTACAACATCAATACTAGTTTACCAATATTAACCATGCAACCTACTCTTCCGTTATCCATACTTTAAACCACAAAATACATATTTTAATATGTATATAATCTATAATTCATTCATATAATTTTGATTATTATTATTAATAATTCTGAAACTTATTCAACTATAGTGCAACATCTCATTATCTATATTACATATTCAATACAAACATATGCAAGTATTATAGTTATTAACTAGGTTTGTGCATGATTAAACCACAAGGGGAGGGTGATTCATGGAGTGTACAAGGATAATTTCATGGCTCATCTTCAATTCAAATAACATGAAAGAGGGAGATGATGGAAAAAGTTACCAAGAACTGTGTTGGTGATGGTTGGTTGAACTCCGGCGATATTTTTGACCTCCGGGTGGGTGCATCACCTCTGTGGCCGCCCTAGGCTCGAGGGAGGGTGATCCAAGAGATGAAGGAGGGCTTCCCAAGTCTGGACAAAGGGGAGGAGGCTGCTGCCCGTGGGTTGGGTCCGGTCGGGTTGCTCCGGGGTCGCGGGTGGAGGTGCTCTCGGGTTTAAGGAGGGGCAGACCGGATCTCCATGGAGGTGGAAGAAGAGAAGGACCGTGAGGGATAGGAAGGAGAAGAGGAGGTATAAGAGTTTTCGTTGAGAGAATGAAGGGTGGCCGAATGTGCATTGGGGGTTATACTCCCTAGGAGTTAATAGATATAAATAGTAATAATGGAAGGGAGATGAATGGTTGGGGGTTTCATGTTAAAACCAAAGGTCAATAAAAAGTTTTTATACTCGAATAACCGAACCAAGTATTTTGGCTGCTGGTTGGCCACCCCCTCTCCATATATGCATACACATGGTTCATTTTAAGTTAACATAGTCCAAAGATGCATGCTAAAATAGGTAAAATCTGAGTTTAAATTTAAATGAGGTAAAAATATAATTTTGTATGGAAAAAATGGTGTTTGGTGTATAGGAAGATGGGGGATGGGTGTGTGGTGTTATGTATGAGTTGGACAAGTTGGTTTGAGGGTTCGAGTTGGGGATTCAGGCTCGGTTAGGTGCAATTAATCAAAAATGGTCATTTTTGACTAATTAAAATGTACGGTATTTCTATATTATTTTTGGAGCCTACGTGGATTCAAATAAATGTGACACCAATGTCATCTACATAGTTGGTCGTGTTAGGCTAGGGGTTATAAAAGTCAGTTTTAAAATTTGGGGTCATGTTGCTCGTCTAAATTGACCGCAACGAAAAAGTGCCTAAGTGTCGTATTTTGAGTCAAAAATTATCGCGGTTGTTGTGCATCCAAAACGAAGCATATAATTTCATAATTATGAGAGACATCCATGCCATGAGCCGAATTTGATTCGGTTAAGTCTATTTTGTAAAGTTGGTTTGATGAAAAAACTAGTGTTGTATTCTTGGCATTAAGACTACACTAAAGGGCTTCTAAATTCTAAAAATTATTTTAATAATTTATTACTTATTTAAATAAATAATTATTTAAAAATAAAATTACTAAAATATTTTTATCTAAATTTTAGGGGATTTACAATCTACCCTCCTTAAAAGAATTATGTTCTCACAATTAAGAATTAAACTACTCTAAAAATTTATAAAGACTTGGTAATCTATGGGTAGTTCTTAGGTCATACATGCATCCTCGAATAAATGAGGATAACACTATCATATGATGTTCTCTCGCTCCCAAGTGGATCCACCTGGAGAGTAATGCTTACAAGCTACCCGAACTAGTCTGATCGTCTGACCCCGTAGCGTCTTCTCACTAGTATCCAGTATCCCAACTGACTGCTCTTCATATGTCAAGCTTGGACCTACTGTGATATCGGAATGATCAACTACGTGACTTAGGTCAGTCACGTACCCCCTCAGCTGTGAGACATGGAATACATCATGTACTCCCTATAGAGATGGGGATAATACAAGATGATACGCCACCTCACTAACACACTCCAAAATATTAAAAGGTCCAATGTATCTTCGGCTCAATTTGCCTCGCTTCCCGAATCAAATACTGCCACGATTAGGTGAGATTTTTAGAAACACATGTTCGCCTTCCTTGAACTCCAAAGGTCAGCGGTGCGTGTCACCCCAGTGCTTATGTCTGTCCTGAGCTGCACGAAGATGGCTCTGAATTTGCTTCACCTTCTCAAATATCTGTATCACCAACTCTGGACCGAGTATTTGACTCTCACCTACATCACTCCAACATATAGGAGACATACATTTTTTGCTGTACAGCGCCTTGAAAGGTGCCATCTGGATGCTCGCCTGGTAGCTGTTGTTGTAAGAGAACTCTACTAGATGTAAATGGTCCTCTTAAGACCCTCCAAAGTCTAATATACAAGACCTCAACAAATCTTCTAGGATCTGGATCGTGCGCTCTGACTGGCCATCTGTCTGTGGATGGTAAGTAGTGCTAAATTTGAGTCGGGTGCCTAGACTCTCCTACAAACTCCATAAAAATAGGACATGAATCTAGAGTCACGATCCGACACAATACTAACTGGTACTCCATGTAACCTCACGATTTGTCGCATATACATGTCGGCTAGAATCTCTGTGGACTGTCCAACTCTGAACGGCAAAAAATGTGCCGACTTGGTGAGTCGACCCACAATAACCCAAACTGCATCCTTCCCGATGGGGCTTCTGGGAAATCCTGTAACAAAGTCCATGGTGATATGTTCCCACTTCCACTTGGGGATATGAAGTGACTGTAACATACCCGCGGTCCTTTGATTCTTGGCCTTAACTTGTTGATAGAATAAATATTTTGCTACAAACCATGCAATCTCTCTTTTTATCCCATGCCACCAGTAGTACTGTCACAAATCTCGGTACATCTTTGTACCTCCTGGATTGATAGATTAAATAGAGTTATGTGCCTCCATCATCAACTATTGTCTCAATTCCCCATTCGAAACATACATGCAATTTTTGTACCTTAATGTCCCGTCCTCATGGATCCAAAGTCCAATCTGTATACCGGCTTCTGTCCTCTCTTTAAGTCTCTAGAATCTAGCATCTGTAGGCAATGTCGCCTTGATTCTCTCCACTAGTGATGACTTAACCTCAAGGTTAGCCAACTACCCACTCTGTCCTGGAAAAATAACCTCTATCCCGAGCTCTTGGAGGTTCTCTAATAACTAGGGTTGTGTTATCAAGAAATAAGTTGTAGACTTTCTACTGAGTGCATTTGCTACCATATTTGCCTTGCCCGGATAGTACTGCAGATCTATAACAAAATCAACCATCAACTCTAACCAATGCTTCTGTCTCATGTTAAGCTCTTTCTGAGTATAGACATACTTCAGACTCTTGTGATCAGTAAAATTTTTTACCCTTTCTCCGTAAAGATAGTGCATCTATATCTTTAATATAAATATTACTACAACTAGATCAAGATCATGCGTCGGGTAGTTCTTCTGATGAACCTTCAGCTACCTTCATGCATAATCGATAACTTTGCCATGTTGCATCAAAACACATCCCAGTCCACAGCCTGACGCATTACTATAAACTACGAATCCTCCCGATCCTGAAGGAAGAGTCAAGACCGGTGTTGTCGTCAACCGTTTCTTCAACTCCTCAAAGGCCTTCTAGAAATCCTTTGTCCATGCAAACTCATGGTCCTTATGCATCAACTGCATCATAGGCTCTGCAATCCTTGAGAAGTTCTCCATGAACCTCCGATAATATCCGACAAGTCCGAAAAAACTTTTCAGCTCCGCAACTGATGTAGGTGTGGGCCAAGTCTCTATTGCAGCAACCTTCTCTGGATCAACTAAAGGTCCTTCTCCCGAGATAATATATCCCAGAAAAGGCACCCTATCTAGACAAAATTCATATTTTTTGAGCTTGGCGTATAGCCTCTCCTGTCTTAGCATCTCCAGTACGATTCTGAGATGCTCCTCGTGCTCTTTGTGGCTCTTGGAGTATGCCAATATATCATCAATAAAGACAACCATAAACTTGTCCAAGTACTGATGGAAGACTCGATTCATCCAACACATAAATACAGCTGGTGTGCTGG
The DNA here is from genome assembly GCA_036927795.1 of Iris macrosiphon. Taxonomy (NCBI): domain Eukaryota; kingdom Viridiplantae; phylum Streptophyta; class Magnoliopsida; order Asparagales; family Iridaceae; genus Iris; species Iris macrosiphon. The sequence continues at coordinate 170,234,306 of JAYESA010000005.1, read as the reverse complement.
TTAAACCAAATGGCATGACTAAGCACTTATAGTGTACGTACTTGGTCCTGAAGGCTGTCTTTGGTATATCCTCTTTCCGCACTCTATTCTGATGATAACCGGATCTGAGATCGATCTTTGAGAATACCCAAGCACCACTCAACTGATCGAATAGATCGTCAATGCGCGACAAGGGATACCGGTTCTTGATGGTTACGGCATTTAGTACCATGTAGTCAATACACAGACGTACCGTTCTATCCTTCTTCGACAAAAATAGTATGGGTGCTCCCCATGGTGAAATGCTGGGCAGAATAAAACCTTTCTCTAGAAGATCATCAACTTGCTTCTTCAATTCTGCCAACTTCTTAGGTTCTAGCTGGTACACTGATGAAGTGATAGGCTCTTCTACTGGAGCAAGTCTATAGTGAAATATATTTCCCGTTCAGGTGGTCAGCCTGGAAGATCATCAAAAAATGCATCCACAAATTCTGATACAACCTTTGGGTACTTTGGCTCCCCTTCTACAGAGAGTGTCTTAAGTGTAGGCTGGGCACCTTGCTTTCTGGCCCTCTGAAGAAACTCAAACTTCTGGTGACCAGGCGGTCTAAATATAACTTGTCCACGCTAGCAATCTAGAGTTGCATGGTACTGACTTATCCAGTATATACCAAGTACAATATCATAGTCCGACATGGAGAAGATTAAAAATTATGCTCGCATCTCTCCCCCATAAACCACTACCGAACAAGATCTACAAGTGTCACTAACTGGATAATTCTGCCTCCTATAAATTTTTTTATAGTTTTCGGAAGTGGTACGGTAGCTACTCTATGTGTGGCTACGAAGCTAACAGCTATGAATGAATGTGATGCTCCAGAATCGAATAATGCTATAGCAAGTAATGAAGTTACTAATATAGTACCTGCGATGACCTCTTCTGCAGTAGCTTCCTCTTCAATATTCATGGCAAATTCCTGCCCTCGCCCCTGAGATGGTCCTCTCTACTGCTGCCAAGCCTGATGGAATAATGTTGCCTGTGGGGCTAAAGGTGGCCTTGGCTGATACCCTCCTGGAGCTGGTGGTCTGACTCCTCTAACTCCCGTCTGTGGTGCTCCCAATGCTGGATAAGCTGGCCTAGGTGGCTGCTAGGCGGATCTCGGTACTGGTAAAGCTGGTGGGGGAATCATCTGTGCTTCTCTCTGTAACCCCGTACAGTCACGTGTCGAGTGCTGTCCTGATCTGTAAACTAAGCATAGTCCCAACTTGTGTCTGCACTCGCTTGCATGATAGCTTCGCTTGCCACAATATTGACATAAAGGCAATATCCGTGAAGCTGCTCTCGGTGGCTAGTGCATGTGAGGTCTCTTTGTAGCTCCTCCCTGTGGTGCTCTGGCTGGGGCTGGTGTGTATAGTCATTTCTGGCTGGACTCCCTCCTGGTGACGCGCTCCATGCGTCGAGCCGCGGCAATGACGTCCGTGTAAGAAATAGGTACAACTGTGCCGATCAACCTTTACAACTCCAAGCAAAGTCCACCAAAGAATTTCTCCGCTTTCTTCTCTTCTGTCGGGATCAGAGTAGGGGTAAAATGACTCAAATAGATAAACTCTGTATTGTGCTCTTCCACAGTCATATTGTCCTAAGTGAGGCGGGTGACCTTATCCCGAAGTTCTGCTCTAGCAATAGATGAAATGTACATCTCCGAAAGAGTTTAGAGAACTCCTCTCAAGTAACTCGGTCTAATTTGATCTGTTTTTCCTCAGATAGCCACCAATGATATGCATTGCTCGTACTGCATCCTGACGACAGTCATCCAACGCTCCCTCGGAAGCTCAGCTGCTTCCAATTAGTATTGAGTGTTTGTGAGCCACTCATAAACTTCAGTGAGCTCCTCCTTGCTAGAAAATATACGAGATATCAGCTGGAGGAAATTAGTGACAGATTTCGTCGATGGCCATCTAGCTGGTAGGGTCGCCTGCTCCAATACGGTCACTATACTGTTCCTCGGGTTCTCTGCCTGGTATTGCTGAGCCTCTTGCTGAATTTACTGTTGAGCTTGCATCATTACATAGAACATCTGAAATAGCTGTTGTTCGTCCATAGGCTGCCCTGGCGAAAAAGCTGGCATCGGTAGAGTGAATTACGGTGGTGGTAGAATATTATCTCTCTGAAACCTCAAGGTGTGCTGATCTGTCTGGTTGCTTTGTTGAGTGGATGGATCTCCACCCATTGGTGTCACCCTGTCGTCATAAGTAATCACCGCACCCAGTGGGGTTCTTGTGGCAGTATCGTTGCTAGTTCGTGGATCCATTATCCTGCACATAAAGTAAACTATGAGAGTCGTACAGAGGAATGAAGACAGGATACGAGTTAAGAAATTATTTTGAATTTGATATAGAGGTCAAGAACGGGTCAACAAGTCGATGAGATCCTATAATTTATTCTATCCTAATTTTTAGGCTTGCTCGGTTCTATAATTAAAATCTGAAGCAATATATTTATGGACCTGCATGGACCACCACAAAAACTATGTTATGCCCCAGTCCCAAAATACCAAGGGACTAGCTACATGGCAATGGCCATCAACACAGCTCTAATGGGCAAACCCAATTTAATAGACCCGTTAGAGTGTACTTAAGTGATAATAAATATAAATACAAGTCTACATCATCTATCTCAGTATATAATTCTAATCTCATCCACAAATAATAATTATAATATAATATGATAGACCAGTCAAGATAATAGATAACAAAAAATAGCCCATCATCAAGTCCAAATAAGTAGCGACTCGGGGAACAATCCGTCACAATAAAGAAAAGAGAAATAACACCAAATATATATGCCCAGCAGTCCAAGTCTAAATATAAAAATAATACTAAGCAAAGTAACTAAATAGATAACTGAGTACTCAGGAGAAGTCCTCTGGCACAACCTCATCCTCTGGTACAAGTACCACTCCAATGACAGCGCCTGTCTCGTAAACCTCAGGATAACTCTCCTCTACTGTACCTGGGGACATAATCCAGATCCATGTCCTCATGGGACATAGCAAGGTACAAGAATAACTCAAGCCAAAGTATAGTAAATAAATAACAGGTGTGATTAGGGTATCTAACATAAACCATCTAAGTGAATGCAGTGAGAACGTACTCTTCCGCTAAACCACCGGTCCTGTAGGTCTGGATAGACACAACAGTAGATAGTAGTAGGTATATACAAGCCCCGTCAAGGTACCTACAGCACGCTAGGGCCCAAAGCGCAAGCATCAGTAGCAAGTAGTGTCTGGTAGTCCAATGGTACAGTAAGTTCTCCCCAACCCCATGTATCTCACGTCCTATGTCCACGGCACGCAAGATAATCACTATCTATGTCTCAAGCCAAGATGTACATAACATTATGTCATTCTAGCATATGCTTCAAGTGCTATCCTAACACAGAAGCCAGAATCCTCGAATATCTCAAGTAAGGCTTTTGTACATGAGAGTTTTGTACAGCATCCTAAGGTAAATCATGCAAGAGTTGCACGTATAAGGCATACGTCGATAATGCAATCTCACGATACCCAATTTTTGCATATGAAAGTCGGCACCCGAATATGATTCGGACGCTAAGTAACGTTATGATCCTAGTGTCACAGATAAGTACATGTAATAAAATATAAACTAAAATCTGAAACTAAAATTTTAACACAATTTACTTAGACCAAGGCAAGGTACACTTGCCTGCTACCTGCTGCTACGCTCTAGCGGATCCAAAGTCCACGTCCGATGGCACTGCAACACCCATGTGCCCTGTTAACTTTACTTAAATTAATTCTAATTCTACCATTATCTACTTTATGTAAAAATATAGAGTCGTTACACGCATATCAACAATGTCGCAACGTTTGTGCCAATAATTCTGATAGTCACATGGCTTTAGTTAACGCATCAACAGCCACATACCATACTTTTTTTTATACGTCGTTAGGGTCTCGTACATTGATATACTATGCGTACATATAGGCCTTTACATATGGTTAACTAATATATTCCTACACGTACGTAGGTAGTGTTTAATGTCGCAAAATGCTATACAACGCTAACCTAATTAATTAAGCATGCATGGAGCCATTTTATTTCACTAATTAACATCTTAAAATACAGAAATAATTAAGTTTAATATTCTAAAATTTATTTTAATATATATTCATGCACACTTTTTATATCCAAGTTTATATATTTGCATGCAATATAACTATACATAGTCACCACTACCATGCATTCACTTTACCCTTAATTTGTTAATCAACTAAGCCACTAAATAAACGTATTAATACATTTATATTTTTATTATTATTATTAACATTCTAAAATTTTATTAACTATAGTGAAACTACACATTTTTATACTACAACATCAATACTAGTTCACCAATATTAACCATGCAACCTACTCTTCCATTATCCATGCTTTAAAACACAAAATAAATATTTTAATATGTATATAATCTATAATTCATTCATATAATTATGATTATTATTAATAATAATTCAGAAACTTATTCAACTATAGTGCAACATCTCATTATCTATATTACATCTTCATTACAAACATATACAAGTATTATAGTTATTAACTAGGTTTGTGCATGATTAAACCATAAGGGGAGGGTGATTCATGGAATGTACAAGGATGTTTTCATGACTCATCTTCAATCCAAATAATAGGAAAGAAGGAGAGGATGGAAAAAGTTACCAAGAACTTGGTGTTGGTGATGGTTGGTTGAACTCCGACAATATTTTTGACCTTCGGGTGGTTGCACCACCTCTGTGGCCGACCTAGGCTCGAGGGAGGGTGATCAACGAGATGAAGGAGGGCTTCCCAAGTCTAGACAAAGGGGAGGAGGCTGTTGCCTGTGGGTTGGGTCCGATCAGGTTGCTCCGAGGTCCCGGGTATAGGTGCTCTCGGGTTTAAGGAGGAGCCGGCCGGATCTCCAAGGAGGTGGAGGAAGAGGAGGACCGTGAGATAGAGGAAGGAGAAGAGAAGGAAGAAGAGTTTCGATTGGTTGAATAAAGAGTGGCCGAATATGGGTTGGGGGTTATACTCCCTAGGAGTTAATAGATATAAGTAGTAATAATGGAATGGATATGATTGGTTGGGGGTTTCATGTTAAAACCAAAGGTCAATAGAAAGTTTTGATACTTGAATAACCGAACCAAGTATGTTGGCTACGGGGTTGGTCCCCCCGCCCTCTCCATCTATGCATACACATGGTTTATTATAAGTTAACATAGTCCAAATGTACATGCTAAAATAGGTAAAATCTGAATTTAAATTTAAATAAGGTAAACATATGATTTTGTGTGAAAAAATGGTATTTGGTGTGTAGGAAGGGGGGGATGGGTGTGTGGTGTTGTGTATGAGTTAGAAAAGTTGTTTTGAGGGTTCGAGTTGGAGATTCGGGCTCGGTTATGTGCAATTAATCAAAAAGGGTCATTTTTGACTAATTAAAATGCACGGTATTTCTATATTATTTTTGGAGCCTATGGGGACTCAAATAAATATGACACCAATGTCATGTGCATAGTTGGTCGTGTAAAGCTAGGGATTATAAAAGTTAGTTTAGATATTTGGGTTCATGTTGCTCGTCTAAATTGATCGCAACAAAAAAGTGTCCAAGTGTCATATTTTGAGTCAAAAAGCGTCGCGGTTGTTGTGCATCCAAAATAAAGCATAGTATTTCACAATTATGAGATACATCTATGCCATGAGCCAAATTTGGCTCGGCTAAGCCTATTATGCAAAGTTGGTTTGACGGAAAAAACTAGTGTTGTATTCCTGGCATTAAGTGTCACGACCCGCACCCAGTGTAGGGATGCAAGTCGGGAACAACGCCCAGCCTACGCCACAGCATCGGCGGTAGAACGCTTTCTTGGTCTACTATACTATCTAAATATCTCACAGTAATATAAAATCTGCCAACAATATCTCAACACAAAACTTAATCACAATTCTAGAAGCACGAGGAGATATCAAAGAAATCTAACATAACTATCCATTCAATATATAACAACACCAATAGAAACAATAATAAAAAACTCAAATATAAGCTGGAAATAAATCCGGTACCAAAAGGCTAAAGAAACTAACTATGAAAAACTAGTGATCTGGATAAACCTTCCGACAATCACTCCAGAACTAGTGGGTCCAAGTCTGCATCATCTATAAGTCGAAGTCCATAGTATGTCAGACACCAATCTCTCGGATCCTCTAAAAAATATTTTCCAGTCAGTAATGGAGCAAAGTACATCTCTAACAGCAGTTCTAATCAATGATATAAACTATGTAACAGTAAATAGATATGAATATACAAGATGCCATATATATGTTCAAGAGATACGCAATAAAGGCAATACTGGAAATAAATACAAGAATGAACAATATGACAATGAACAAGAATACTAATGACTAAGTGAGTGAGTACCAGCTTTAATATGTAATCGGCTTGGGAACTTGCACAAGAGTAAATGGCCTGGTTAATCATATGTGCGGTGTATGATCAACACTTACAATGAACAAGACTTGCATAAGGAGGGTATGATCACATATCTACACTAAAATATACCCCACCCCGACTGGTATAGTGGATCCAACCATGGTACACTATGGCACGGGATTCCCCAAGAAGATAGCGACTCTTCTCAAGAATCAGTGTCTGTACATGTACAAGATAATCAATAAAATAAGGCTTGCACAAGATACACCATATACCAAGGAATAACATCTCATGACGGAATCTGGATATACCAATCCGTGTAACCATTGTGTCAAAAAAATATGGATATCTACACTAGATACAATGAACATAGAGGATATCATAAATGAGAAACTATCAGAGAATGTACTCGCCTGAAGTCCGGTGAATAGTCTCACAGATGTCTGATACGGTGCCTCGAAGACCTAGATATGGAATATTGTATTAATACAAGGTTCTAGAATAAAAATAAGTTAAACTAGTCAACTTCTAGGTCATAAAGCCATTTCTAAGTCAAAATAGTCAAACTAGGTCAACTATAAGTCAAACCGGTCAAACTACCTATTTCTAGGTTGCATGAGTCTAACTCAAGGATATTTGGTTCATACACTATGAATCTAGGTCATACAAGGTAAATCTTAGGATACTAAAATACCGTATCTCAGGATATGCAAACAATAGATAAATATCACATATCTATAATAAAGTAATATTAAATAATAAATCCTAATTATAATTGCTAAATGGATACCTTGGTTTCGAACCAACTTGGTATCGCGACACTAAACCTCTAACTTGATACCCAATATCTTGGGTATCCTCAATACCTTGGCATTTATCTTGGTATCTCAAGGTATTTGTGAATTCTAGTATATATTAACTACCCCTCTAGCTATATATGTATGTATCAATCCAATATAACTACTAGTATGTACTAATAGGAATATAATTATTAACTACCAACTAAACACTAACTACATACATACATACATACATACATACATACATATAACTAAAGATACATATAGCAATAGATAACTAGCTAACAAAAATATACTAACTTGATAACTATAACTAGTTAACTGACAATAACTATTACTAGCTAAACTAACTATTTAACTAAAATAATAAAGAAGCTTAATTATCAAATTACCAACTCACCTAGCTATAAAGGGCATAACTCAATAAATACTCAACTATACACTAACAGTTATCTTAAGGTATTTATCCAAAACTTCAAATATATACTAACTACCCAATAATACTATATGCTAACAACTAACTATTACAATATAGTATATAAATACCAATTAGGAATATATATACACTAATATCATATATATATATATATCTATCTATTATTTATAAATAATACATAAATATCACTATACCATAAAATTGTCGCTTAAAGCCGCTGCCGCCGTCACTAATACTGCTGCTGTTGTTGCTAATACTGCTGCTGCCGTTGATATTTCTGTTGTCGTCGCTATTTCTGCTACTGCTGCTGTCGCTAACGTTGCTGTTGTTGTTGCTGTAGTTGCTGATGTCGCTAATACTGCTGCTCTGCTGTTGCTGCTGTTGTTGTAGCTACTGCTGCCGTTGTTGCTAAATACTGCTGTTGTTGCTAAATACTGCTGCTGATGTCGCTATTGTCGTGGCTGCTGTCGCTAAAAACCTGAGCCCTCTTCTCTCTCACTCTTATATATATATATATATATATATATATATATATATATATATATATATATATACAACTATACAATTATATATACACTCTATAACTACTAATATATATATATATACTTGCTACATATATTTATATATATATATATACAAGCTCCTCCATATATACATATACATATCCACAATAATACATATAGTATAACATACACATATTATAGTAATATATATATATATATATATATATATATATATATATATATATATATATATATATATATAACATCACATATACGTACACGTATATATATATATATATATATATATATATATATATATATATATATATATATATAATACACTACTATATCTATATACACTACTATAATTAATAGCTATTACATATGTAGAAATATAGCTACATATATATATATATATATATATATATATGTATGTATATATATATATATATATATATATATATATATATAATTATATGTTATAATGACTAAGAATAATGGGAAAAATAGATCTAGAATTAAAATGCACATGGAGTGCATCGCTCCCGTATCCCACTAGATCTAGGATACGCTTGCGACACGAGTCCACCACACATCCAAACATATCCCGACGGACACGAACAAGTCTAATATATTATTTATGAACAATACGAAGAGTCAAACATAAATCTATGTGTCTGTGTCAAAATATGACATGCACAAAGCCCCGTGTCGGAGGAAAACCCCCAAATCAACATGTATCACCAAATTATTGGGATACGACCTATATGTACCCAATTGTGGATACGAAAATAGCCCCAAACACACAAGCACATGCCAAATTAATCTATAGGACCAATTGACACACACACAACAAGTGTCAATCTCGAAATTTTTCCAAAATTGACACAAAAAGTACCATAACTTTCTCAATATGCCTCCTATGAACACAAAACCAAATCCTATGAGTAACATATGCATATGGGTTGATTTCTCATGGTTAAATCTCATATTTAGAACCTAAATTAAGGGGAAAAACTGAATTATAACCTATTGGGAGATGGATTCCTAATAAAACCTTCAAAATTGGTAAAATGAGCCTTCAACTTGTAGATCCTTGCTCCTCTTTGTATATCCATGCTTCTTCCTTGTAGACCCTTACTCTACTAGTCTCCAATAGTGATTTGGGAAGGAATTGGATAAAAATTTGGTAGAGATTTGATGGAATTTGGTTGAAAAAAATTCTAGATCTAGATTTGGAATAAAAAATAAAGAGAGAGAAAGTTTTCATCCCCTTTATATAGGCCTCACTTGCCCCCCCCCCCCCCCCTCAAGCTACTATGTAAAGTCTAAAATACCCCTTGGGGCCTCTCATGAAGAAATAATTAAGGAGGGAAGCTTCTAGTCTAATGGGTTTAACTTAATTAATCATCCTTCTAATGATTGGGCTTCTAATTATTGGACTCAATTCTAACTAGAATTAAATGTTGGTCCATGAGTCTAAACTAAACTAGTTAGGTCCACTAACACAAGTCCAAAAATAAATCTAACATGCTAACCATAAATAAATAATACAATAAATAAATATTTAACATGCACAATATTTAATTAATTACCAAAAAACTAAAATACCATTTTCTAGAAAATATGGTAGTGACATTAAGACTACACTAAAGAGCTTCTAATTCTAGAAATTATTTTAATAATTTATTATTTATTTAAATAAATAATTCTTTAAAAATAAATTTACTAAAATATTCTTATCTAAATTTCAGGGGGTTTACACTTTAGGGTATGCTTGGCAATTGTAGGGGTAGCGGTTATGAGATATTTTTAGAGTACCAGTTATGAGTTGTTATGAGTGATCCAGTTTTTGGTGGTTTTAAGTAGCGACTTTTAAACTAGTCCAATCCATGATTGGTAATTCATTAACGAGTGGTTTTAATTTTTTTTTACACAAATTAAATTATGTATATGCCTATATATAAATTAAATAATAGAAACACACGAAATAATATAAATGTCTGGATGAAAGTAGAAGAGAAATTTGGACATTTGATCAAAATAATAGAAACTTATGAAATAATAGAAACGTCTGAATGAAAGCAAGATAGATTTTTGGAACTTACTGAAAAAAGTAGCCGTAGTCTGAAAAAAGTAGAAGAGAAGCACAGATGAAAAGAAAAACTAGGATAAGGTATTAGTAATTATAATTATATATTTTGTAAGGATATAAATATAATAAAATAATAAAATTGCTCAAACCCGTCGATTTGGGGTGTTTATAAAGACACCCAAACTTATACTACACCAATTTTAGGGGGGTTTTGAGCCGACCAAAACCAATGCCTCAAAAAATTAACAAGCATTGATTTTTAAAATATTTCATAAACGGTCAGTTCAAAAATACTCCAAAACCGGTGAAAACACCGTTACCAAGCAAACCCTTAGTTTTGACCAAATTTGTCTCCGGTTATGGCTTGTATAAGCAATATGGATTCTAGACTTGTGATTTTAGATATTTTAGTGATATTGTATTAGAAGTTGTCTTTCCTTATTCAAATCTTCCTTTAGCATGTTGTGATTGAGTACCAATTATTATTGTTGGACTTGTATTAATTCTTGAGGTCTAGACAATGTTGTACTGCTGATACTATGACGTAAGCTAGACGTACCCACATACTCATGCCCGATCATCCGGACACGGGTCATTACAAAAGTGAAGAATAAGTATCCCATGTCGCGTATTGACGACTTATTTTATCAACTGAATGGAGCAAAGAATTTGCGAAGATTGATTTAAGATCGGGTTATCATCAGATGAAGGTCCGAAAGAAGAATATTCCAAAGACATCATTTAGGACGAGTTATGGGCATTTTGAGTTTTTGGTCATGCCATTCACTTTGACCAATGCTCCTGCAGTTTTTAGGACTTAATGAATAGGATCTTCAATCAATACTTGGATAAATTTTTGGTTATTTTTATTAATGATATTCTTATATACTCAAAGAGCCACAAGGAACATGATGAACACTTAAGGATTGTTTTAGAGAAGTAAGAAAAGAGGTGTTATATGCTAAGCTTAGCAAGTGTGAGTTCTTCTTAGAGAATATTTTATTTTTTGGGCATATTGTTACCTGAGATGTCATATCAGTAGATCCGAAGAAGATTTCAGGGGTTCATTCATGGCCCATTTCTATTATAGAATTAGAGGTAAGAAGTTTTCTTACTTGTCAGATATTACCGAAGTTTCATGAAAAACTTTGCAAGGATAACAGTGCCTATGATACGTTTGACGTGTAACGACCGGGAGTTCATATAGATAGATGAGTGTCAAACTTCTTTTGAGGAGTTGAAAAAGCAATTAACCACTGCTCCAGTCTTGACTATCCCTTCAGGATCAGGAGGAATTATGATATATAATTATGCGTCTGGAAAATGATTGGTTGTGTATTGATGCAACATGGTAAGATACCTATGCCTCTAGATAGTTGAGAGTGTATGAGAAAAATTACTAGATGTATGACTTGAAGCTTGTAGTAGTTGTCTTTGCTTTGAATCTTTGGAGACATTATTTATATAGAAAGAGAGTGGAGATATATATAGATCATAAAAGACTCAAATATGTTTTCACAAAGAAAGAGTTGAACATGAGATAAAGGCGATGGTTAGAGTTAATGAAAGACTTCGAGATTGAGTTGCAATGCCATCCAGACAAGGCTAACGTAGTGACAGATGTATTGAGTCATAAGCCTATGGTGCATTTCTTGACGATTCAGTGGAGGATATTGGTGGATTTATATGAGCTTTGCAAAGAGATTATATTATCCAGAACAGACAAACAATTATCCAATCTACAGATGCAGTCATTATTAGTTTAGATGATCAAGGTAGCATTGCCAACAAATGCTAGATTTCAGAGGTTTAAAGAGAGGACAAAGATTGGAGAGCAAACATTATTGGAAATTCTTGAGAATAGGACATTGAGATGTGGATATCGTCTATAGGTTTTGAATGAAGAGTTGTGATAGGAGTTGATGAAAGAACTAATAGTTCTATATATTCTATTCATCCCGGAGGCACCAAGATTTATCAGGACTTGAGGCAACACTTTTGGTGGAACAAAATTAAGATGGAGAAATCTTACTTATGGCTAAGTGCTTGGTGTGTCAGATCAACATGATTATTGTAGTCGCTTCTGATTCCTGAATAGAAATAAGAGCATATTAATATAGACTTTGTTACTAGATTTTCGAGGAGCCCTAATGGAAGAGATGTAGTATGGGTGATCATAGACTGACCCACCAAGTTCGCACTTATTACCATTCAAAGTTGGTTAGTCTACCGAGGTTTTAGTTGATATGTATATGAGGTGGATCGTGAGGTTGCACGGTGAACCAGTTAGCATCATGTCCTACCGATATTTGAGATTTACATCCCATTTTGGAGTAGCATGCATGAGAGCTTAGGGGTTTAATACAACTTATCATCCTTAGATCGATGAACAGTTGGAGCATACTATTCAGACGTTGGAGGATATGTTGAGGGCATGTATGTTACATTTTGGAGGATCATAAGAGGATCACTTGCATCTTGTTGAGTTTTCCTACAACAATAACTATCAAGTGAGTATTCAGATGATTCTGTTTGAAGCATTATAAGTAGGAAGTATACGTCCCATGTTTTGTTGGAGTAACATGGGAGAGCGTCAAATATTGGGACCAAAGTTGGTAGTTAGCACAATGAAGAGCATGAAGATGATTTAAGGTTACCTTTGTCACGCCCCGATCTCCCGCAGGCAAATCGGCCGTTCCCGCTCGGCGAGAATCACCGTGCCAACGCTCCCGCGGAACGATCGCTTTGACCCATCCGGGCGTGATACCGTACGAGCATGAGCCACGCCAGTGCAAGGTCGTGGTTCATTGGCTAGCGGTAAGAGTTCTAAGCCACAGAGTCGCACAGATTGTCCGAGTGCAACGGAGTCATAAACGCATAGCGATTGGTAACAAGTTCACTGAGTCGACAATATAGCGGAAGCATTGAAACACAAGTTGAATTAAAGCAAGCTCTTTTATTGATATAAACAAGTGTTACAGGCGGCGTATAGCCGAGATTACAAGTCGCTCAAGCATCTCTCTCTGAAACAGTAAAAGTGTGCTAAGTGGCTACAATTGTAGAATAATTGTACAGGCATGTGTTCAGGCAAGTTCCAACATTATGTCTTGTATATGTGCTTCAGTTTCGGACGTAGCGCTGCTTCGGAGTGATCTCCACGCCTTAGCACACACGAAGGAGCATCCGCACCGAACGAGGTTCTCCCGTACCCTGCATACAAACTGGTAGATTATCAGTACATTGAATGCACTGGTGGGGAAGCTACTCGCCCGCTCGACAAATTCAAACACATAATATAAGTTCCGTGCACCAACTATTAAGTTGTCTTTCTAGTTGCCTTAGGATCAGTTTCATGCAAATATTGAATAGTCTAACTCGTGTGGCAGTGTGCCGTGCAACATTAGTGGAAACACGGCTGTAGAGGCATAAAAAATATGCTACAAAATTATATACAGTATGCATAAAACCCGCGTAAAGCAGAGTTTTAGTACTATGTGGCATAAGACATGACTTCAGAGCCATTGGCGTACAGCAGAGCTTCATCGCTAGTACAGCGTAAAACATAGCTCCAGAATAACCCGCGTAATACAGTATTTCCAGACTGCTTCAGCGTAAAAAGGTTGTTACATTGCCACTTTAGCGTAAAACCTGCTCGCTTTTAATGCAGTGGGAAGTTGTACGGAGAACTCTTCGTATTCCTCTAGTGAACCTGTCAGATCAAACAGTGAACCTGACTCCTGACAAAGAGTGCTGCACGACTATCCAGACGACGGCTATAATGATGGTTCGACACAGAGACCCAGACCGTCGTTTAGTGACATTTTCTTGATATAAATTGCTTTTACGCATTCAAGGGAATACACTGCCTAGTTTTACACAGGCAGACGTAAGCTTTTACGCTCTGCAGGAGACAAAATAAACTGCCACGTCAAAAGCTGCTCTTCGTACAGAGCTCGAGGCACGTCTCTACAGTTAATGCGCGTGATGGGGGCAGATCTCTGTATTTAATGCACGAGATTTGGTTCTACTTTTAAAGACTGGGTGAGCCATAATTATGACTAATACGTCCATATCAACATCCCGCATATTACGCTATCAGGCTATTTTCAGCTATAGGAGCACGTTGTACGCTATCTCCTCGAAATACGTCGACCTGGCTACTTTCAGCTATAGGAGCACGTTGTACGCTATCTCCTCGAAATACGCCGAATCAGATTATATTTGCAAAGTACTTGGCTTCTACGCCATGGTGACAGTTATTGGCTTCTACGCCAACCTTTTCTACGCGAGGGGCAGTTACCTACGTGGCTTGCATGCCGTAATCTTTGCAGCAGTTATACGCGTTACTTCATAATGGGACACGCGTCACACGCGAATTCAGAAGATCATTTATACGTGGGTGGCAGTTATTATAACTGCCGCATAAAAAGTGCCACACTCTCCACTGTTCGGCTTCTACGCTGACTGGACGGTTATTGTCACTAAACTCTATAAATAGAGACCTCTATTGACAGAGGTGAGGGGTCGGAAATTGATTTTTAAGAGAGAAGAATCCAGAGCACAAACAGAGAGTAGTGATCGACGATTTTGGCATCGAGCATCCACTCCCTCTTGCAATCTTTGAAGTTTCTCCGTCTTCTACAGCACTTCTTCATCATCGTGTGGTCTAAGGGACAAAGTAATCGACCGCAGATCAGACTCCTATAGCAATATTTATCCAGATTAAATTTTTGTACTTAACATCCTCGTATAGGATTAATTGTACTTCTTTTTCTTGTTTGTAAACCAAAGAAAGGGTTTCGTATAAACCTAGTTTTATTTCTTTCGTTTATTATCAAACACAAGATGGCGACTCTGCTGGGGACCACTTTCTTATCTGACGAGAAAGCAATTGCTCAACACGATATAGTATCAGTAGGATCAATGAAGAAGACCTTGGTCGTCCAATTCGACCAGTCAGCCTACAAAGACATGCTTCGAGCAGGGGGTAGCTCTCATTCCCTCTCTGCCCAAGATAACAGGAAACTGCGTAAGGTGTGGATGCCTCGGACATCCCCTACCATTCCTGTCGACTCTCTGGTTTCTCCGACCAACAAGGTTGTAGCTTCACAACCTGCACGCTCTGCGCGTAAAACTCCGTCTCTCGTCTATGACGTGGCAGACAAAACTTCTGGCAATGCCTCAGTGCTAGTCCAGAAGTCTACTCCGCGCCCTGTGCGTAAAATTCAGTCTCCCGTCTGTGACGCGGCAGACAAAATTTCTGATAATACCTCAGCGCCTATTCAGAAAATCCAAACGCACTCTGCGCGTAAAAATGTATCTTCCCTCCGTAGAAAAGCAGATGGTCCTTGCAATCAATACAAGGGAAAACAAGTGGCGAATTTCCCAATCTCTCGACCTTTACGCCATCAAGAGAAGAATCTGCCCGCTCTCCAGATTACGCGAGAAGCTGATGGCCGATTGAGGACTTCCTCAGTTTTACGCCAGCCTGAGCAAAATTCTAGATTACGCCAGGTCAAGCCCCTCAGCGTAAAGAAGGCCTAGTCTGCGGATAGATACGCTCCTCGGAGATCATGTGCTACTCATATGGCTGAACTGCTGTATACGGGTGGTAGGGGAAGAGTTATGGTTCCCAATATCCATATTCCAACTGATGTAAACAGGAGGAACAAGCCTTCTTCTTCTTCTTCTGTTAATCCTCCTGACTTGCTTGAATTCTTGATCCAGAAATGCAAAGACAGGAGTCATAACCAGGATTTAGTTCCCCTGACTACCAAGCGTGGGGAGATCATATGGGAAGATACGTCAACATCTAATATCGTCATGACATATGGGCCATATAAAGATTCTGTCTTTATTGTTCCACCAACTCGTGACGATCAGCATCAAATAATCTTCGGTCGAATACGGAATAGACCGATTGTACAAGAAGAATCTTGCGAGTCTGATGTTGGCAAAATACAAATCCACAGATATAGCCCACGGGCTTTAAAGATTATACAAAGCATGGATTATGATTTGAAGTTGAAACAAGGCCTCAACTATGGAAAAGTCAGACGAACACCGTTGCATGGTAATCCTTACTGTCAACAAACTCGTTTTGGGTTGGGGTATACTACATCTCTTGCAAACTCCAAACCTTCAGAGTTTGATCCTGTACAACCAGAGGCAGGTCCTTCTAAATCAACTTCTGTGGACAAACGCCACGATATGTCTGGGGGTAGTCTACCTCGACAAAATAGGGCAACATCCAAAGCTGGGGGTAGAATTCCCTCTGAGTTCGAAGATGATGCAACGATGACGATCTTCCCGGAAGACCGTAAAACTCAGGCATCGGGAGCCCGAAGGCCAAAAGGGACTTTCTCCTTCAATGAAGATGACATCATGGAAATCTTCAATATGTCGATGAAGGAACACAAACTTTGGCTACCCAACATCAGATATCGTGAGAAGGCTGGCAAAGTTGATGACCCAGATTATTGTCTCTTTCATCGGTACATTCATCACCCCACAAGGGCGTGCTATGTACTGAAAAGGAGAATCCAGGAGTTGATCGACGTCAACGTTATCACTTTGCATCTGTAAACGAGGGAACGATCACTGCAAATTGATTTCACTTTAACGTGACAATTTGCTCCCTCAAGAAGATATCGGATGATTAGTCCCTAAAGTTTCCCCAGCGGATTCTTCAGGTCTTCCAACTCAGGAAAATCACTCCATAGTGAATTTTTTGGACATTAGTTCACGTCCATATTACCTCTGAACTATTGTCCAAATATTTCTTTATTTCCCCAGCTGAGTTTGTCATGTTCATATTACCTCTGAACAAACCTTCCTGGTCAGGCTATCGATTATCATGTTCATATTACCTCTAATATCGGTTGTCATCTCAACTTAGAACCCGTACTTAACTCTATGTACGCCAGTGGTGTTAAGTCCACAAAAACTGCCATGTCCATATTACCTCTGAGCATATGTATACCTCCATCCCCAGTGGAATCACAACTCAAAAGTTTGTCATGTTCATATTACCTCTGAACAAACCATCCGAGTTTTGGCTATCGATTATCATGTCTATATTACCTCTGATATCGGTTGTCATCTCAACTTAACACCCGTACTTAACTCTAAGTACGCCAGCGGTGTTAGGCCCACAAAAACTGCCACGTCCATATTACCTCTGGCAGGGCTTGTCCTACACTTATTACTTGCACTCTCGTGCACAAGAAGTAATAGGTCCACAAAAAAATTTTCCCTGTGGAATGTCCGCAATGGAAATCGAAATGTTCATGTCCATATTACCTCTGAACTATCCTCATTTTCCCCAGCGAAGAAAGAGTCTGTCCATGACCAACCCCCACAGAGTCGTATTTTATCGTGTCTATATTACCTCTGGCAGAATCTGTCTCAAACCTATTACTTGCACTCTCGTGCACAAAAAGTAATGGGTCCACAAAAATCCCCTAGCAGGATATCTTTACCAGCCACAAAACCTATCACGTCCATATTACCTCTGATAGGGCTTGTTTCGAACTTATTATTTGCACTCAACATGCGCAATAAATAATAGGTCTACCTAAAATTCCCCAGTAGGATGTCCTCAACAAATACGGTATCGTACTACGTCCATATTACCTCTGGTACGATGTCCAAAGTTTGCACAAACAATCATAAAGAAATGGAGGGCCCTTATATGATTGCAAATGGCGCTTACAGATTAGCCAAGCCTAATGGAAATTTGGCAATGGCTACTATCAACTGCAAATTCCCGAAGAAGTACTATACTTGATCTCCTTCGTTTAACGGAGTGTGACAAAGATCTTATTCTGACGATACCATGCACAAAGGTTAGCTGGATCATATTCTATCAGATTCGTGTGACCTCTTAACGGATATGGTTAACTAATTTGTAAACCTATCATGTTAATGATACCTCTGATAGTGTTTAGTATACAAATTTAGTTGAATTATATTCTAGCAGGTTCATATTACCTCTGAATAGATTTACATTCAGCAAAACCTTAATGAAAGTATGTCATGTTAATGATACCTCTGATATCACTTTCATCTTAGCCTATCATATTCTAAAGTGATGGGTCCACAAAGTCAGAAAATGTGTCTTTATTATCTCCAAGAAATTATAGGAAAAGCAAAAAAGTACATCATTGGGGAGGAGCAGTCAAATCACGGATATGCTGCGCCAGAGCGGCCATCTTCTCATTCCTGGAGTTCAAGACGTTAGCACAAACCGGCTCCAACCTTGCCTCCTTATTGTTCAAGGCAGACAGTTCAGACCGAGCATGTACAAAACCTGCATGGGTGACACCCGCATGTGCCAGGTTCTGCTTAGCCGCTTCCATTAGGTCCTTCAACATATCTCAAGCTGTCGATAAAGCGAGAGCCCTCTCCTCTGCCTGAGCGAGTTTATCTTTCAATTTGCGGACCCTCGCTGTCTTTTCCTCATATTCGGCCTCGTACTTAGCCAGCTGGAGAATGACATACCCCAATACGGCATGCTCTTCATTCATCCCTTGCTGCTGTGCCTCGATAGATTTGTTCAGAGTTTCTATCTCCCCAACAAGCTGTGTAGTCAGGGATTCGTATTCAGCCTGAATCAGGTCATCAATGCTGCCTCGAGATAATTGCAAATACTCGTTAATGGGTTGTTCTAAACCATTAACTATTTGCTCCAGCGCATCAGCTCTCCCAACGTCATTGAAATTTCTGATCAGAGCTATCGCAACCTGGGAGGACGTCCTCAGAGCCTCGAAACCTAGATTCTTCTCCAGCACCATTGATATCAGTGTTTTCAAAGTGATATAGAAAATGCTAGTATACTGCTCAACTAGCATGGCAAAATTCGAATAGGTGCTGGGAGTGGCTGCAATATCGGCAAATCTCCTTCCAGGAACGACTGCAGAGGGTGTCGTCATAGCCGTCGCTTCAACAGATGGCGCGACAAAAGTAGAAGCACCAACAACGGTCGAAGTTGCCAGCATGCTCGACAGAGGAGGCATAGTCGAGACAATCGGCTCATCCTCCCCCGATGTTGTTTGCACTGATACTGGCAGAACAACATTCGATAATGTTGCATCAGCAGCATCAAAGCTTGCTCCCTCAACGTCGGACACCGCCGGTTCATTGGCCGAGTCCGCAACAAGCTCAGAAGTGGTGTCAACTCCACCCTCCCTAACGATGTCTTCCCCTGAAAAGAAGACAAGAGAAAGTTAATATCAACCTGATGTTAATTTTTCTAAAAAAGAGGCGTAAAGACAATATTTACCCATAGTTGATGGTATATATGTCGCGTCTGCAGCCAGTACAGCTAAATCATTTCTTAATGATGTTAAGCGAGCTGTCATACCTGGAGAAGGGGGTGCACCAAACGACGTCTGGGGGTAGTCCTCCAAGTCTTCACCTAGATCCACTCGAGGTTCATCGGGTAGAATCTCGCTGGAGATACTTACAGATAAAGAAGGGGCTGGACCCATTATTGGTCTGGATAAAGATATCCTTAATTTGCTCGGCCTCGAAGGTGATCTCGTAACACTACCTGTAGCGGTAGTAGCGACAGCAGTCTCGAGCAAAGAATCTCCGGCACTGTCAGCCAAAACTGTGGTGGTTCCCTCTCTAAAAGGCGAGGGACCTCTAATCAAAGGATCATCCCTGACAGGGGAAGCAATAAGCTCACTCCTAGGAGCCTCATGGCTGGAAGTCCTGACAGGACCACTAACAGTCTTCTTTTTCTTGCGAGGGGAAGCCTCTTTCAGAGTAGGAGCCCTTCGCTTACTGGGGATAACAAGAGGCTCTGCAGGTGGAGCTATTAAGCCTCTCGGTATCATCATCAAAAATTCGTCTGGACCGACGGGGTCTTCACCCTCGTCAGAGGAGACTGATGGGACCCCCTCTCTTCCAGTGGATTTATGAGAGGGCATCCTAAAACTTTCACGCATATCAAAATCACGATGGAAGGTGTTAATGGATGCATAAAATTGGGCATACGAATGGAGCATATACAACTCCATGGAGAGAGAAGTCGCAGGCACGGTAAAAGTTGCCCCAGTACAACCCATCATGAAGTACCGCCATCCTCTCGCTCCGTCGATAAGTCTTCCTCTAAACTTGAAGCTGGTGATAGCATTCCCCACATGCAACTGGTCATACCCGAATTGCCTGACAAATCGGCTAGGCAGATACGGCTCTAGATAGCTGTGGTCCTCACTCCAGTACAGCAGATGAGAAGGTCTAATGCAGACCAACCAGTAAAAGGCTTCAGGAGAAAGAATGGTCCTCCCTTGGCCTGCATCCTTAAGTTTCATCTCCTGTTGATTGATATGTACAGTGGGGACGATACAGAAGAGCTTCCAGCTGTGAGCAAAATTTAAAGCCCGTCGACAATCCACGACGGTGGTCACGTTCCATGAAGAATTCTTGTAGTTCAACAAAGAAATTATCTCCCGAACTACTGGCAGAGCCGGAAGACATCACCCTGGGGTTATGAAGGATTAACCATCCCATCAGATATAGGAATAGTAACTCCACTCTCGGAAATCCTTCACGCCGTGTTTCATCCGCGAGCAGCCCATCAGTAAGGGCCCTCAGGCCTGCTTGTATCCGGCATACAATGGCAGGGAGCAGGCCCAGTCTTGCCCTAAATACCAAACGCACCGTAGGCCATAAGGTGTTGCAATGAATGCGATCTGCAGATACAATGCCAGGTACTACCAATCGGCGTAACCATACAGAGAGGAAGCCAGCCAGTTAAGCTTCCCTTAACAGAGGCTTGCGACAATGCCTCATATAACTGTAGGCTTTAGTACATGTAGGGTAACCCCCTATCTCCTCATCGAGAACATGATCTGAAGCCCCAGAGTCTTCAATAAAATCATCGACCGTCTGAGCAGTAAGCACATTCAGAAGATTCAAGGGTTTATCTCTACTATCCACAACTTTATCTGGCTTAGCATCTCTGGCCTGATGAAAGAAAAGATAGGATGCCCACTTGTTGGTGTGAGCCAAATCAGACGGTTCCTAATAGAAGGTGGTACAAGCAAGGTAGTGGCACATCAGCTCCTGATACACTGCCACTGCCCGAGGGTTTGTATCCCTCAATTCCCTGTTTGTAGGGACATACTCCTCATAAGGAGTGTCCCCCATTGGCAGTCTTGAAATCTCTGCCATCTCGTGAAGGGCTAAGCCCAACTCCCCTAGCGGAGTGGCAAAAGTCCCGATGAGCGAGATATACCGCTCCATCAAAGCCAAAAATATATTGGAGTTGAGAGGTAACCCAACACTGGTAGCACTCACAGCCGCGAACAGACCAATGCTCTCCAGCTCCGTCTGAAAGTTCTTTAGGGCCCAGGCAGTTAAACGAGCCCATCGAAGATTCCCAGGGCTAACCCACCCGCTGGTCCGAGGATTAACCTTGGGGTATACTCCTCCATGCCCCATGAAGTCATTACAAAAAGTCGATATTTGGACTGGCTGGAGCAGTGAAGTATCTTCACTCGGGACGCTGCCTGGCAGTAATCCCCTGAAAGGTATGACAAGGCCTGAAGGGGGTCTCACAATTAATCCTTGGCCTGATCCTTTCTGATAAAATATCTTCTCCTGCTGGCCGTGAAGATTAGGGGTCAGGGTCCATGACATCTTCCTGGGATGCGTGGCATGGAAGAATATCGAGATAGGGTAATCTCTGGGCATCCTTGGCAGGAACATGACCATGCCATCAGCAGTAAACACCCAATTTTCTTTCTTGGGCTTCGTCTGGGATTGTTTATCAATCATATCCCTGAAGAGGAAAGCTGGCTTCCTATATTCGGCCCCATCTATATACGTCAAAGGCTCCACACTGAGCATACTCAGCAGTATGAGCTCTCCTTGGGACGATATCAGAATTCCCCTCTCTTCACGGTAATTGGCTCCAGAAATGGGGAATGTCACATGTGACAAATCTTCCAGATAATTCGAGTTCAGCATCCCAGCAGCAGAACCCATCACATCAGCCAATGGAGGGATCTGCAAGTCTACTGCAAAATATAAGAAAAATGAGTCAGTGTCTGCACTAGACATTATACTCTTGCAATTTGCTCCAAAGATTATCAGTCTGTGCTTTTACGCCAAGACTATAAAAACTTGAGCTTTTATGCCGGAATCTATTTCTCTATGGCGTAAAATTCAAGGTTGGCAGCAGATAACAATCTGAGCTTTTACGCTGGATTGACAAAATTTGAATTTTTACGCCGGTATTCATCCAGCGCGTAAAATCCAAGGTTTGCAGTAAAACACCAAATCTCGACAGTCTGTGTTTTTATGCCAGACTGCAAAAATTTGGAGTTCTTACACTGACACATTAGGAATGTAGGCGTAATGATAAAACATCTCTGTGCATCATCTCCCTCGAAGAGGCTCTCAGCACAGAAGATGACCTTGCACGTTCACGTACAACGTGTGCAAAGGGTTTTATTTTTCTCTTCCCAAAAACTTTACCTATGACGCCTGGTGCACAGCTTGACGGCGGGATACTTCGTTCAGAGCGAGGTTCGCTCAGCCCAATGGGAGTCGCTCGTGCTTGAGCAGAGGAGCGAGAAGAAGAGGCAGCTTTCTTTCCCTTAGCGGTAGAAGGTTGTTTCGGTGCCATGGCTAAAACTCAGAGTGCTCAGAGAAGAACCGAAGAAGAGTTCTCAAAGAGACGAAGGTTTTTTTGCAAAAGACAGATGAAGGGTTTCTTTTCTGAAGGCCTTGGGCTCGAATCCCTAACCAAATTCGATATTTAATATTTGGTTATGATTCGGAACCACGTCAGCCTATCATTTAGGAAAGACGGACAGTCAGCGGATTCAAAATTTTTGTGCAGAGCAGATCTATGATTTTACGCTAAGGAGCTTTTTACGCTCAGAGGCTACAAATCTACGGTTTTATGCTCAGAGGCTATAAGTCTATGGTTTTATGCTCGGATGCTTTTACGCTCGGTAGCTTTTACGCTCGAGAGGCTACAAACCTACGACTTCACGCTCAGAAGCTATAAATCTACGATTTCACGCTCAGAAGCTATTATACGCTCAGAGGCTATAAATCTACGATTCTACGCTCAAAAGTTACAGACGGCCCATTTTTGGTTGCAAAACATTCCAAGTACCCAAAACATACAGGGTTCAACATGGGAGACGACTCTTCTTCTTAGGTCAATTGGAAATTCATCCAAAGTCCAGACAATCCTTTCTAAAAATAAAGTTCAAGCATGGCCAGTTTTGACAGTCGTTTATCGCCCTATTTTAAGGGATTTCTGGGAAATCGTTCTTGAAAATGATGGTCTGAACATAATTCTTCTTATCAGAGAAGTGACAGTTCAGGAAATTCTACGCGACTCCTCGTTCGAAACAGCATGACAGTTCGATATTTGCCAAGGAGCTTTCTACGTGTCTTCGGTTACGCATAAAAGACGAGACGAGATCAGATATTATTTTATCAGAGTCGGCGTAAAACTATCCAGACATGTCGAAGCTGCACACTATTCAGACTTCAGCACAGCAAATATGGCAAAGCATCAGATGCATAAAAGAAGACAATTTTATTGAATCATGATTACATATGATGGAAATCCAGTCTACAAAGGATTTTTCATCTTCATGATTACATATGATGGAAATCCTTTTTCTACAAAGGGTTTCTCATTCTCATTTAGGATCATGCCAAGAATCTGTTCTGTCAGGTTCTCATATTGGTAGAGATCTTTTTCTGTCTTCTACAGCAGTTCATCGACTTCCACAGTCGATGAACAAGAAAATAATTAATGGCGGGAGGATACAGAATTGGGCTTGTCTAAATTATTCAAGAGCCCATCCTCCATACGCCATGACAGGCATGCCCTAGAATTGAGTTGGGGGTTCAGACCCAGCTCAATACTGGAAGACAGGACCAAACTTCCTATCCTCGGCCAGCGTCGTAACGGAAGAAAATACAGCTTGTAAGTTGTGTGGTCCAATGTGACCCTTCCTTTCTCCTGGACGAATCGCCATATGAAATTGCTGATCATCCCGAGCAAAGGAAGCTATGATATCCTTCCATGATCCATCGTTGCAGAGGACATTTGCTCGAAGATGCCTTCTTTTTTGGCTCCCTACATGCTGGAAGAACATGATCTTCTTCTTCCTCAAGTCAGCAAAATGAACCTCGGCAACCATCTCTTTGTGGTGAAGAAAGTGTGGGAAGAACAGGTTAATTCATCAGCCTTTATATAGGCAAAGTAGAATACACCGAATCCCAACAAACTCCCAAAAATCCGCCGAGAAATCAGCCTCGAGGAACGAGTCATACTTGACCATTTCATGCTTCATTCAAAGTGTTTCAAATTACGAGGAATTTGAAAACTTTGAAAGGGGTCTTGTAGAAGCATGAAAAATACGCTGCAGAATTATACGCAGTATGCATAAAACCCGCGTAAAGCAGAGTTTCAGTACTGTGTGACGTAAGACATGACTTCAGAGCTATTGGCGTACAACAAAGCTTCATCGCTAGTACAGCGTAAAACATAGCTCCAGAATAACTCGCGTAATACAGTATTTCCAGACTGCTTCAGCGTAAAAAGGTTGTTACATTGCCACTTTGGCGTAAAACCTGCTCATTTTTAATGCAGTAGGAAGTTGTACGGGGAACTCTTCGTATTCCTCGAGTAAATCTGTCAGATCAAACAGTGAACCTGACTCTTGACAAAGAGTACTGCACGACTATCCAGACGACGGATGTAATGATGGTTCGGCACAGAGACCCAGACCATCGTTTAGTGACATTTTCTTGATATAAATTGCTTTTACGCATTCAAGGGAATACGCTGCCTAGTTTTACACAGGCAGATGTGAGCTTTTACGCTCAGAAGGAGACAAAACGAACCACCACGTCAAAAGTTGCTCTTCGTACAGAGCTCGAGGCACGTCTCTGTAGTTAATGCGCGTGATGGAGGCAGATCTCTGCATTTAATGCACGAGATCTGGTTCTACTTTCAAAGACTAGGTGAGCCATAATTATGACTAATACGTCCACATCACCATCCCCGCATATTACGCTATCAGGCTATTTTCAGCTATAGGAGCACGCTGTACGCTATCTCCTCAAAATACGCCGACCTGGCTACTTTCAGCTATAGGAGTACGTTGTACGCTATCTCCTCGAAATACGCCGAATCAGATTATATTTGCAAAGTACTTGGCTTCTACGCCATGGTGACAGTCATTGGCTTCTAAGCCAACCTTTTCTACGCGAGGGGCAGTTACCTACGTGGCTTGCATGCCGTGATCTTTGCAGCAGTTATACGTATTACTTCATAATGGAACACGCGTCACACGCAGATTCAGAAGATCATTTATACGTGGGTGGCAGTTATTATAACCGCCGCGTAAAAAGTGCCACACTCTCCACTATTCGACTTCTACACCGACTGGACGGTTACTGTCACTAAACTCTATAAATAGAGACCTCTATTGACAGAGGTGAGGGGTCGGAAATTAATTTTTGAGAGAGAAGAATCCAGAGCACAGACAGAGAGTAGTGGTCGACGATTTTGGCATCGAGCATCTACTCCCATTTACAACCTTTGAAGTTTCTTCGTCTTATACAGCACTTCTTCATCATCGTGTGGACCAAGGGACAAAGTGATCGACCGCAGACTCCTATAGCAATATTTACCCAGATTAAATTTTTGTACTTAACATCCTCGTATAGGATTAATTGTACTTCTTTTTCTTGTTTGTAAACCAAAGAAAGGGTTTCGTATAAACCTAGTTTCATTTCTTTCGTTTATTATCAAACAACGGCGAGACTTACCAACTCTCCTTCCTTGTTCGAGGCAAATATTATTAATTTAAGCACGGGCATGTATAAACATTCAGGGGCATTTATAATGAAAACCAAGGCAATAGCATATGCAACACGAGAGTCGTTATATCAAGATCATTCAGATGTTCAGTTATTTCTTTGACATGATGCAATGACTCGCACGCGGATAACCGCTAAGCGAGGATGACTTATCTATATGAACACGAGTCACTGGCATAGCCATTTGGACATAGTCCAGGACAAGGATAGCATGCTATGAGAGTACACGAGGCGCTGCAAGCTATCTTGTCCCGTACACGATGACTACTCACGAGTTCCATCCGGATTGGATCGACCCCAGTGCCCCGACGACCGTCCGTGGAACAATACCTCGTTTCCGAGTTGTCCGTGACATGCAACTTTGGGTCTTATAATTATCACGAGATACATGAGAACATGAGTGCACTAGAACACGGGAACACGAGTGCACTGGAACACGAGTACACGAGATACTTGAACATGGATTCACTTAGCCATTGGATGTGCACAGTCTTCTGGGCTGATGTAAGTGTAAACTCCCTCACCCAAAATAAGTATTTGTGTATATTTTATATTATTATATTTATTATAGATGTTGAATTTATTTAGAGTATTATCTTAGTTAATTAGAAAATATTTTTTTTGTATATTTACTTATATAAATATTTAATTAGAATTATTTTTAGGCTATTTTAGATTATTGGGATTTTTCCATAATTTTTAGTTAATTAAAAACTAGTAACACTAATTTTTGAGGACTTTAAAGAATTTATTTTATATTCAAACTTAATTAAAAATATCCCAAAAATTTATTTTAGGTTCTAAATAATAAAATATATTTCTAGAATTTTTTGGGAATTTTTTGATTATTTTTAGCATTTATTTCGAGTTAATTATGAAAAACTGAATTAAAAACTAATTTCTGAAAAAGAAAACCCAAAAAGTAATTAATTTTGCCCAGTCAGCAAACAGGGGGCCCACCTGTCAGCCTCCCGCAGTGAACAGTGCCGGGCCCGCCTGTCAGTGACCGCTGAGTGGGTGCGAGCCGAGCCGAGCCGACCTCGAGCCGAGCCGAGACCGAGTTCGACTCGGACTCAGCTGAGCCGAGCCGCATCGAACTGCGACCGTTCGATCTGGGCGGGGCTGCATGGATGGCTGCCACGTGGCACGCTGTGAGCCGCGGCTACATTTTCTCTCTCCTATATATATATATATAATAGTTTAGATATTAATTCCTAGGGTTTTTCTTCAGCCGATTTTTGGTGAATTATCATCTAGGGTTCCTTCATCTTCCAGAAGCCAGTGCGCATAGCTCTGACTCCAAACGAGGCCTAGTTTTTTTGTTAGAATAATAATGAGGTTAGCTTTCTGATTATATAAATTGTTTCTCTAAATTATTAGTATTAAATTCTGGAAAATTCATATAGCATAGTATGTCCGAAAATAGACGTATTTCGATATTTTTGTAAGTTTGGGAGAACCCGGAATCAGAATCACGAACCGTTTAAAATTTCGGAAAGCTAATGTCGAGATCATTGACATATATTTTTTCCAGAATTTAATTCGAAGTATTTACATACTTTTAATTCTATAGAACTTCTAGGTTAGAATTTAACCATCGGTGCACAATACAAAATTTGTATGTGCCATAATTCCCAAACGAATTTGAATTCGGGTGAGCCGTAAATTCCAGCATATTTTTGATGCTGAAATCTACAGGAAATCATGCATAAAAATTGAGTTTGTGTCGGTTGACTTTTCGGTCAACAGATCGCCTCGATTTGCGTGCCATGAGTCTCGAGTTGATAAAATTCAGTTCTTTGGACAAAATTTAGGAATTAACATAAAAATCAGAATAATAAGATTAAAATAGGATTTTAGAGTAATTATTCCAGAATTAAATAAATTAAAATAAATTATCTTTTGACGTGATAAATTTGTAATACATAGGCTATTTGGACTGTGACTTGGACTCTGATTCATACCAGCAGCAGGACCCCAGGCAAGATACCTTGCCAAATTGTTTGCAGTACTTTGCATGCTATTTATATTTCTTTTTATTTATTTTATTTCTGTATAGTTCTTGCATGTGTAGTTTTTCTTTCAGTCATACTATATATTAGATATGTTAACACACACATGGCACTTAGTATCATGAGAGGACAATCATTAGGCGTATGGCTTTTGACCACTCTGGTAAACCATAGTATATAGTTTGCACTACGGGCATGTGTCGCGCTGGTCACTACCCCCGCGGTATGTCGATTTCTGGAGTCTCGCTGGTCGCTACCCCCGCGGTATGTCGATTTCTGATGTCCATTGACGTGTGTGTGAGTTGTGAGGTAGATCGAGTAGCCTACCCTTGCCCATACATCGAAAAGTTGTCCTCATTTGCATTCATATAGATTGTCTTATACAGCGTACTTATTTATTTTCAAATTATATGCATGTTTACTGTATTCAAGTTGGCTCGTATTTTCTGTATCTTGTTACGTCCCTCTGAGGACCTGGTTCGCTGCCAGGTGTATCTGTTCTTGAGTATTTACAGGAGCGCAGATTTGGATGGTTGTATATGCTTAGTGGATGTCTTCTCTTCGAGCCGTGATCGATAGCTGGTATACTTATATTGGGTTTGATTGTGCTGTACTTATATTGTATTTACCTTTCCTATTCGAGTTGGTAGTGGATTTGTTTCCATCCAACTATCATCCTAGATACTTCTTATTGAGATCTAGTTTCATCGATACTGTTTATTTATTTCTATATGATTTTAGTGGATGAGATTTAGATTTTACCCTGTGACTTGTATTACAGTTATACCACTTGTGGATTTGATATTCATATTACAGCGTACGTGTGGATTTGGTTTCCATATATTGGAGTTGCCATATCCATGCGGCTGGCATGCTTACGTGTCCTAGTCCTACGTATTTTTGGGACTGGGACGTGACATATTTTTGTGGTGGCCCATGCAGGTCGAGAGTATATTATCTCGGTTACGTTACTGTACCAAGCAAGCCTGTACCTAGGAATATAGTATAGGATCTCATCCATATTTGACTATGACTCATCCTTTCTTCCAATCTGTTCTATTTGAATAGCCGCATCCTGCTCGATTCATGTACTTCCCCAATAGTTCTTTAAGTATAGCCTTCTCCTATAATATAGAAGTTCCTGTTGTTAGATGATAATTAGAGTAGCACACCTATTAAGAATACAACGAGAATATAGACACACCACTAAGTTTAGAATATCTAGTGAACCCTAGAATTCCTTATCTTTAGATTGGTATACCATTACCCCTTGATGTATTAAGAAGACTTGAGAGTAGTATATACACTACTAGAGTTAGTTAGAAGTTTTACCATAATGTTTGACACCTAGTATCACATAGTCTTTTGACCTATTAATGGAGTGTGATTGAACAACATTAATTGCATTCTAGCAAAAGACGATAATGTTTATTCAGACGATAGAATTTAGAGGTCCTTGCCCCTATTTGGTCGACTAGCGACTTAGACAAGGAGGTTGTATGATAACTGTAGGGATTGTAGAGTCTTTTATTATTGTTGTTTAGTTGTTTTTGTTTTTATGAACTTGAATTAAATTGTACCTCCTTTCATCATCATCTAGCGTACTTATATTTGTTGTACTACCTTGACTTATGCTGCTATTATAGCCTAGTTTTTGCAAGCTTATTCTTTATCGAGCTTGTTCATGACATATGTATTATTGGGGAGGCCCACAATAATATAATTCAGAATCAGTGTATTACGGTCTGATCAACCATAGTGCGCTTGATTCGCCCTTCGCAATAATACTTTACGTGGATTGAGATATATAGTTGACTAGTAGACACCTGTACTTGCCCTCTAGATATGTCTAAGCATATTGTATCCGTTACATAACTATACCGATGCGAGCATGTGGATAGGCATTACCAAAATAGGACTTCAATCCACAACTGCTTTGACAATTCCTATTTAAATTCTTTAAACGCCTTGATCTCGATACTTTTATTCTATTACCTCGTCCTTGAACTCTTTATTATTGATCTCCGTCTTCCCTTATTTTGGAAAGACGAAACCTCGTGCTTGGTATAAGTTTAATACACAGAGAATACTAGATATACCCCGTAGGCCGATCACATACTTGAGGATTATTCTTTTGTAATTAAGGACATATCATATATGATATAATCGGCGTTGAAGTTTTGAGGATTGAATGACATGAGTAAATAAATTAAGGAATATTTTTCTTAAAGTATATAGCCTTCTGTGATGGATGGATAAATTCTAAGTTGGGTAGCAGTGCATTGTCAACTTGAGAGGAATTTCTTTTAGATTGTGATCAAGTAAGATTAGATTGGAAGATTCAAGTCATTTTAATTTTGAAAATTTTTAAAAGAAGGATTAAGATAATGAGGATTTAACGAATTTTAAAATCTTGATATTGCGGACCAAATATTTATACTTTGAGCACATGATTTAAATTTTGAATATTGAAGGATGAATCATCGATTTAAATTTTGAGGATAAATATAGAATTTTAGACTTGAATAATTGGTTAATTAGATTTAAATTTTATAATTTGATGATTTGAATTAAATGTTCAATTTTGATTGTTGGGTCACCTATTTGAAATATTAAGGATGTAAATTGAGTTTGAATATTTGAATAGTACAAAATTCTTAAGTTAAGAATAGGAATAAGATTTGATTAGAATTATTTATTGTTCAAAGTCTAGAGGAGATTATGATAGTTGAAAATTATGATATAAATTTTGATGTGGGATGTCATATAGACGTGAGTTAGATTTGGATGTTGATTATTTAAAAATCGAGAAGAGATTACGACAGGTTAAATTTTGATTTAAACAGTAGTTATCTTAATTTTGAAGTGATCGCGATAGATTTGAATAGATTTTGTTATTTAAATTTTTGGAAGAGATTGCGATTAACGTACCTTATGTACGAATGTGAAGGATTTAACAAATTATGCCTTATTTTAATTTCGAGGACGAAATTATTTTAAGTTGGGTAGATTGTAAACTCCCTCACCCAAAATAGGTATTTGTGTATATTTTATATTATTATATTTATTATAGATGTTGAATTTATTTAGAGTATTATCTTAGTTAATTAGAAAATAATTTTTTTTGTATATTTACTTATATAAATATTTATTAGAATTATTTTTAGGCTATTTTAGATTATTGGGATTTTTCCATAATTTTTAGTTAATTAAAAACTAGTAACACTAATTTTTGAGGACTTTAAAGAATTTATTTTATGTTCAAACTTAATTAAAAATATCCCAAATTTTATTTTAGGTTCTAAATAATAAAATATATTTTCTAGAATTTTTTGGGAATTTTTTGATTATTTTTAGCATTTATTTTGAGTTAATTATGAAAAACTGAATTAAAAACTAATTTCTGAAAAAGAAAACCCAAAAAATAATTAATTCTGCCCAGTCAGCAAACAGGGGGCCCACCTGTCAGCCTCCAGCAGTGAACAGTGCCGGGCCCGCCTGTTAGTGACCGCTGAGTGGGTGCGAGCCGAGCCGAGCCGAGACCGAGTTCGACTCGGACTCAGCTGAGCCGAGCCGCATCGAACTGCGACCGTTCGATCTGGGCGGGGCTGCACGGATGGCTGCCATGTGGCGCACTGTGAGCCACGGCTGCACTTTCTCTCTCCTATATATATATATATATATATATATATATATATAATAGTTTAGATATTAATTCCTAGGATTTTTCTTCAGCCGATTTTTGGAGAATTGTCATCTAGGGTTCCTTCATCTTCCAGAAGCCATTACGCATAGCTCCGGACTCCAAACGAGGCCTAGTTTTTTTTATTAGAACGATAATGAGGTTATATTTCTGATTATATAAATTGTTTTTCTAAATTATTAGTATTAAATTCTGTAAAATTCATAGAGCACAGCATATCCGAAAATGGACGTATTTCGATGTTTTCGCAATTTCGGGAGAACCCGGAATCAGAATCATGAACCGTTTAAAGTTTCGGAAAGCTAATGTCGAGATCATCAACATATATTTTTCCCAGAATTTAGTTAGAAGTATTTATATACTGTTAATTCTGTAGAACTTCTAGGTTAGAATTTAACCATCGGTGCACAATACAAAATTTGTATGTGCCATAATTCCCAAACGAATTTGAATTCGGACGAGCCATAAATTCTAGCATATTTTTGACGCTAAAATATACAGGAAATCATGCATGAAAATTGAGTTTGTGTCGGTTGACTTTTCGGTCAACAGATCGCCTCGATTTGCGTGCCATGAGTCTCGAGTTGATAAAATTTAGTTCTTTGGACAAAATTTAGGAATTAACATAAAAATCAGAATAATAAGATTAAAATAGGATTTTAGAGTAATTATTCCAGAATTAAATAAATTAAAATAAATTATCTTTTGACGTGATAAATTTATAATACATAGGCTATTTGGACTGTGACTTGGACTCTGATTTATACCAGCAGCAGGACCCCAGGCAAGATACCTTGCCAAATTGTTTACAGTACTTTGCTTGCTTTTTATATATATTTTTTTTTATTTCTGTATAGTTCTTGCATGTGTAGTTTTTCTTTCAGTCATACTATATATTAGATATGTTGACACACACATGGCACTTAGTATCATGAGAGGACAATCATTAGGCGTATGGGCTTTTGACCACTCTGGTAAACCTTAGTATATAGTTTGCACTACGGGCATATGTCGCGCTGGTCGCTACCCCCGCGGTATGTCGATTTCTGATGTCCATTGACGTGTGTGTGAGTTGTGAGGTAGATCGAGTAGCCTACCCTTGCCCATACGTCGAAAAGTTGTCCTTATTTGCATTCATATAGATTATCTTGTACAGCATACTTATTTATTTTCAAATTATATGCATGTTTACTGTATTCAAGTTGGCTCGTATTTTCTGTATCTTGTTACGTCCCTCTGAGGACCTGGTCCGCTGCCAGGTGTATCTGTTCTTGAGTATTTGCAGGAGCGCAGATTTGGATGGTTGTATATGCTTAGTGGATGTCTTCTCTTCGAGCCGTGATCGATAGCTGGTATATTTATATTGGGTTTGATTGTGCTGTACTTATATTATATTTACCTTTCATATTCGAGTTGGTAGTGGATTTGTTTCCATCCAACTATCATCCTAGATACTTCTTATTGAGATCTAGTTTCATCGATACTGTTTATTTATTTCTATATGATTTTGGTGGATTAGATTTAGATTTTACCCTGTGACTTGTATTACAGTTATACCACTTGTGGATTTGATATTCATATTACAGCGTACGTGTGGATTTGGTTTCCATATATTGGAGTTGCCATATCCATGCGGCTGGCATGCTTACGTGTCCTAGTCCTACGTATTTTTGGGACTGGGGCGTGACAGTAAGCCCGCTCGAGGGAGACTTGCAGAGATCCAAATACCTGAATGAGTCTTGCCACAGGAGTATAATTCTTTTGCTTGACATGATGCAATCCCCTGGCTCGGGAACTGCCTTGGCGACCTTACGGTCCCGGATACTCGCAGGTTCATTCTTGCACGGGACGACTACTTAGTAGTCTCCCGGAGTTTGGATGAAAACAAGGCAACATACAAGCAGACAAGCATGCATTTGTATAAACATAAGCAATCACGTTGGCTAGGGCCCGAAGGTAAGCCAAGGGGCAAGATCGTAAGGGACTTTCCGAGCGACACGTTCTAGGGTAGCATGCGAGGGTCTGAACATATATATAAGCAATATTACATTTTCATGTTCTAGCATAAGCAATACAAGTTGGGATTATTCCCTTAGCTAGGTACGTTGGATTCTTATTAGCATGCAGGGGTGATTCACCTAGCGACTAGCATGTATCATTCCAGATTTTATCTGTGCTGGCTAAGCAAAGACAAGTTCACCGTAGCCACCCGCCTTAGCGATGATTCGCCTCGGTAGAGCGATATGCCAAGCGAGCCTCTGAAAGCCTAAGCCGGATTCCTGTAGGGACAAGTCTGGATATCCTTTGCCTCAAACGAGTATACTCGCCTGAGCAAAACGGGTCGGGACATTGCACTTTTGTCGTTTTGAAACGGCAGTCCGCTTGAGTGAAACGGGGTGTTACATCCTACCCAACTCAGAAAAAGTCTCATCCTCGAGACTTCCTGAGGACAAGCAGTACGTTTTAATCAATTTTGATTTAACGATACAAGGCTGAGGCAAACCTACACAAGTCGTTGTACTTTTTTATTTGGATATTCACTTGCACAAGCATTTGAGATCAGCATATCGCTTAGTCTGGATTGTGCTCACATTCGAAGTGCACTTCTAGTATGAATACGTCAACCAACTTAGCGATAGCGAAGTCTTAGCACTCGAGTTTCACATTTTCTAAGTCTTGGATCGTGCACAAGTTCAAGGCGTCCCTCAAACATATGCATTCAACCAAACTTAGAGATAGTAAAATCGGACAAGCTACTTGCAATAATCTCAAGGATCCGCACAGGTTGGCACAAAGGCCACTCGCAGCATAATATCATACAAGCAAGCATATCATTCAAAAAGTATTTTGAAAGTATTTAAACTTATTGTTGGAACATCCCATCGAGGCATTGAGAGAGGGCGTGCATATAACCCATGAACGAGCTTTCGAAACTGTGATAATCGAAATGAAGTCCAAAGGCATAGAAGCCAGGATCTGATACCATTATGTCACGCCCCGATCTCCCGCAGGAAAATTGGTCATTCCCGCTCGGCGAGAATCACCGCGCCAGCGCTCCCACGGAACGATCGCTTTGACCCATCCGGGCGTGATACCGTACGAGCGTGAGCCACGCCCGTGCAAGGCCATAGTTCATTGGATGGCGGTAAGAGTTCTAAGCCACAGAGTCGTACAGATTGTCCGAGTGCAGCGGAGTCATAAACGCATAGCGATTGGTAACAAGTTCACTGAGTCGACAATATAGCGGAAGCATTGAAACACAAGTTGAAGTAAAGCAAGCTCTTTTATTGATATAAACAAGTGTTACAGGCGGCGTATAGCCGAGATTACAAGTCGCTTAAGCCTCTCTCTCTAAAACAGTAAAAGCGTGCCAAGTGGCTACAATTGTGAAATGATTGTACAGGCAAGTATTCAGGCAAGTTCCAACATTATGTCTTGTATATGTGCTTCAGTTCTGGACGTAGCGCAGCTTCGGAGTGATCTCCACGCCTTAGCACGCACGAAGGAGCATCCGCACCGAACGAGGTTCTTCCGCACCCTGCATACAAACTGGTGGGTTATCAGTACATTGAATGCAATGGTGGGGAAGCTACTCGCCCGCTCGACAAATCCAAACACGTAATATACGTTCCGTGCACCAACTATTAAGTTGTCTTTCTAGTTACCTTAGGATCAGTTTTATGCAAACATTGAATAGCCTAACTCGTGTGGCAGTGCGCCGTGCAACATGAGAGGAAACACGGTAAGACTTACCAACTCTCCTTCCCTGTCCGAGGCAAACATTATTAATTTAAGCACGGGCATGTATAAATATTCAGGGGCATTTATAATGAAAACCAAGGCAATAGCATATGCAACACGAGAGTCGTTATATCAAGATCGTTCATGTATTCAGTTATTTCTTTAACACGATGCAATGACTCACACGCGGATAGCCGCTAAGCGAGGATGACTTATCTATATGAACACGAGTCGCTGGCATAGCCATTTGGACATAGTCCAGGACAAGGATAGTATGCTACGAGAGTACACGAGGAGCTGCAAGCTATCATATCCCGTACACGATGACTACACACGAGTTCCATCCGGATCGGATCGGTCCCAGTGCCCCGACGATCGTCCGTGGAATAATACCTCATTTCCGAGTTGTTCGCGACATGCAACTTTGGGTCTTGCAATCATCACGAGATACACGAGAACACGAGTGCACTAGAACACGGGAACACGAGTGCACTGGAACACGAGATACTTGAACATGGATTCACTTAGCCATCGGATGTGCACAGTCTCCTGGGCTGATGTAAGCCCGCTCGAGGGAGACTTGCAGAGATCCGAATACCTGAATGAGTCTTGCCACAGGAGTATAATTTATTTGCTTGACATGATGCAATCCCCTGGCTCGGGAACTGCCTTGGCGACCTTACGGTCCTGGATACTCGCAGGTTCATTCTTGCACGGGACGACTACTTAGTAGTCTCCCGGGGTTTGGATGAAAATAAGGCAACATACAAGCAGACAAGCATGCATTTGTATAAACATAAGCAATCACGTTAGCTCGGGCCCGAAGGTAAGCCGAGGGGCAAGATCGTAAGGGACTTCCCGAGCGACACGTTCTAGGGTAGCATGCGAGGGTCTGAACATATATATAAGCAATGTTACATTTCCATGTTCTAGCATGTCACTACCGTATTTTCTAGAAAGGGTATTTTGGTTATTTTATAATTAATTGAATATTGTGCATGTTAAATATTTATTTATTGTATTATTTATTTATTATTAGCATGATAGATTTATTTTTTTGGACTTGTGTTAGTGGACCTAACTAGTTTAGTTTAGACTCATGGACCAACATGTATTAATTGTTATAATTGAGCCCAACTAGAAAGCCCATTAATTAGGAGGAGGATTAAATTAATTAAACCATTAGACTAGAAGCTTCCCTCCTTAATTAATTTCTTCATGAGAGGCCCCAAGGGGTATTTTAGACTTTACATAGTACCTTGAGGGAGGGGGCAAGTGAGGCATATATAAAGGGGATAAAAACTTTCTCTCTCTTCATTTTTCATTCCAAATCTAGATCTAGAATTTTCCTCAACCAAATTTTATCAAATCCCTACCAAATTTCTACCTATTTTCTTCCCAAATCACTATTGGAGACTAGAAGGGCAAGGATCTAGAAGGAGGAAGCAAGGATCTACAAAAAGGAGCAAGGATCTACAAGTTGGAAGCTAATTTCACCAATTTTGGAGGTTTCATTGGGAATCCAGCTCCCAATAGGTATAATTTAGTTTTTTCCCTTAAAATAGCTTCTAAATATGAGATTTAATCATGAATAATCAACCCATATGTATGTACTACCCATAGGATTTGGTTTTGTGTTCATAGGAGGCCTATGGAGAAAGTTATGGTAATTTTTGTGTCAATTTTGGGGGAATTCCGAAAATAACTTTTGTTGTGTGTGTCAATTGATCCTATAGATCAATTTGGCATATATTTATGTGTTTGGGGCTAGTGTCGTATCCACAATTGGGTACGTGTAGGTCGTATTCCAATAATTTGGTGATACGTGTTATTTTGGAGGTTTTTTCCTCCGACACGGAACTTTGTACATGTCGTATTTTGACACGGACACATAGATCTACATTTGACACTTTGTTTTATTCATAAATATTATATGTATTTTGTTTGTGTCCTTCGGGGTATAATTGGATGTGTAGTGGACTCGTGTCGCATGCGTATCCTAGTTCTAGTGGGATACGGTATGATACTCTCCAATTATTGTGTGTTTATGTGTAGATCTAATTAATTGTGTTTTAATTCTTGAATTATAATTGTGTATGTATATATATATATATTATATGTATTATGTATATTTATTATAGTGTTTATTGTATTATAGATCTATGTATTATATATGTATTAATAGAATATATATTATGTAGCTTTCTTCTACATGCATTAATATATATGTTATAATATATGTTAGGGATGTAAATATATGTATATATTTTATATAATATATGTGTATGTTTAATTAAGTAATTAGATTATTTATAGTTATTATATGATTATTTATATATATATATATATATATATATATATATATATATATATATATATATGTATGTAGATATATATTTATAAGTGGTAGCATATGTATATATAATATAGTAGATATATTTATATGTGGTTATATATATAGTTATATTATATATTGTTATGTATTTATATTATTATATGATTATATATATGTATACATATATGTATAGTTATATATACATATTACTATATGTGTGTGTGTATGTTACTATGTGGTATTTTATATAATTTACTATGTATAAGTGTATGTATAGTTATATATAGTTTTATATATATATTGTATAAATATATATTGTGGGTTATATATATGTATTTAAATATATATTGTATAAATATATATGGTGGGTTATATATATGTATTTATATATATATTGTATATATATACATATATTTTCAGCGACAACAGCGAGCCAGAAGTATCGCAACAGCAACAACAAATGCAAATAATAACAGCTTTTCAGCGACAGAAGTCAGCGACAGTTGCAGAAAACTGTCGCTGAAACAACAGTGTATCAACAGAGTATCAGAAGCTTCAGCGACAGTTTTTAGTGACAGTGCAGGAAACTGTCACAAAAACTGCAGTGTAACTATATACACAGCAGCTTTCTGCGACAGTGGACAGGGTATTTAGCGACAGTTTGGCAGTTTTTAATATATTAGATATTAATATATATATAGATATATATGTGTATATATATATGGTAATTAATATATATATAAATATGTTCCAAATTGCTATTTGTATTATAGTATACTATATATGTATATATTTAGTTGTAGCATATAAATTTATTAGAATAGTTAGTATATTTTAGTTATCAATTGTTATGAGTATCTTTTATATATTATATATTTGAAGGTATGTATGTACGTATATATGTATTAATAGTTAGTGTGTAGTTGGTAGTTAGTATTATTCTATTAGTACATACTAGAGTTATATTAGATTAATATATGTAATTATTGATGGGTAGTTAGTATATATATGAGATTTTGGCAATTACCTTGAGATATCTAGGTAAGTATCAAGATATACCAAGGTATGAGTAGTAGGTATTGGCATAAGTAATAGGATAGTTGTAAACTAATTATGGGTTGGTATTAAGGTGACTAAAATAAAGTATATAGTATTATATAAATATTAAATGCATAGTAGTTTATAATTATTGTTGGGTAGTTAGTATAAATAAGGTTTTGAATTTACCTTTAGATGCCAAGGTAAGTATCAAGGTATTGGAGGATAATCAAGGTATTGCATATGTACATATCAAGATAGAGGTTTAGTATTGCGATACCAAGTTGGTTCAAAACCAAGGTATCCATTTAGCATTTGTAATTAGGATTTTATATATATAATATTGTTTGATATGTACATATGTGTTATATTTATCCCTTGTTTGCGTATCCTGAGATACGGTATCTTAGTATCCTAAGATTTAGTTTGTATAGCCTAGATTCATAGTGTGTAAGCCCAATATCTTTGAGTTAGACTCATGCAACCTAGAAATAGGTAGTTGACCATAATTTGACTATAGTTGACCATAGTTGACTAAGAGTTGACCTAGTTTAACTTTTGACTTAGAAATGACTTTATGACCTAGAAAGTTGACTAGTTTAATTTATTTCTCTTCCCAAAAATTTGTATTAATGCAATATTTCATATATAGGTCTGTGACACCAATTCGGACATTATTTTTCATCATTTGCTCTGGACCACAGGCGAGTACATTCTCTGATAGTTTCCATTATTTGATTACCACTATAATTCAAGTATTTAGAAATGTTACCTATGATTCTTGACACGATGGTACATGGATTGGTATTGTTATTGGATCGTCAGTCATGGGATGTTACCTTGATTATGGAGGTGGTATCGGATACTATCCTTGTTGGTATTGGATAACATTGAATATTGTAGATTAAATATTGGATACATTGGCTAGTGACATGTCATGATTCGATCCATCATATAAATCGGGGCAGGGGAAATACCAATTAGATATGTGATCAAGAAACTATCGGCTAGTAGTGTAATCATTGGCTACTAACTAACCATGCAATTCACGTATGATTGAGTTAGCTCCTTAGTGTAATCATTGAATCTCCCAGGCCGATCACATATTTAGTTAGTATCTCAAATCACATAGTTATTGTAGATTCCATTATTCAGTTCATTGATTACCTTGTTCTATTCTGACATTATAGTTCATTCCTTTATTCTTGTACGCATTGATTATATTCTGTTGTTAGTATTGCCTATTCTCTCATTGTTCTTGATTATCAGTTATATCCTCATTGTAGATAGCATCTTCTATTCTACTGCTTTATAGTTTTTGTTAATTAATTGGAACTGCTATTGGGTTGTACTTCGCTCCATTCCTGACTGGAAAATATTTTTCAAAGGATCCGGAAGATTGGTGTCCGACATACTATGGA
The DNA here is from genome assembly GCA_036927795.1 of Iris macrosiphon. Classification (NCBI taxonomy): domain Eukaryota; kingdom Viridiplantae; phylum Streptophyta; class Magnoliopsida; order Asparagales; family Iridaceae; genus Iris; species Iris macrosiphon. Next base: position 170,193,892 of record JAYESA010000005.1, on the reverse strand, counting down.
CCTCAACCTATATATGGTGCAGACTTGGACCCACTAGTTCTGGAGTGACTGCCAGAAGATTTAGCCGGATTCACTAGTTAGCATAGTTAGTTCTCTTTAGCATTTTGGTACCGGATTTGTTTCCGGCATATATTTGTGTTTGGATATTATTTCTATTTGTTGTTGTTATATTAACTGCATAGTTATGTTAAACTTCTTTGATATCTTCTCGTGCCATAGTAATGTGATTGAGTATTGTGTTGAACTAAGTTGATTATACTCTCATCTTGGAGTTGAGATATTATTGGAGGTTTATGCTTTATAGTGAGATAATTAGATAGTATAGTTGACCAAGACAGCGTTCTACCGCCGATGCTACGGCGTAGGCTGGACGTTGTTTCCGACTTGCATCCCTACACCGGGTGCGGGTCGTGACACAGCATAAGCAATACAAGTTGGGATTATTCCCTTAGCTAGGTATGTTGGATTCTTATTAGCATGCAGGGGTGATTCACCTAGCGACTAATATGTATCATTCTAGATTTTATCTGTGCTGGTTAAGCAAAGACAAGTTTACCGTAGCCGCCCACCTTAGCGATGATTCGCCTCGGTAGAGCGATACGCCAAGCGAGCCTCTGAAAGCCTAAGCCGGATTCCTGTAGGGACAATTCTGGATATCCTTTTTCTCAAACGAGTATACTCGCCTGAGCAAAGCGGGTCGGGACATTGCACTTTTGTCGTTTTGAAACGGCAGTCCGCTTGAGCGGAACGGGGTATTACAACCTTCGAGCAGTAAAAGATACAAAAGCAGTGGACATATCTTCATATACGACCTTTAGAGTTTAAGGAAGGCGATCCTATTTTCATGGGTCCAATATATATTAGATTGTATGATGTATTGGAGCATATTGGCAATGTTGCCTATAGATTGGCAATACCACTGTTATTAGAGTGAGTTTATGACGTATTCTACGTGTCACAACTGAGAAAATACGTGTCAGATAGTTGTCATATTTTGGATCACTCCGAGATCATTGTTGGTCTTAGTTTATCATATCAAGAGCAGTATGTGGAGATTATAGATCGAATAGTGAAGGTTTTGAGGAATTAGATGATCCCTTTGGTTTGTGTCATGGAAGCATCATTCACCAGGAGAGTCCACTTGGAAGCACAAGGACAACATACGCAATCGTATCTTTTTGAGAATTGAGGTACGACTTTACGTACTTGATTTCTTCCTACCACTTCGAATTCTTTCTTCAATAGATTGTGCTTCAGTTTAATTTCAAGGATAAAATTCTTATAAGTTGGGTAAAATATATGTGCCCCTAATTTTAAAATTTAATAACTATAGTTAGGAATTTATTAGCAATTGTTTTAAATTATATATATATATATATATATATATATATATATATATATATATATATATATATATATATATATATATATATATATATATATATATATATATATATATATATATATATATATATAGTTTGATAAATAAATAGTTTAAAAATAAATAAATAAAGAGAGAATAATTCAAAATATAAAGAATTTGACTAGTAGAGAATGATTTAATATTGCATGGAGTTTATAGAAAGGAATTATTTTAGGATTTTTGATCTCTAGTTATGGTTGGGACCATTGGGTCGCCATTAATGTTTGGGACCCTTAGGTTGGCAGTTGTATCAACTCCAAAGGAAAAAAGTTTACAATAAAATAGAAATATATTGATACAGATTGTTTGATGGTTTTAATCGTCATATATTGCTTATGTTTTCTTATTTTTAAGTTGTATATGAATTTGCATGGTCATAGATAATTTGTGCACAAGGTTTAGATTTTTGAAGTGTATTTGTGACCACGAAACTGTTTCGACCTAGAAGAAACATGTCTGTAAGGTCTTAGATGTATAAGCACATGGGATTCATGACCGTCGGTGAGGCTAGCTACATGAACATGAAGGGATGTCGTCTACCCATGAATAGTCCAAGATGGTTAGTTCACCAGTGACCTATATGTAGTTAGGTTGCTTACTAGCGACAATTGTTTTACATACCTAACCTTTGATGCAATGACAGATTGGTGATGTTTGTAACACCCTATTCCGTTCAAGCGGATTGCCGACTCAAAACGGCAAAAGTGTAACTGTCCCGACCCGCTTTGCCTTTAAAAGAAGCAAAGAATATCCAGACTTGTTCCTACAGGAATCCGGCTTAGGCTTTCAGAGGCTCGCTTGACGTATCGCTCTACCGAGGCGAATCATCGCTAAGGTGGGTGGCTACGGTGAACTTGTCTTTGCTTAGCCAGCACACATAAAATCTGGAATTTTTATGCTAGTCGCTAGGTGATTCACCCCCTGCATGCTAATAAATCCAATGCACCTAGCTAAGGGAATAATCCTAACTTGTATTGCTTATGCTAAGAACATGGAAATTGAAATACTGCTTATATTCAGAACCTCGCATGCCAAGTCCCTAACGGTTTTATCTCTCGGCTTACCTTCGGGTCCGAGCAAACGTGTTTACTTATGTTCCTTAGAAACGTATGCTTGTCTGCTTGAATGTTGTCTTGTTTTCATCCAAACCCCGGAAGACTACTAAGTAGTCGTTCCGTGCATGATTGAACCTGCAAGTATCTGGGACTGTTAGGTCACCAGGCAGCCCCGAACCAGGGGAATGCATCAAGGCAAGATATTCACTGTACAGAATCAAGATTCAAGTATCCAGTGTACTCGTGTACTCGTGTTCTCGTGCACTCGTGTTCTCGTGTTCTAGTGCACGCGTGTTCTTGTGTTCTCGTGTATCTCGTGATAATTGGAAGACCCTAATTTGCAGTCGCGGACTAGTTCCACGGACGGTCACCGGGGCACTGGGGCCGATCCGGTCCGGATGGAGCTCGTGTGTAGTCATCGTGTTCAGGAGAGGATAGCTTACAATGCATCGTGTTCGTGTGCCTCGTGTACTCTCGTAGCATACTATCCTTGTCCTCGACTACGTCCATAAATGGCTATGCCAGCGACTTCTGTTCATATAGATAAGTCATCCTCGCTTAGCGGCTATCCACGTGCGAGTCACTGCATCGTATCAAGAAACAACTGAACACCTGAACGATCATGATATAAACGACCCAACGTGTTTGCATATGCTATTGCCTCTGAATGTTTATACATGTTCGTGCTTGAATTAACAATGTTTGCCTTGGACAGGGAAGGTAAAATGGTAAGTCTCGTCGTGTTTTCTCTCATGTTATGCGGCGCACTGCCACACGGATTAAGCTATTCAATATTGCATGAAACTGATCCTAAGGCAACTAGAAAGACAACTTAATAGTTGTGCACGAAACCTGTATTACGTGTTTGGATTTGTCGAGCGGGCGAGTAGCTTCCCCACCAGTGCATTCAATGTACTGATAATCCACCAGTTTGTATGCAGGGTGTGGAAGAACCTCGTTCGGTGCGGATGCCTCCTTCGTGCGTGCTAAGGTGTGAAGATCACTCCGAAGCAATGGTGCGTCCGGAACAGAAGCACATATACAAGACATAATATTGTGAACATTGCCTGAACATCGCCTGAACATCGCCTGTACAATCATTCCACAATTGTAGCCAGTTGGCACGCTTTTACTGTTTTAGAGAGAGAGTCTTGAGCGACTTATAATCTCGGCTATACGCCGCTTGTAACACTTGTTCATATCAATAAAGAGCTTGCTTTACTTCAACTTGTGTTTCAATGCTTCCGCTATATTGTCGACTCAGTGAACCTGTTATCAAATCGCTATACGTTTATGACTCCGCTGCACTCGGAAAAATCTGTACGACTTTGTGGCATAGAACTCTAACCGCCAGCCAATGAACCATGACCTTGCACGGGCGTGGATCACGCTCGTGCGGCGTCATGCTCGGATGGGTCAAGCGATCGTTCAGCGGAAGCACTGGCGACGGTGATTCCCGCCTAGCGGGAATGGCCGATTTGCCTGCGGGAGATCGGGGCGTGACATGTTGGTATCAGAGCCTGGCTTCTACGCCTTTGGACTTCGATTCGATATCTCTGTTTCGAAAGCTCGTTCGTAGGTTATGTGCACGCTCTCTCTCAATGCCTCGATGGGATGTTCCAACAATATGTCTAAATACTTTCAAAATACATTTTTATTGATATGCTTGCTTGTATGATGCTGTGCTGCGAGTGGCCTTTGTGATAACCTGTGCGAACCCTTGAGAGTATCGCTACTAGCTTGTCTGATTTCACTAAATCTAAGTCTGGTTGAATGCATCTATTCGAGGGACGCCTTGAACTAGTGCACCATCCAAGACTTAAGAAAAGGTGAAACTCGAGTGCTAAGATTTCGCTATCACTAAGCTGGTTGACGTGCTCACGCTAGAGGGGCCCTTCGAAAGTGCGCACGATCCAGTCTAAGCGATATGCTGATTTCGACGCTTGTGCAAGTGAAAAATCCAAATGAACAAGTGCAACGACTTATCTAGGATTGCCTCAACCCTAGATTACTACTTGTCCTCAGTAAGTCTCGAGGACGAGACTTTTTCTGAGTTGGGTAGGATGTAACTCCCCGTTCCGTTCAAGCGGATTGCCGACTCAAAACGGCAAAAGTGCAACTGTCCCGACCCGCTTTGCCTCAAACAAGAAGCAAAGGATATCCAGAATTGTCCCTACAGGAATCCGGCTTAGGCTTTCAGAGGCTCGCTTGACGTATCGCTCTACCGAGGCGAATCATCGCTAAGGTGGGTGGCTACGGTGAACTTGTCTTTGCTTAGCCAGCACACATAAAATCTGAAATTTTTATGCTAGTCGCTAGGTGATTCACCCCCTGCATGCTAATAAATCCAACGCACCTAGCTAAGAGAATAATCCCAACTTGTATTGCTTATGCTAAGAACATGGAAATTGAAATACTGCTTATATTCAGACCCTCGCATGCCAAGTCCCTAACAGTTTCATCTCTCGGCTTACCTTCGGGTCCGAGCAAACGTGTTTACTTATGTTCCTTCGAAACGCATGCTTGTCTGCTTGAATGTTGCCTTGTTTTCATCCAAACCCCGGAAGACTACTAAGTAGTCATTCCGTGCATGATTTAACCTGTAAGTATCCGGGACCGTTAGGTCACCAGGCAGCCCCGAACCAGGGGAATGCATCAAGGCAAGATATTCACTGTACAGAATCAAGATTCAAGTATCCCGTATACTCGTGTACTCGTGTTCCCGTGCACTCGTGTTCTCGTGTTCTAGTGTACGCGTGTTCTCGTGTATCTCGTGATAATTGGAAGACCCCAATTTGTATGTCGCGGACTAGTTCCAGGGACGGTCACCGGGGCACTGAGGCCGATCCGGTCCGGATGGAGCTCGTGTGTAGTCATCGTATTCAGGAGAGGATAGCTTGCAACGCATCGTGTTCGTGTGCCTCGTGTACTCTCATAGCATACTATTCTTATCCTCGACTATGTCCATAAATGGCTATGCCAGCGACTTCTGTTCATATAGTTAAGTCATCCTTGCTTAGCGACTATCCGCGTGCGAGTCACTGCATCGCATCAAGAAACAACTGAACACCTAAACGATCATGATATAAACGACCCAACATGTTTGCATATGCTATTGCCTCTGAATGTTTATACATGTCCGTGCTTGAATTAACAATGTTTGCCTTGGACAGAAAAGATAAAATGGTAAGTCTCATAGTGTTTCCTCTCATGTTGCACGGTGCACTGCCACACGGATTAGGCTATTCAATATTGCATGAAACTGATCCTAAGGTAACTAGAAAGACAACTTAATAGTTGTGCACGAAACCTATTTTACGTGTTTGGATTTGTCGAGCGGGCGAGTAGCTTCCCCACCAGTGCATTCAATGTACTGATAATCCACCAGTTTGTATGCAGGGTGCGGGAGAACCTCGTTCGGTGTGGATACCTCCCTCGTGCGTGCTAAGGTGTGAAGATCACTCTGAAGCAACGGTGCATCCGGAACAGAAGCACATATACAAGACATAATATTGTGAACATCGCCTGAACATCGCCTGTACAATCATTCCACAATTGTAGCCACTTGGCACGCTTTTACTGTTTCAGAGAGAGAGGCTTGAGCGACTTGTAATCTCGGCTATACGCCGCCTATAACACTTGTTCATATCAATAAAGAGCTTGCTTTACTTCAACTTATGTTTCAATGCTTCCGCTATATTGTCGACTCAGTGAACATGTTATCAAATCGCTATGCGTTTACGACTCCGCTGCACTCGGACAAATCTGTGCGACTCTGTGGCTTAGAACTCTTGTCGCCAGCTAATGAACCATGGCCTTGCACGGGCGTGGATCATGCTCGTACGGCGTCACGCTCGGATGGGTCAAGCGATCGTTCCACGGGAGCGCTGGCGAGGATGATTTCCGCCTAGCGGGAACGGCCGATTTGCCTGCGGGAGGTCGGGGCGTGACAATGTTTATAAATGTAATTCTAATATTTTTTATACAGAGACAGAAACATTTATAAATCCTATTTGTGTATGCTAATACTTTTGTTGCAAGGAAGGAACTGAGTAAGAATCATTATAAAGTGATAAATTTAGACCTTAGAGAAAGTAGTAAGATTGCATATTAATTTTGCTGCTTTCATATTATTATTATGTTGATTTAGGTTAGTAGGATTGAGTCTACTCTCCAGTACATTCTCCAATGTATTGAATCCCTCCTTCATAGATGCGAAGAGCCACTTGGATATTCTGAGGCATTCAAAGATCAATCGACATCATAAAGCTTTCCCTCGAAAGATGTTTTATCTTCGTAATAAAGGACATAATGTATTAAACATTATTCATTGTATGAGTTGTTAGCCAAGTTGGATATTTTCGTCGCTATTGAGATCCTTTGTAGTTCCGCTACAAGTTTGTCAAGAAAGAGAATTATTTTTCTCATATTATTTGTCTATCAATATTTTGCTACAATATTTTTATTTGATAGGATTATTCAACTGTGCACTTTTTTATTTGTACAAGTACAATTTAGACTTGTACGACATCATGTCCAATGGTGATTTATCGGTTCTACGGAATCAGAGGGGGGTGACAGATATGAGAACTCAAGAATTCTACATTTGAAGGGAACCTAGGCTTCTTCAATGACACGTCTACTAGCGGTTTCATAGACGTAGTAGACCAGAGGAAACATCTTAGATCTCTCATAGAGAAGACAAAGCAGACCATGTGGGTTGCACGAAGTTTCTAGGACAGGGTACTCTCTCTCTCTCTCTCTCTCTCTCTCTCTCTCTCATATTGGACATCTAATTTTACAACCATTAGCCAACCTCTATAAATGTCCAATAGCATTGACTATTTATAGGAAAATGAGATAATCTTCCATGTCTCTTATAATTGCAGGAATCTGCCAACTGGACACCTAGTTTATCAACATGTGGCTGCATGCCCTGTGTCAGAGATGTAAAGGCGATGGTATTTCATTAAATTTATCTTGTAAAAGAAACGGCTACATGGCAACACGCCATAATTACAGTTGTTACGGTATTAAATTCGGTTGGAAAATCAACGGCCCACGTAGCCATCTAACGTCTCGTTTGTCAAAAAAAGTGCCTCACATGCACTAATATTCTCTTTATTAATAGGGCATTTTTCATGATGCCATTGATGTTTTACTGGGGGACCGCTTGCCGAAGACAGCGGTGAGAGACAATTGTCAAATTTCTGCGGGAGACATTTCAGCAAGAAAGACTATTCCAGTTTGGGCAGACTTTATGCGAGAGGACTTTCCACGTGATGATCATTTTCTTCATTTCGGCGAGGATGACAACTCTTCTATATTTGAGAATAATTCTACGAGGGGAAGTTTGTGAACTTAATTTATGTGAGACATATTCTTTTTCAAAAATCTACAAAACTCACTTCAAAGTTTTTGATAATCTGTTTCAATCACACAAATTTCAAAATATTTTGAGTAGAAACAGCTTCTATCGTAATGTTCGTCTTGCTTTCTTGTTTTGTTGCAGAATTAGATTCGGTTTCTCCTAGAATTTTAACCTTGCATCCAACACTTGGTATAATTTTTTAAGGATGTGATAGTTGTCCACGTACTTACATTTTGATTGATTTGTGGGTGAACTATCAGACATAAGGCAACTGTTCTACTTTGGAAAGCTTTGTTCACGTGTCGTGGGTCTGGCTATTAAGGTTGCGTTTAGTTCATTTAATCTAATTGTAATCGTAATATATTTGAGTTTGTAATGTAATATAATTTAATTACAATTATATTACCATATTTCGTTGGAACATGTAAGCAAACCATATAATGTAATATCAATTGCATTGAAATATCTAGTTTACCATATAATATAATTGAGTTTGTAATGTAATAAAAAAAATTATAATTTTAAAAATAAAAAAAAATTTAAATTTTTTTAGAAAACTAAAAAAAATAAAAAAAAATTAAGATTGATTTTTTAAAGATTTACATAATTTAAAATTTTTTTACTAAATTTAATTTTTTTTTGAAAACAAATATAATATGTAAAAATATAAAATATAAAAAAGTTTACAAAATTTTAAATTTAAAAAATAGAAAAGAAAAAAAACCAAAAAAAGAAAATTTAAAAAAATATTAAAAATAAGAAAATTTAAAAAAAAACCGTATAAGCGAAATTAAACAACAAGAAACATATATATATATATATATATATATATATATATATATATATATATTTAAATGTGTAAGTTTAAAGTTGTAATGTAATTACAACGACATAAATTTTGTGATGTAATTAGTTTTAAACTAAAAGAAAATGATATGTACATTACATTACATCCAAAAGAAATTCAACAAAACATCCCAATTAGATTTATCAACATTAAATTGTCCAACTCTACATATCCTACGACCCAAACGCACTCTGAGCGGAGCGGGTTTACTTGCAGCCATCCGGATCCACAGATTGAATCCGGCAGGTGTTTGAAATAATTTGAGTTAGGCTCTCCTAGAAAACCTTCCCTTCACTCCCTCCTCTCTCTCCATAAGCTCTAGCACCACCAATGGCCTCAAAACCAGAAATGTGCTCTGCCCAGTCTCTCGCCCCCCTCCTCTCCTTCGCAGCCGGAAACTCTTCCGCTGCTGCTGCTGCCGCTGCTGCCGACTACATCTGCTCACAGTTCACTTCCATTTCTCTGCAGCTGACCGACGCCTCTTCAGCCATCAACGCTACGTACCTCCTCTTCTCCTCCTACCTCGTATTCTCCCTGCAGCTTGGCTTCGCCATGCTCTGCGCCGGCTCAGTCCGCGCCAAGAACGCTTCCAACATTATGCTCATCAACGCGCTCAACGCCGCCATTGCCGGCATCTTCTACTACCTCTTCGGGTTCGCCCTCGCCTTCGGCTCCCCTTCCAACCCCTTCGTCGGCTCACGTCACTTTGCCATGCATCGCTTTCCCACCTCCGACTATGACTACTCCTTCTTCCTCTACCAATGGGCTGCAGCAGCCGCTGTAGCCGGCATAACCTGCGGCTCCGTCGCCGAGCGCACAAAGTTCGTCGCCTACCTCCTGTACTGCCCCTTCCTCACTGGCCTCGTATTCCCTGTCATCTCCCACTGGTTCTGGTCCGCAGACGGCTGGGCCTCCGCCAGCCGCAACATCGGCCGATCGCTCCTCTTTGGCTCCGGTGTCATCGACTTCGGTGGGTCGGGAGTAGTCCACTTGCTCGGTGGCATTTCCGGCCTGTGGGGAACACTCATCATGGGCCCCCGCATCGGTCGCTTCCACAAAACCACCACCGACTCCTCCTCCCTCCGCGGTCACAGCACGACCCTCGTCGTGCTCGGCACCCTCCTCTTATGGTTCGGCTGGTACGGCTTCAACCCGGGCGCATTTGTCACCATCGTAAGATCTTACGGTCCCATCGGGTCCTCCAACGGACAGTGGTCTGCGGTCGGGAGGACCGCGCTCACGACGACTCTCTCCGGATGCAGCTCAGCGTTGACGACATTGTTCCTTAAACGGCAGCATGATGGGCACTGGAACGTGACCGACGTATGCAACGGCCTCCTCAGCGGCTTCGTGGCGATTGGCGCAGGCTGCTCGGTGGTCGACCCGTGGGCTGCCGTCGTCTGCGGATTGTTTGCCGCATGGGTCCTCGTCCGGTGCAACAGATTGGCCGAGAAGTGGGAGTGCGACGACCCGCTAGAAGCAGCACAGCTGCACGGAGGCTGCGGCGCATGGGGGATCGTATTCGCAGCGCTCTTTGCGAACGAGAGGTACGTCAACCAAGTGTATCCGGGGAGAGAGAAGAGGCCTTACGGGCTGCTAATGGGGGGAGGAGCACGGCTCCTCGGCGCACATTTGGTCCAGATTGCCACGATTGTCGCGTTGGTCAGCTGCACCATGGGGCCGCTGTTCTACTGGCTGCATTGGATGGGATTGCTTCGGGTTTCGGCAGAGGACGAGACTGTGGGGATGGACATCGCGGAGCACGGGAGGTCTGCGTACGACGACGACGGCTCAACCGGCCGCGGATGTCGTGGAGGAGGAGGAGGTGTCGTGCACAAGTCGTCTAATTGGAAGGCAACAACGGTGGATTGGGACTCCAGCACGATCCATACGAATGGTGTCTAGTTCGGGAAGAGATGAGGATTACGTCTTGATTTCTCTTGTTGCTATAGTCAAGTGTGTAGTATGTAGTGAAAAAAATACTACCGAGTATGGTTGGTGTGATAGAAAGTGTGAAGAGGAAAGAGAAGGGACAAATGGCGAGTATGTTATGCGTGATACGTACTTTGTGAGACGTCTGTTGAGATCTCCTTTTGTTTTAACCTATGTGTCACAACTGAATATAGATGCAGCTTCTTCTTTATACAATGAATAATAGATAGATAGATAGATATATTATATACAATGATTAGCTTAATTCCTAACTTCCCCTAGGACATGATAGCCTCTGTGTACGTAAAAGAATGTGATAGGAAGATGAACTAGCACACAAAGGGGGAGAGGATTTTATTAGCTCGGTGTAAGTTTCTACATTTATTCATTTGCTTTTATAAGCATAACAAAGCATAACCACATTTCCTACAAACATGGATAGCCAAGTGTTCCCCTTGAGAATTGGTCTAGCCAAGTGTTCCCAAGAGTTGCTCCTTGAGACTTGGTCTGTAATGAGCACAAAGTGAGCACAAAGTTTAGAACAATAATCGCTCCATAAACTTTTGCGATTACTTGATGACGATCATCACGATCTTGGAGCGAAGCTCCTGGAACCTGACCCGGCCCAGGGCCTTGGTCAGTATGTCGACGAGCTGCTCATCTGTTCGTACATACTCTACCTCAGTTGTCCCGTCCTTGATGCAGTCACGAATGAAGTGGTACCTCGTCTGGATGTGTTTGCTGCGATCGTGAAACACCGGATTTTTGCTAAGGGAGATTGATGATTTGTTGTCGATGAGCAGCTTTACACATCTGATATCGTCGCCCTTCATGTCCGCCAGCAGCTGTGCGAGCCAGATGCCTTGGCAGGTGTAAACCCCCGATTTTCAAGAATTTTTAATTTGGAGTTTTTCACAATTTTTTGAAATTTTCTGTGATTTTTCTTTAATTAAACTAAGGTATTTTAATTATTAAATGATTTTTAAATGAGGTTTAATAATATTAAAATATTATAAAAATAATATTTTATGGTGTAAAATAAAAAACTAGACATAGGATAATTTTCCGGGAATTTATTGGACCACGGAAGCATTTTAAAAGCCCTAAAAACTAATTATTTAATTGAACCATAATAAACCCGGTTTATTTGGCCTGAACCGACCCGAAACAGACCAAACCCGGTCTAGCTGAACCGGGTTCAAGGTTATCGGGTCGGATCTGGGCCGTCAGTCCAACCCGACCCGACCCGCTTCCCTGTTTGCGGATCGGGCCGGATCCGCTGCCAACCCGACCCGTTACCACCCGACCCGAACCCTTCTCCTTCCCCAGCTGTGTAACAGCCGCCCGACCGCCTTCCCCCGCCGCTCGGCCTCCCCGCAACCGCCCGTTGATCCGTCTCCGCCTCCCCTTCCTCTTCCTCAAGCCCCAGCGGCTGATCTCCTCGCCGCTGCCCTATAAAACCCTTCCCGTGTCGATCTCCTCCGCCTCCCTGTTCCCCATCCTCACCGACTGAGCAGACCCTCCCTCCGGCCAACCCTCTCTTCTCCGGCCGGTTTTCCTTCCCGCCTTCCTCTCTCCGCCCGACGAACTCGCCGCCTCACTCCCAACCGAGCCCCACAGCTCCCTCGACCACTCCTCCGCCACCGGGACCCCTCGCCTAGCTCCGCCCTGTCCAGCCCTAACCTTCTCCTCTGCTTCCGGCGAACTCCATCCAGCCCTCCGCCTCCCGCAGCATCCCGCAGCGCCTCCCGGAGCCCTCGCCGTGCTTCCTTCGAGCAGCAGCAGTAGCAGCCGGCCGTCCCCGAGCGCTGCCCGGCACCAGCGGGCCGCCCCGCTCCGTCTCCGTCGAGCCCAGGCCCGCACAGCCGCCGGCGAGCTCCGCCTGAGCGCCTCCGGCGAAGACCCAGCAATCGAAACCCTAACCCTAGGGTGGACACGGTCCGGACACAGGACACGGTGTCCCCTTGCTTCGTGTCGACTTGGACACAGAAATTCGGTTTCCGGAGCCCTGTTCAGGTACCCATTTCTCTCTCCTCGCTACCCCATTTTTGAATCCGTCAGTTGCATCGCGTAGCCTGTATGACCCCCTCGGTGTCCGTGCAAACCGCTCGGTGCATCGCATTCTGTGGTGATCGCGAACCGCGATCCAAAAACAGGAAAACCAGTGCCCTGTTTCACCCCGGAACTGAGTACGTCCCGCCAAACGGGACAACTTGGTCGCGTACGGTCTTCACCGATATGTGCGCGCCGTCGATACGGACGTGCAGGATTTCGCAGAAGTTGATTCGGATGTGCGTGCACACCGGAATCAACGCGTATCCGCGGACACCGTCCCGTATCTGTCCTTTCTGGTTCTTGCTGTAACTTAGTGTACACACGTCGGATCAAGACGAAACTTACTCCATCGGACTCGTAGCAATACGCTGGTCCTGTGAGCCAAGTTTGGTTCGATTCTGAGAACGTTGACAAAATCGCGTGTCGTGGGCCCCATAGGCTCCACTTGACGGGCGATTTTGAGAACGGCTCATCGGAATCCAATTCTGGAAGTTTCGTTGGGTTCGTATCATCGTTCCTGACCTGTTGACACTAAGTTGGACAGATTTGGAGACCTTTGACTCTGACACATTTTTCGGTGCAAAGCGGCCCACATGTGGATCCCGCTTTAACCTGAAATGTCATTTTCGCCCCTGTGTCCAAATTGGACTCAAGGACAGGCGTTTTTAGCTGATTGATATTTTTTGGATCTGATGGTGATGTTTTTTTCATTAACCAGAGCAGTCCCTGCAATTCCTGCTAAAGTCAGAGCTACAATTGGAGTCGGAACCCCAAGCAAGTGTACATTGCCAATCTCTGCAGTTTTTGCTATTTATTTCCTTGACATATATACTTATTGTACATATTTCAACCTAGGACCGTGTGACTTACTTAGCGTTCGATTATAGTCGGGTGCCAACCCCGTACGCGGAGTTGTGTAAAGTCACATAGACATGGATATCGTGACCCTTTGCATTCTCGTACTTGCATTATCAAGTACGTTTTACCCAGGACACCTGACACTATTCATGATACAGAATCGTCCTGAGATATTCATGGTGATTCTGTATAGGATACAGTTTTCATGACTTATTCCTTTGCTTAGATATTATATGACTGGATGCATTAGTTATGATCCTGTATGGCATGGACATGAGACGTCGTGGACATGAGATGCATGATTACATTGGGTGGGGAGAGTCACACAAACTACAGGTTGATTATATATTATGCCGGCGTCGTAGTCTCCCTTTGAGCTAGACAACCACATGATATTACTGCTACCGGCTCCCCGACACAGAGCTTGTAGTAGTTTCAGCTTGAGTTTTAGTGCTGCTCTCATATTGCATATCACTTAGCTGGTTATATATTTACCCTATTGTCTCATTTATTTGTTGCACTGCATTATCTTTGGCTTGTATTTTCTTTACCTTGTTATGTCCCCTGAGGACCTGGATCTGGATTATGTCCCCAGGATTAGCAGACGAGTTCGACCCAGAGATATACAGGACAGGAGCAATAGCAGGAGCAGAAGCAGGAACAGGAGCAGGCACTGGGGCAGTACCAGATCCAGTGGACGAGTGATCTCTTCGGGTATCTTCTGAGTATATACTGTTTCTATACTCAGTATTTTCTGTGGTTATCTTTATTCTTGTATCTGGACAGTTGTATTAGACTCATTATTGGGATATTTCCAGAGATCATGTTTTATTGTGATTAATCTTGCTTATTGATTCTGATGTTGCTATATTCATTTTCTGTGGATGAGATTAGTATTAGTAGACCCTGATTATTGTTGTAATACAGCTTAAGTATGCCCCGGTGGATCCATTAAATTGGGTTTGTCCATCGGTGTGTACTGCTGGCCATTGCCACGTGGCTGGTCCCTCGATATTTTGGGACTGGGGCGTGACAGCAGGCGGCAGTGGTTGCTGCGACATACTCGCCTTCGCAGGATGACAGTGCCACCACCTTCTGCTTCTGTGATTGCCAACTGATAGCGCTGTTGCCGAGGAAGAATAGTACGCCTGTCGTTCTCTTGCGATCGTCAACATCCCCGGCCATGTCGCTGTCGTAGTAGCCGACCAGCCAGGGCTCCTCTGTTCCTCGTTCGTAGCGGCAGCCGTAACCCCGTGTACCAGCAACGTACCAGAGTATGTGTTTGACCGCCACTAGGTGCTCAGTCATCGGCTTCTCCATGAAGCGGCTCACATACCCGACTGCGAATGACAAGTCCGGCCGGGTGTGCACGAGGTACCGCAAGCTTCCTACTATGCTCCGGTACTCCGTGGCATCTGCCGGCGGTGCAGCACTATCCTTGCTGAGCTTCAAACGTGGCTCCATAGGTACATGGCAAGGGTTGCAGTCGCCCATGCCACTCTTCTCCAGTATCTTGGCTGCGTACGCAGACTGGTTCACTGTGATACCATCTGCGTTCTGCTGTACATTGATGCAAAGGTAGAAAGAAAGCAAGCCGAGATCGCTCATCTTAAATGAGCTGCTCATCTCGCGCTTGAACTTGTCGATCTCGCCCGCATTGTTTCCCGTGATGATGGCGTGCCACGAGCAGCCTTGCCTCGCCATGGCCACACACGTAGATGGCGTGCTCCGAGGGACTCTGGCTGAATCTGAGTATGAACATGCACTTGTCCAGCTTCGAATTCCAGGCCCTCGGCGCTTGCTTCAGGCCGTAGAGTGCCTTGTGTAGGCGAAAAACTTTCTGCTCCTCGCCGGCGGCTGCAAAACCGGGTGGCTGCGTGACGTAGACCTCTTCGTCGAGCTCCTCGTTCAAGAACGCCATTTTCACATCCATGTGATGGACAACCCAACCTGCATGACCGGCAAACGCCAGTAGCAACCTGACGGACTCAAGTCTGTCTACTGGCCCGAAAACCTCATCGTAGTCAATCCCGTGCCTCTGCACATAGCCCTTCGCGATGAGCCGGGCCTTGTGCTTGATGACGATGCCGTGCTCATCCTTCTTCGCCTTGTAGACCCATTTGAGTCCAATGGGGCGGTGACTAGTGGGCAGGTCCACGAGCCGCCAGGTATTGTTCTCCTCAATGGATGCGAGTTCATCCAGCATCGCTCGGCGCCAGCACTCGTATTGCTCCGCTTCTGAAAAAACAGAGGGTTCATCATCCATTGCGAGGAGGAGGTCCTCAGAGTCGTGGTGGTGCACCGACTCAACTTCATAGATGTCTTGCAGATAGCAGTATCGGCGCGGCGGTTCGTTTGGCGGATCGGGCATCGCTCCTGACGGCGGTGGGACGAATCGGATCGGAGCCGTACCCGACGTCTCAGGCGTCGAAACCGCTGGCGTCGTTGCGGCTGATGTCGCAGTTGTGCGAGCGGGCATCACGGCCGGTGGTGGGGACGCGTGACCGGCTCCCGCCTGCTCGGGTGGAGGCAACATCTGCATCGATGCGGGTGTGGCTGCGCCCACAGCCTCTGGCGATGGACCTCCGTTCCCGGCCGAAATGAACGTGTCGAGAATGAGCTCGTGGGGAAATTCAACAGTGAATGCCTCGCCGATCCCAACGAGGCTGGCGTCGATGTCTGTGTGCGTCCAGTCCCACTAACCCGCCTCGTCAAAGATGATGTCGCGGGTGACATACAAGCGACGACCGACTGGATCGTAGGCCCTGTAAGCCTTGGACCCCGCCTCGTAGCCAATAAATACCATTTGCTTGCTCTGATCGTCAAGTTTCTTCAAATTTGGCTGCACCATCTTCACATGAGCAATGCAACCAAAAGTACGTAAGAAACTTACATCGGGGCGCTTATCATGCTACGTCTCATATGGCGTCTTTTCCTTCACTGCGGCTGTTGGCGCCATGTTTAGCAGGTACACCACCGTGGTCACCGCCTCGCCCCAGAATGCCGCCGGCATGCTCTTCGCCTTGAGCAAGCTTCGGGCCATAGCTACCACAGTCTGGTTCCGGCGCTCGACGATGCCGTTTTGCTGAGGCGAGTAAGGCGCAGTGAGGTGGCGCTTGATGCCGTGTCGCTCGCAGTAGTCGTTGAAATCGTTCAACATGAACTCGCCGCCACGATCTGTGTGTAGTACACGAATCTTACACTTCGACTCGACCTCCGCCGCAACCTGAATGCGTTTAATCACCTCGCTCGCCTCGTCCTTGGATCTCAGTAGCTTGATCCACATGAACCTGCTGTAGTCGTCGACGAGGAGAAGGAAGTAGCGCTTCCCGCCAGGTGTCGCCGGTGAGAAGGGACCACACAAGTCCGCGTGCACCAAGTCGAGAGGGTCGGTGGCGCGATAGTTGGCGTGCCGGGGAAATGAAGTGCGTCGCTGCTTCCCGGCCAGACAGCTGTCGCACAACTGATCGACATGATCAATGTGCGAAAGGCCGTCCACCATTTTTTTCCTGCTCAGGCGACGAAGGGCGTCGAAGTATAGATGGCCGTAGCGCGCATGCCAGTGCCACGCCATGTCCGAGCACTGTGCAGCGAGGCATACCAGCTGTGCGATCCGCAATGGAAGGATATATAGACGATTTGAAGTGCATGATACCTTAGCAAGGAGGCGGCGCTGTTTGTCGCGGATTCGAAGTATTCCATCCTCGATTAGCGTGGAGCAGCCGGTCTCGTCCAATTGTCCGTTGCTGACGATGTTGCTACGCAACCGGAGAATGTAGTAGACGTTGGTGAGGGCTCGATGTTCTCTTCCTTGGCCCATGAACACCACCGTGCCCCGGCCTTGGATGTCAACGACGGAGCCGTCGCCAAATTTGATGCTGCCCCGCACGCCGGTGTCGAGCTCGGAGAAGACTGTCCGTACGTCCGTCATGTGGTTAGACGCTCCCGTGTCATAGTACCAGATCACATTGTCGGTGTCCTCCCGCTCCCCAAGCTTTACCATGGTGCACTCCTCGTTGAGCATCACCTGCTCGGTCACCTCGGCGTGGGTGTCGAGCGTCTCGGCAATTGTGCACACCTGCTCCATCAGAAGCGCCGGTTCGTCCTACTCCACCTGCGCCAAAAGGGCCTCATTCTTCTTCTTCTTGCGGCATTCACGAGCCCAGTGGCCCAATTTTCCGCAATAACGACACTTTTTGTCGCGACTTGCACCAGAGCCGCTCCTTTCGCCGCTCGGCTTGGGATCGCGCGCTCCCGAGTCCCTCTCTGGGACGCGCCACTTCTTCTTCTGGCCGCCGTTTCCGGCGCTCCTACTGGACGAGCCGCCTCTCTGCTGTTTCTTTCGAGCAGCCCACTCCTCCTCTGTAAGCAGTAACTTACCGTCCGAGGTGTTGCCACTCTCGATCTCGTCCCTGATCTCCACTGCTTTAAGCCTCCCCGTTAGATCCTTAATGGTGAGCACATCGAGATCCAAAAGGGTCTCGATAGCCAGGGCGATCTGGCTGTACTTCTTGGGAACCGCCGCCAGCATCTTGAGGACGAGCTTGTCCTCGGAGATCGTGTCGCCGAGTGCGGCGAGAGCGCTCGACATAGTAGTGAGACGCATGAAGAAAGAGTCCACGCCCTCACCGTCCCGGAATGCCAGTTGTTCGTACTGTTTGCGCAGCGACTGCGCCTTCGCTTTCTTGACGCGATTGCTGCCGACGTGCACCGTCTTCAAAGACTGCCATGCCTCCCGCGCCGTCGCCTTGATCGCCGGTGATGAGATCATCGCTGGCGGGACAGAACGTAGGAGAGCCTCCATCGCTTTCCTATCCAGCTCCGGCTCCGTCGTCCCGGTGTGCACCGCCGCCCAGAGACCTCTTGCCTCCAGCATACACTGCATCACCAGGGCCCATTCATCGTAGTTTGCACGTGTGAGTTGCGGATACTGCGTCCCGCCGGACTCCTGAAACACCTTCGGGATCACCAGGGTGCCTGCCACGCTCGAGCCGCTCGCTGGACTCGACGCCGACACTGATGGAGGTGTGAGTGGATTCTCGTCCGCATCATACGACATGGCTCTGATACCACTTGATAGCCTCTGTGCAAACTACGTAAAAGAATGTGATAGGAAGATGAACCAGCACACAAAGGGAGAGGAGATTTTATTAGCTCGGTGTAAGTTTCTACATTTATTCATTTGCTTTTATAAGCATAACAAAGCATAACCACATTTTCTACAAACATGGATAGCCAAGTGTTCCCCTTGAGAATTGGTCTAGCCAAGTATTCCCAAGAGTTGCTCCTTGAGACTTGGTCTGTAATGAGCACAAAGTGAGCACAAAGTTTAGAACAATAATAAACATGTTTGAGCATGTTCACAACGCTGCTGTGAAGACAAAGCTAAACTAGGAAACTGGAATGAAAAGAAGTCTTCTACAAATAGATAAAATTAATTAAGAGGAGACTAATAGATATCTATATAATCTGCAAAAAAAAAAGGTTTCAGACTAAACAAAGACACAGCTCAAGTCCTGAAACAAGAAGAGATTAAAACAAAACCGGAACGATCTGCCTGCTAGATATTGAGAAGTTATCAGTATCTTGTATCTTGTATCTTGTCTTGTTGGTGAAGTTCTAAATATTGAGAAGAAAACAATTTCCGTTCCAGAAACAGGATAGATTCAATTGTTCGACAAGTTCAGATATGATCACAAGGGCAAAATCTATTTTAGAGGATGTATTAACAAAACAAATTACAAAAAAAAAGACCTTGACATTCAATTGCCTGCACTAAATATAGAGAAGAATACACCTTGAAACATTTCAAAATCATGGTTTAGTTCAGAAAACATACTATTAGTGATCTCCAAAATGGTAAAAGTAAGTTCCAATACACAGCGAACTAATTAAAAGCACAGTAACTGTGATAAATGATAAGGTTACGTCCCAACTTGGTTTAGTACATTGTATCTGAGGCCAGAACTGGACTATAATGACAGAGTTAGGTCCAGTATCACATCAGCTGCAGGAGTATCTGATGATGATGATGATGATGATGATGATGATGTATCTGATGAAGCAGCAGAAAGAATGTCTCCTTCCATAGGTAGCTCATTCAGATCAAAATAATGGGGGAGAATCATCTCTGTCATCACACTTCGAGCAACCAAGGAAGCAGCAGCAGCAGCAGGTACTATGTCGTTGACGCTTTGGGAGGAAGAACCATCAGGATATTTCTTCCTTGCAGCAGTTGCAGATGATGAGCCATGATCTTGAGCATTATGCTTAACTCTTTTTGATGACAAAGTGCCTTTGAAATGCGCCCGCATGTGCCCGCCGAGTTTTTGTCCCGTTTGAAACGCTCTGTTACAAACACTGCACTGGTGAGGTAATTGAGTTTCTTTATCATCACCATCTTTTCCAGTTCCACTGCTTGTATCTGCCAATATGGATTTGTGTCCGCCAATGTGGCCCCCCAGTGCCTGATATGTGGAGAACGACTCGTTGCAAACGTAGCCTTCCTTGCTACCATTCCCTTCCGACGTGTTCTTGATTTCCAGCCTTCCCCTCTTTCTCTTCTTATTTGCTCTTGTGCTTGAGCATGCCATTTTTTGATTTTCGTCATCTATGGCCGATAATTCAGCAATGTTCTGAATCGGATTTTCAGACCCAGTACTGATCTCTGATACAGCAGCAGATATTGGACTCATGATGCCCTCCCCCTTCACATCTTTGCTGCTGATATTCACTGCCAACTTGAGAGTAGTAAGTTCATAGATTTCTAACTCTCCACAGCTCTTATCTTCTTCTTTTTCACTCAAGGCCGCCATGTTTCCGTTTTGATGTCCTACTTCCAGCTCGGCAGCAGCATTATGTGTTGAATTACCAGTATCCGCTTCTGGAATCTTTGTACTCTTCCCCTTTCCCCTCCAAGTCGATGTCCCAACATCCCCATTGCTGCTAGCAACCTCCATCCGGTTAGTGTTCTTATCAGTCAAAGTGTCGGATTCAGCTGCATTGTCCTCCAGTCGAGGATCCAGATTGGTACTCCCCTCAGTCACCATGGGACTCATCTGGGGAAGGAGTGTCTTGGCAGCATTCTCTATCTCATTGTCCCTTCCAGCAGGAGCTGCAGACTGTTTTGTTTTCCTGCCTCTTCTCCCAGTCACAGACCAACAAGGCAATCCTCTGAAACTACTGCAGCTACTTCCTTCCGGCGTCGCTTCCTCCCATGCATTCTCTCTGGTAGGAGCCTCTTCCTGATCAGTCTTGCAGCTGTCAGATTGTCGTTGCTTTATTAAGAACCGAATTACAAGAGGTTTCCCTCTGCTGCTTGTAGCATAGTAGTCATCCTGGAAGACTGATGATGCTGGGATGCAACCTCTAGTACTCATCTGCACAGCAGCAGTCCATGAAAGGAAATGTTAGAAACTAAATAGAAAATCTCGCTTAAGCATTTCATTTTATTTCATTTCATTTCATGCAAGCATGTGTAACAATTGTTTTATAACTTCGGGTGAGCTTGGATTTGCAGGATTGGACAATGTAATGTAATGTAATTTTTTTTACCAAATTTCTAATTGTTGTATCAATTTACATCCCAACCTTGGCTTGTATTATCGAGTATTACCAAATCTCAAGCTAGTATTCATCAATTTTGCCCGAATTTTGGTTCCCATGATCTGAATCGTATTTCAAATTTGGACTACTGTCACTTCGGAGAAATATAAAGCACTTGATTTGGGTTTAAACTTCACATCCGGGTGTCTTTGGTCCCAAAAAAAAAAAGTATGCGGAAATTAGCAATTGTTTGTTTTGAATATTCCTTTCAACACTCCAATGAACACACACATAGTTATAGATCAATGGGACGTGGACCATGAACACATAATCTACAAGAAATACATTCATCAATGTTAATGTTAATATTAATATTAATATTAATATTAATGTTAATTTTAATGTTAATTTTAATGTTAAAATTTGTCATTTCATCTGCCATTAAGCTGTCATATAATGAGAGATGACATCATCCAAATATTTTGGGTGACAAATAGCATTTTTGTTTATTTTATAGATGTAAATATGTCAGTAAATAGTAGGGATATTTAGATTTTGGGTCAGATAAGTTCCGAAATTTGTATTTGGGTCTCCATAATACATAATTACTGTTTGGATCTCAAAAGTGTCATTAATGTCTCAAAAGTGTACCAAAAGTGTCACTAATTATTTTTAGTAACACTTTTAAGACAAACACAAATTTTCAAACTTATGTGAGACCCCCTAGTCTAAATATCCCTAAATAATAAGTAGAGTAATGATATTAAACCCTCCAAAGTTTCCTTCAAATCATTCTTCCTTACGTGACATGTTACGTGGCATGTTAAATAACATTATTCTAGTATTTCAATTATGTTATTGATTATCCAAAAATTTTGGGTGATGCCATCTCCGCATTTGACATGGCAAATTTTAACCCAAAAATTTTATCACCTAAATTTTTTATTTTTAATATATATATATATATATATATATATATATATATATTAATTTTCAGTATTTCTTAGAGAAAGATTAGCATGCCTACTTTGATACATACAAGAAAGATTCATGCATTTATTTATTATGTTGTTGATCATCTGTTTCTTCCCGAATGTAATATCAGGTTGTATACATAGCACTATGCTAATCTTTCTGACATTAATAACCATTAAACCTAGCTTCTTAATACAAAGGGTTTATGCGCAAAAAGACCAAAATTAATAGTATTTAAAAGAAAAATTGAAAAACATATTCAAGAACATATATATAAAAAGAAACTTACAAAAAATCAGTCCATTAATAAGCAAGAACATGACAATAGCATAATAGCTAAGGGAGAAACTAACCAATCGTGGTGAGTTATGGCACTCCAATTGAATTACTCCAACTAATGTATGCGCGCAAGCTCTAAACAAGAGGAAGAAATACAAAGTACGAGAAAAAACAAGAAGAACAAAAAGAGATTATCAATTGGAATCTCCCTCTCTATATATACAAGAATATGTGTTTCCTTTTTAGAGAGAGTGATTACGCTTCAATTTCAGTCTCTCCTCAGACTCTCTACTTTCCATATTTGGTGAAATCTTTACTTTAAGTCGTGTTAATCCTTAGCGCAAAAAAAAAAAAAAAAAAAAAAAAAAAAAAAGTGTTAATCCTAACCGTTCGTTAGAAGCTTGGCCTCCAAGTTCTTTCTGTCAACGGCTGTGGATCCACTACCAATTACACACATATACGGAAGATAGGAGGCGGTGAGAACCGAACCTTTACTTAGTACAACTAGCTAACTAATGTTGCATAAACATCCAAAATTAAGAGTACTAATCTTGGATTATTGAAACTCCTAAATCTAAGATACAATTGTAACTTAAAGAAAAATATTGTGCAGCAAGAAAACATAAAATAAAATAACGATAACGTGATCATATCTTAAGCCAAAAATATGGGGAACTTGGAATGCAAAATACTATATAGTCAAAATTTCTATATTTTCAGGAATTAAATTTTAAGTAAATAAATTTTTTTTCAATTATATTTTTAGATTTGATGACTATATAAATATTTTTTAAAAATAAGTAAAAAAATAAAATACTGGAAGTAAAAAAATAAAAAAAAGAATAAAAACGAAAAAAAAAATTGAAAAAAGGAAACATTAAAAAAAGCGAAAACAAATCACAAAAAAAAACATAAAAAACAAAAAAATATATAAAAACAAAAAATAGGAAAATAGGAAAAAAAATAACAAAGGTGAATCAACTAAAAAGGTTGAAAAATATGAAAAAACGATCAAATATTTTTTTTATAAAAAAAACGAACAAAAACGAAAACAATTATCAAAAACGAAAAAAATTGATCAAAAACGAAAAAATAAATAAATAACGTTCTAAAACGAAAAAAATAAATAAAAAACCAACAAAAAAAAGTCAAGAGTGAAAAAGATCAAAAAAAATGGAAACATGATAAAACGATCAAAAAAGAAAAAAAAACGATAGAAACGAAAATAAATGAAAAATAACCAAAAACGAAAAAATGATAAAAAAAGATCAAAAACGAAAACTATAAAAAACCATAAAAAAAATCAAAAACAAAGAATAACAATCAAAAACAATAAAACAATAAAAAAATGATAAAATACGAAGAAAATGATAAAAAAAAGATTAAAAAAATAAAAAAAATGTTTAAAAATGAAAAAATGATCAAAATGATGAAAAACAAAAATAAATCCATAAAAAAGATATAAAAAACAAAAAAATTTGATAAAAATGATCAATAACGAAGAAATCGATCAAAAACGAAAATACCATAAAAAATGAAAAAAATGAAAAAAACATAAAAACGATGAAAAAAATGAAAAATATTATAAACGATATAAATCATCAAAAACGATAAAAAAACAAAAATAATGTAAAAAATGAAAAAAAACAATCAAAAAGAATAAAAAAAGTTAAAAAAAGAGAAAAAACTAAAAAAAAATTGCCTGGGCAAAAACATATATCCATATATTCTTAAGAGATAGCATTTCCATATTTTGTCGACAAATTATTTATCCGGGTATTTGTAATTCCAAGAAATATTTTTTTATAACCTAAGCAAATATGGTAATAGATTCCCAGCCTAATTTTTTCCGGAATAAAAAAAATTATCGCGTACCAAACGCCTTCTAAGTAGTTGGAATAATCTGATGCCAACGTTTCAAAAGCTTACATCACCTAAATAACCGTTTATTTTTTAATAAAAAGATATAATTAGATTTAGGATTGTTTTAATTACAATGTTTCATAACTATTGAGATATAATTAGATTTAGGATTATGTATCTCCTATATGACAATTGTTTTTTCTTTTATGCTCAGTTCTGCATCTATATATATATTCATAGTTGTATGACTTTTAACAATCATCAAATAATAAAATCAATATTGTTGATTTTTTTAATGGTATCACATCATGTTAGTCCGTTGAAGCCAATTCACTCGTAGGTCTTAGTGGTGTAGTTTGCAAACTCTAGTTAATCATTATTGAAGCAGCCACCACAACAAAAACACAACCTGCTACTGTATGTGTAGCAATATTGAAGTAGATCCAGTGGAACGTACCTATTATAAGATCAACCCACATATATAGAAGTGCATTACTCTTTGGTTCTTCTTAGTCCTCTGTAAACATGTAACGATCTAGCAATAAACCTATTTCTTAAAAGTAAAAGGTAACTTTCTTCTAGTTTCTACTGTTAATGAGAATAATATGTAGCAATTCTTCCCTGTGTAATCAATATCGGTTGGCACACTAAATGTAACTTCGAGACAATTATTGTTCAAACAAAATTTATTGTTTCGGCAAAAAAGAAAAGAAAAAAGAAAAGATTTTTTTTTTATCTGAGACTGTTTTTGTTGCTGCTCCACGCCCTTCATGTACTTATTACAGGAAGTCTGATCATTCTACTACCACCTGCTATGCTCGTTTGTAAACTCCCTCACCCAATTTTAAGTAACTTAGCTGAGTGAGAGATTAGGAATTTATTTAGAAATTATTTGGATTAAGAACTTGAGTTTATTATAAACTATTTAATTTTTGTTACACTCGGTACACCTTACCGTTGCATCGATAAATGGAATACTACACTAGTTTTTGTTGTCCAACAACTTTCACACTCTTAATCTAGACAGACCAAACTTAAATTCTGACCTTTGTGTCACTTAGAAACACACTCTCTTGTGCTATAATTTAATTGCACAACGTTCGTCACATAATTTCCAATTCAAACATAAGCTTTAACTTGTGACCTTTTCAATCAAATTTAGAGAACCAACTTCGATCCGTTCCTCGCAACCACTATATGACCATGGCACTACGTTGAGTTTACAACATCCATGATATTTGTGTCACACCTAAATAGACTTCTACATACTTTTACTTCATTTGCAAATCACAATAACACAATCCCTAGTCCTATTAAGCAACCTATTTGACCTAGTCCAAACCTAGTCCAAACACACCCTAAACACTCGCACACCCATACACCATTGTCCTCCCTACAAAACACCAAACGTCATGATATACCATTCAAAATCTAACACTTAATCGCTTAGAAAATAATTTCAGCTATATACACTTTGGACTTGACCCAACTTTGTACCCTCACTTCTCAACACCTAATGTGGGACTCAAGTATTGTAAAACACACTTAATGGGTAGCCAAACCCCCTCTATTTTCATATTTTCTCACCACCATAACCCTCTCTCTCTTCACATTCTCATACATGCATAACTCCCATCATTCATTGCAATTAACACAACCCTTCACCTCCCCATAAGTGACCGGCCACCCCATGACCTTCCCTCCTCTTTTTCACTCAAAACCTGAACATACTTCATCCTCTCCCACTCTCCTACACTTTCTCTTCATAATTCATCCATAAAATTCTCCCCCATCTCCCTCCATAAAGCCAAACATAAAGCCAAACATTGATCTATGCCAGGCTAAAATCTGCCATGGAGTAGTCTCAACCAATCCGGCCATAACTCCTTCCACACATAGTTTCTTTCTCTCAAATTCACTATACTTCTTCCTCTTACCCTTCTCTACATTTGTCCTTTACAAACTTTTCATCAAAACTCACTCTAACTCCTTTAAAATAGTCCCTCCACCAGAGGTGTCCATGCTGAATTTGAATTCAGCCTATCCTCTTCTCAGGACACTTCACCACCTCCACAGCCCCAAAACTACCAGCACAGTACCCAAATCTCCTTCTCCTACCTCTTCTCTATAATTTTCCTTTACAACTCAGCACCTAAATCCCCCACAACTCCCTCAAACATCCACCATAACCAAAGGACACCCTGTTGAACCCGCCAACACAAGTACCACTTCCTCACCTTGTTGACACCAATTCTAGCACCAATGCTCATCAACAACATCCTATCTTCATCTAATACCTCTTCCCTAACTTATCTAAGCACCACAACACTTGGAACGACACCGAGAAGCCGCCACAACGAGTACAAGACAACGTGTCCAAAATCGGGTAAATCTGGGCATTTGTGCACCATTCTGTTTTTACCCCACCAAATCACCTTTGTAAGTGCTCAAACTCCTTATCTCAACCCTATTTTCATGCTCTAGAACTTAGGCTAGTTAAACTTGGGCTCCTTTTACAAAAATTATCTTCATTTCATGTGTGTGAAGTTAGCACAATTTATTGGACACAAATATTGTTAATTAGAAACCTATACTTTGCATATCACCTTGCCTTGATCCAAACACATCAAAAAAATTTGTCAAACTTGTTAATGACACTATTAATCACTAAATTTCAGAATTTATAAGAGTTTTGTTTAGGTATTTCATTTAGTTACATGTGTACATAACCAAGTTGAGAGCTACACTAGCATGTCGGTACCATGACTAGGTATGTGACACAAATTGAGTATTATATATATATAAAACACCTAAAAACTTGTATGTTAGTGCCATTATATGGTTGTATACATGTTAGAATGTGTTATTCGTATTTAGTGAGCAAGTTAGGCCACTTTGAGAATGAGAAATACTAGTCACTTGTGCAAGTGTTGAAGAAAAACCTAGTCTATGTAAACTATACTTGTTTAGTTAGAATGTGAACGTAAATAGGGTGTACCCTAACCTTTGAACTTTTTATGACATAAGAAAATCCTTAGAACAATGTATTGAGTTAGGTTAGCACTTGTCCAAGAGATTTGAAGTTGTGCAATTCATGTTTTACTAGAAAACCCTAACTTGTAAGAACACTAGTAACCTTGTGTTTGGGGAGAAACTTAGCAACCCATGAACCTTAGTTATGATGTTGTACTAGTTGTACTTTTGAACGTGTTAGCGTGTTATCGTAGTAATTGCTTTTATATTATATATATAGGCTCTTGGGATCATTCAGGCGAGGAGCCGGGAGCAGTTTCAACACCATCACATCTTGGAGATCCAGAAAAGTATACCTTGCCTTATTATACTATTTAAAATTTAATTATCATTGTTCATCTGTTCTTTAATTTGAATATTGTATAACTGTGAGCGTTTGAGAATGCCTTGGGTGCAGTCGACGAATGCGTCGATGAGTAGTCTAGTACATCAACCTAGACATTAAAGACTTGCCCAATGTTGTGGAGGCATTTTAATATCTCCCAAGACCTTGCCACGTACTTATACGACACCAAATATTATTCTTGATACAAGTTGGCGTACACGACTAGCTATAAATGTGTACGATGCGCATGACTGTATAGTATGTAGTTTTGATAGTACTAGTTTATTTGTGACCGGACATGATAGTTACAAGATGTGCACGTTGTGTACTCGACTTGTTCATTTGCATTGGGCGGGAAGGACAGCTAGTAGGCGTATGGGATACCCCCATTGGCAACCGTAGTATCTAGAGGAGCTACGGGTGTAACCTCCGATTTTCAATTTCCAAAATAATTAGATTTTAATTTATTTTAAAATATCAAGTTTTATAAAATATTTCTCCTTGAAAAATATTTAATTGATTTTGAACGATGTTTGATTTTAGAAGGTAATTTAAAAATCTTTATAAAAATCATTTTTCCCTAAATGACGATGTATTACAAAAAAAAAAAATATATATATATATATATTTCTAGTTTCAAATATTTATTGGCTTGAATCATAAAAGTATTGTTTTAACTAAATATTTATTTAAAAGACTAGTTGATAAAATAAAATAGATTTTTATTTATTGGGATAGTAAATAAATAAATGTCATCCTTTCTGAGATTTTTGAAAAATGTATTAATTAGTAGCTAATTTAAAATTTGCTAGCTTTCCTAAAAATATTTTCTGAAATTATAACCTTTGTTTCTTTAATTTTACAAGTCGCCATTTCCATTAACTAGCCCACACCCTTTCCCACATGAAGAACTTATTCATGTATTCATCTTGGCCATTCATTATTGGGCCAACCCGCAACCCTTTATCCCACACCATCTCTCCCTATTTAAGTCCCTCATCACATCTCCCTAGAAACCCTAGCTAGCCTTCACAAATCCCCATAGAGCCACAGCCACCACCATTTTTTGTGTGCTCGTGTCCGTGTGTCCAGCATCCGTGTCAGCCGTGATGGCCTCGGGTCCGACCCCGGGTGTCCCACAGTATCCATTCATTTCTGGGTTCGGTTACAATATTACAATCAGATTTTTGTGTCCGACACACCCGGACACATCCACCTCCACCAGTACACCCAACCCCGTGTCCGACACACCCGGACACGTCCCTCACAGTTCAGCAACCCATCGTGTCCTGCCCCGGATACGATCCACAGACACGACTCGCAGAAACCCTAAACCTAACCGTGGCCGCGTCGAGCCGTGGCCGCTGAGCCGGTAGCCGCCGCCGGACGCCGCCAGATCCGTCGAGTGCCGCTGGAATCGAACGCCGCCGCCACCGCTGGAATCGAACGCCGCCGTCGCCGCTGGAACAGACCCGCCGCCTCGAGCCGAGCGACGCCGCCGTGGATCCCCTTCGCCGAGATCGAGCACCTGCCGCCGTCGTTGGCCGCTGAGTCGAGCACCGCCGCGGAAGCCGAGCGCCGCCGCTGGAACAGACCCGCCGCCTCGAGCTGAACCCCACCGCGCCGACCCCGGCGAGCTTCTCCTTCCCCGCGCCGGCGACGGAACCCTCCCCAAAAATTGTGAGTTCCCTTTCCCCTTCAACCCTGTGATGTTAGTTAAATTATAAATATAATTAGTTATATTATAAATTTAGTTTATTTATATAATTAGTGATATAATAATTAGTTTAGTTGATTAATTAATTATATAATTAGTAGTTAATTATATAATTAGTAGTTAATTAATCAATTAGTTTATTTATATTGGTTAATTATTTTTAGTTAATTAAATTATTTAAAGTAATTATTTTAGATGTATAATTAGTGTAATTAATGTTTAGTATATATATATGTTTTGTGTAGGTGTTAGTATATAGTAATAAATGTGTATATCTATATGTATAATAAAATTGTATAACTATAGTATGCATAATTAATTGTATGGTATTTATTTAATTATTGTGTAGACATATATGTATATACGTATGAGTATAAATTCATATACGTATATGTGTATTATTTATTTAAATAAATGTTTAATACGTATATATGTATAGTATATAAATACACTGGTAATGTATAATTTAATATATGTACATGTATATTTATTATTAAATTAAATGTAAACAGGTATAAGCATAGTATATATATATACTTTAGTATATATATGTATTAATGTATATATGTATATATATAAGATATGAAAATGTTTTATTAGAATTTATATACATGTATATGTATATATATATTTAATATGATTATATATATACGTATTTAAATGAATATGTATATGTGTATTTCATTTAATATATATGTATGTGTTTTGGTATAAAAATATAATGTTGGTATATATATATATATATATATATATATACTTAATATATATATATTTTCAATATGTATACTTAGTATAAATGTATATATATATTTTGTACATACAATTAATATTGTATATGTATTTAATGTGATGTACTAGTATTAGTATATATTTTTATAACATTGACGATATATATATTTTAAAAATGTATTTGAGCACATGTAGGAGTATACATATATAATGTTCAACTAGTATAAATCAAATATGTATTTAAAAGGTATATATAGATATTTTGGTGAATACATTTAAAATGGTATATATATATAGTATATGTATTTATTTTGGTGCAAGTAATATTGTAAGTATTAATGATAATTAATAATATGTGTATTTATATACGTATCCCTACTAGATGACCCTAGTTGACTAGTGCCATACCTGGCAGAGCCCTGAGTTCATGTATTTGTGATGTGTTAGTGTAGCATCTGATGCCAATGTTGTATTTGAAATATTTTTAGGACTGTTGGTTCCTCCAGACGGTACTCTGGGACAGGACATTGACATTACCAGCTAAGGACCCAAGGCGAGTACATTCTCTGATTAGTTTCTAATTTATGATATCTCCTATGTTCACTGTATCTAGTGTAAATATCCATGATCTTGACACGATGGTTACACGGATTGGTATACACGGATCTCGTCATGAGATGTTATTCCTTATTCATGGTGTAACTTGTACAAGACTTGTTTCCTTGATATCTTGTGCATGTACAGACACTGATTCCCGGGGAGATTTGCTACCTTCCTAGGGAATCCCGTGCCATAGCGTACCATGATTGGATCTACTATACCAGTCGGGGGTTTGGGGAGTACTTTAGTATAGATATGTGATCATACCCAACTTTATATGCACCATAGCTCACCCCACATCTCACGTCGGGTGCGGCCTGACCATTTACATGTCTCCTCACTGTTACATCGGTTAGCCCTACTAACCCCTGTAATGAGTTTACATGCCTCCTCACTGTTACATCGGTTAGCCCTACTAACCCATGTAATGAGTTTACTAGTCCCAAGCCGATCACATGTTAAAGCTAGTACTCACACACTTAGTCATAGGTTTCTTGCTCATTGACATATTGTTTTTCTTCCTGCATTTACTTACAGTATTTCCAGTATATTTCTTTTCTTGTACATTCTCGTACCTATACATGCATCTGGTATGTTTCCATCTAGAACTGCTACATAGTTTATGTCATTTATATAGAACTGCTATTTAGAGATGTACTTTGCTCCTTCCTGACTGGAAATATTTTTCCAGACTGTGACCTTAGTAGACTGGCTCTGACATACTTGGGGATTGGAAGTAATGATTGCAGGTATGATTATTGTGTCATTAGACTTGTGTTGTATTCTTTTATTTCTTCATTTTCCTATCGTGCTGTAGTTGTGATTGAGTATTTCTAGATTTATTTTATGTTATCCACGTCTCCTTATGGAGTTGGATACTAGCGTGAGATTGTTTAGATAGTACTTGACCTAGACAGCGTTCTACCGCCGATGCTGCGGCGTAGGCTGGACGTACCCACGCTCTCGTGCCCCTAAACCGGGTGCGGGTCGTGACAACGGGAACTAATGTCCTTTCTTCAGATTTCCTCTAGCGTTCGATAAACGTTATAGGGCAGTTATATTTTACAATTGTTGTGTTCTATGGAAGTTATGGTTGTTATATTTACATATTCCCTTTAACATTCGATGAGCGTTATAGGAAAGTTATGCCTACGCCTACCCATACGTAACAAAGTGGTCCTCAGATTGCATTCACTTAGATGGCTAGTTTACTCATTTACTTTATTCAGTATTTATATTCGGCATATATTTTTGTATCTTGTTACGTCCCTCTAAAGACCTGGTTTCCTTCCAGGTTAGCTGAGTTGGACATAGAGATCTTTTGTTGGATGGTTAATGAGTACTTCTTTCTTACAGGTATTATTTTTTTGTGGTATACATGCTTCATTATGTCATTTGTATATGCTAGTATTTATAGACTCATGATATTTTTTTTGAGTTTATTTGGAAAGTATGATTATTAGGCTACAGACTGGTAGTCATATTTACTTATGATAATTAGGCTGCAGACTGGTAGTCATATTTACCTTTCTTTTATTCCTGTCATATGGATTAAAATATAGATAATTGATATATATATATATATATATATATATATATATATATATATTTAGCTTGATCACTTGACCGTTGACAACGTAAGTACACTTCAGCGGGTCTATTAAATTGGAAAGCCCTTTGGAGTCGTACCAGTTGGCCATTGCCACTTGTCTGCTCCTACGTATTTTGGGACTGGGGCGTAAAATCGCCAGTGGTCTGGTCTTATTTATTCTCAGTACCATAAGCCTAGTGTCACGACCCGCACCCTGAATTTGGGCATGAGTCATGGGCACGCCCAGCCTACGCTGCATGGTCGACGGTAGAACGTTGTACAATAAACTACAAGTATTTTCTAAACTGACACATAACACACATATCCACGCTATACTCAATCACAGACACTAAGATAATAAAATCATAAGGAGATAATAATAGTCTCAAAATTATGGGCCCAAATAGTCTTCCAAATAATACTAAAGATCCAAATGATAATATCCAAAATAAAACTAGAAAATCCTGAGAACAATCCGGTCCAAAACAACTAACTAAAAAAACTAATTTACTAAATTATTCAATCGCATCCGGGGTCTGAGCTACTAACTCTCCATGATTCTCCTGGAGGGCAAGATCAGGCTCAACTATGTCACCAAAATACGTTCATAATGTGTACGGATCTCATCCTCATCGTAGTCACCTAAAATTTTGTTATCCAGTCAGGATTGGAATGTGTACATCACAGTGAAAACAGTTCCAACACATGGTAGAAGCTATACGGCAATAAATAGTAAAGAATATATGATGGCAACAAAACTAAAATTACAATAAGGCAACAAGAATAACTAAATGTTGAAGTCATGTCATAACAATGATGTACAGTAATCACAAGCAGTCATAGAAAATAATTGCAAGTATGGGAGAAACAAATAGAAATAAACTAATCTACGTGATTTAAAATAACTCGTCGACAACCAAACACAAAGAAATAACAATAGTCCAGAAGGTCACATATCTTGTACAAGAATCCACAATTTACTAATCCGTGTAACGAGTGTCAAGAATCAAATAATCAATTCTAAGCATGCATTATAGAGACTATCAAGAACTGAAAGTAATCACGAAAATGTACTCAATTGTGGTCCTTAGCTGCGGTACGAATCATGTCCCAAATCAGAATCCAAATCGCCTATGTAGTACGAATTACCACGTCAAAAGATAATTTATTTAATTCTGAATTAATTAGTATAATATCTTATTTTAATCCTATTATTCTAAATTTTAGATTAAATCTCAATTTTTGTCCAAAGGACATAATTTGTCAACTTAAGACTCGTGACACGCAAATCGAGACGTCCTATTGACCCAAAAAGTCAACCGACATAAAATATACATTTTTATGTAGATTTCTGTAGATTTTAGCTCTACTTGAACATTGGAATCAATGATTTCACAAACTCACAAGTTGGTAAAAAGTTATGGCTAATATGGCGCTCCGATGACAGTTTCGTCCGTTTTCTAACTACAACATCTAGGTCGCACAGATTTTACAGAATAGTAAAATAGAATATTTAATTCTAATAAAAATATATGTCATGATTTATTGTGTCAGATTTTGGAAACTTTAAACGGTTTATGATTCCGATTCGAGATCTCCCAAAATCTCGAAAACACCAAAACATGTCATATTTCAGAAGACTGGCACTCAACGAATTTTCTAAAAAATTAGGTTCAAAATTTATAATTTTTTTTAGATATTTAGAATATATACCTCAACACGGTTCCAATGCAAGAAACGAGGATGCGTTTGAAGTTCGGAGCTAGGAGCAATGGCTACCTGAAGTTGAAGAACCCTGGATGAAATCTCCCTCAAAAATTGGCTAAAAATAAATAACCCTAAACTCATATATATATATATATATATATAGGGAAGAGAGAGGAGGCAGCCGCGGCTCTAGCTCCGCAACATGTTATCCATCTGATCTCCCTTGCCCAGATCGGACGACCCAGAGCGGACGCGGCTCGGCTTCAGAGTTTGAGTCCGGCTCGGAGACCAAGTCAGACCCGCCCCTCCCTCGCTGCTGTCAATGACAACTGGGGCCCGCAACTCCGCTGGAGTCGCTGACATGCGGGCCCGACTGCTGGTAACTGGGTTATTATTTGGTTTTTCTTTTCTTTTATTTTCAAAAAATAGTTTTTAACTAGTTTTAATTTAATTAACACATAATAAATATTAAAAATAGTCAAAAAATTATGGAAAATTCTAGAAAATATATAACTGAATATTAAATCCTATAAAAATATTTGGGGTCAAACTTGGCATCTAGGTTTCCCACATAAATTCTTAGAATTTCTAGAGAATTAGATTTTATTTATTAATAACTACATAAAATTTTTAGAATTTTTTTAATGGCCTAACCATGGTTCCAAAAACTAGAATGAGCTTCATTGAGTACTAAGGATCTAATGTTCGCCTATTGGTGTATAAATTCTAAAGGTGTACATATTATTATTTAACATATTATTATTAGTATATTCGTGAAGTGGGTACTACAAACCTACCCTCCTTAAAGAAATCTCATCCTCAAAATTTAAGCTAGAACAAGTACAAGAAGGGAAAATACTTCATGGTGCAAAAAGATAGGGGTAATGCTCATGCATCTCATATTTTCGCTCCAATTGGACTTACCGGGGGAATGATGCCGCCAAGCAACGCGAACCAACAAAATCGTCTGGTCACGAAGCACATTCTCCCTGCAATCTAGGATCTCCACTGGCTGCTCCGAATAACGGTGACTTTGTCCAACCTCGAGCTCTGAATGGTCTACATGGCTAGGATCTATCACATAACGCCTTAATTGTGATACATGAAACACGTTGTGTACTCCGTTCAATGTAGGTGGTAAGTCCAGTCGATAGGCTACAACACCGACCTTCTCTAAAATATCGAAGGGTCTGATGAACCTTGGACTAAGTTTTCCACCTCCACCGAAACAAATCGTACCACGTGTCAAAAAAATTCTCAAGAACACCAAATTAACAATCTCGAACTCTAACGGTCTCCGACGGCTATCAATCCACTACTTCTGTCTGCCCTAGGCCACGCGAAGTCTCGCTCTAATCCGCTTCACCTTTTCTGCAGCATCAACTACCATCTCGGGTCCCAAAAGTGCTCTCTAGCCCACGTTGTTTCAAGACAATGGAGTCCGACATCTCTACCGTACAGAGCCTGTAAAACCCCTAATCCTAGAAAATCGTATTTACTTTTTTTTATTAATTATTAAATTAATTGTAGTAATTAGTGGCTAATTATGAGAAATAGATTTTTAATAATTTTTATTTTAGGTGTTGGTGCACTTAGAAGATTTATGGGACCATTAAGATTTTTTCGGAATTTATTTCATGTAGGAGACCCCTTGAGCAGTTGCTAGCTTAACGGTGTGCATTATTATAACCTAAAATTTTTCTTATAAGTATATATATATATATATATATATATATATATATATATATATATATATATATATATATATATAATAGAAAAAAAGTTGTAAAAGAAAAAAAAAGAAAAAAAAGAAAATATAAACTAATAACTATAAGCAAACTTAAACAAACCATTTCAACAACTTCCCAACCATTCCCACAAGCAAACCAAACCATTCCATTGCCTAGCCACAGCCGCCCCCCGCCCCTTTAATTCCAACACAGCAAGCACCCAAGCAAAACCGAACCACGTTAGCAAGACCCCCCCACCCATGCGGCTTCTAATACAAACTCCTCTCTCTTCCTATTCATATATATATATATATATATATATATTTATTTATTTCTCTAAACCCTAAACCTAAATCATCCAAACCCTCCCTCTTCCCATCTAGACCTAGAGAGCGCCACCACCGCAGCCGGAGAACCCAACCAGGCCATCCAAATAAATCCCGACGACCGCGACCCCGCGCACTGCAGATTCCCACAGCGAGGTACCTGTGTTCCGAAGTTATTTTCCGTCGACTCGCTCAACCAAACGCCACCCCGTCTTCACCCGTATGCTCATCCCTTAACCCTCTTCCATAACTGTGTGATAGTAGGCCTCGAACAACGTGAAACCATAGGTGAAAATAGCGCCAAAGTTGGCAGAAATAGACCGAATTCTGGGATCGCAGAAAACTGTGGTGATCACCCATGTTTCGGAGTTCGTATCTCCCACCACAGAGATCCAAATTTGATGATTCTTTTTGGTATGCGTAGACCACTTGACCTAGTTTAATTTTTGTTAAATAACCCTAGATTATTAACTGCTATAGACAGAATTAAATTCGTTGGAAAACCCTGCGAACCCACTTTTCCAAATTTCTAAAAGTTGTGAAACGGAGTGCGCCCCGCCAAACGGGACCGCCCCGCCGTGTACCAAGTGTACCGGACAGTGCGCACAACGTAACCGGACACATAAAAATTTACAAAAACTGACTCGGACGCGTTTACGCGCCGAAATCAGCCCGTATCCGTGGACACACCCCATATCGTAACTTTTGTGGAAGTCGCGCGCATTTTGTGCACGCTCGTCAGATTGGGACAAAACTTGTGCCACTGGACTCGTGGTAACTCGCTGGTCATGTGACCCAATTTTTATGCAATTCTGAGACAGTTGACCAAGTCGTCAATTGGCGGGCCCCACGGTTGACTTTTTGGGCGAAATTGTCTTCGGCCATCGGAATCCCATTTGGACATACCGTTGGGTTCGTATTAACATTTAGAGTTGTTTGACCTATAATTTGTCCCATTTAGAGGTTGTTACCCTTGGCACATTTTACCCAAAATTACCGTTTTGTCCCTGTGTCCAAATTGGACGAAAGGGAAGTACTTTTTAGCTATTTTGCTTATTCTGAAAACGTTGGTGACATCTATTTTAACATCCGGAGACATTTGTTCTGAGGTCATAGCTTCTGATCCTGTGTGCTTGACTTCTGGACAGTACACCTTGCAGCTTTCTTACCAGGCAAGATACCTTGCCAAATTGCTTACAGTATTTTGCATGCTTAGTATATTTTTGTATATTTATTGCATTTCTGCTTATTTATTGCATGTGTAGTTTCTTTCAGTCATTACTATATATTAGATATGTTGACACACACTGGACACATAGTATCATAGAGGACAATCAGTAGGCGTATGGGCTTTAACCACTCTGGTAACACCGTAGTCACTAGAACGCTCTATGGTGGTCGTGTCCGATGGTCGCTACCCCCGCGGTATGTCAATTGATGGAGTCACGAGGGTCGCTACCCCCGCGGTATGTCGGCTGATGATGTTCATTGACGTGTGTGTGAATTGTAAGATTAGATCGAGTAGCCTACCCTTGCCCATACGTCGAAAAGGTATCCTCATTTGCATTCATATAAATTGTCTTGTACAGCGTACTTATTTATTTTCAAATAATATGCATGTTTACTGTATTCAAATTGGCTTGCTTTTCTGTATCTTGTTACGTCCCTCTGAGGACCTGGTCCCCTGCCAGGTGTATCTGTTCTTGAGTATTTGCATGAGCACAGATTTGGATGGTTATATATGTTTCGTGGATGTCTTCTCTCCGAGCTCTATGATTGTTAGTTGGTATTCCTATATTGTGTTTATTATGTTGTACTTTTCCATTCGAGTTGGTAGTGGATTTGTTTCCATCCAACTATCATCCTTAGATACTTATGTTGAGATCTAGTTATATATATGCTGGTTATTTGTTTATATTAATTTTCTGTGGATGAGATTTAGATTATACCCTGTGACTTGTGAAATATGTTTATACCACTTGTGGATTGATTTTTATATTACAGCGTACGTGTGGATTTTGGTTTCCATATATTGGAGTTGCCATATCCATGCGGCTGGCATGCTTACGTGTCCTAGTCCTACGTATTCTTGGGACTGGGGCGTGACATGTTTTTGTGGTGGCCCATGCAGGTCGAGAGCATATTGTCTCGGTTACGTTATTGTACCGAACAAGCCTGCACCTAGGAATAGAGTATAGGATCTCATCCACAATTGACTATGATTCGCTCTCCTTCCAATCCGTTCTGTCTGAATAATTGTATCCTGCTTGATTCCTGTACTTTTCTAATAGTTCTTTGAGTATA
Organism: Iris macrosiphon; assembly: GCA_036927795.1. Lineage (NCBI taxonomy): Eukaryota > Viridiplantae > Streptophyta > Magnoliopsida > Asparagales > Iridaceae > Iris > Iris macrosiphon. Next base: position 170,155,627 of record JAYESA010000005.1, on the reverse strand, counting down.
GACTTCTACTAGAATATAGGAACCCATATTATTAGGATGATAATTATGGTAGCACACCTATTAAGAATACAACGAGAATATAGACACACCACTAAGTTTAGAATATCTAGTGAACCCTAGAATTCCTTATCTATAGATTGGTTTACCATTACCCCTTGATGTATTATGAAGACTTGAGAGTAGTATAGATGCTACTAGAGTTAGTTAGAAGTCTTACCATAATGTTTGACCCTAGTATTGAGGAACCAATAGAAAACCAAAATTAAATATTAGGACTGAACCTAACCTTCATAGTTAGATAGTACTAGAGAACTATAAATTTAGCTTTTGTCTTAATAGTAGTAGATAGTACCATAGAAAGCCAAGAGCAATGCATAGAATATTTTCTTGATCATACCTCAAACACAGAGATTAGCATAGCATCTTCCCTTAGAAACTATGCCATTATCTAGAGTCTTTCTATTTAGTTTTATGACTTGTTCCTCTGAACCCTTAGCGCTCGCTATTAGTGAGACGACTAAATTTTTTCCTTCATCTTTCAATTTGTGCCACCTAAACCTCTCTGATTGTATACCGAGAGATTCTATCCTATGTTAGGATATATAGTTTGCTAAGGTTATAGTTATAATCTTGAATTTTAAATTGTTGTGCTTAGTAGTTAGAACTGGATAGTTTTAAGTTATTCAGTAGATTACGACCTGGTGCTTATCCCTTAGTTTTAAATTGCATAATATGTACCCCACCTCAATACGAGTTATATTCCCTTTCCCTTGAAGGCCAGTAACTTTCCATTCTTACTATTGACACTTGCACTAAGACTAAGACTTAAGATGACCATGACCTATATAATGAAAGAGGATACCCTAATAAATACCAAGACCCCCTTCTCGTAGACCTTAACAAGAGTTTCTACGGTATCCTTAAGGCAATTCCAGTATTAGTTTAATTTTTATAAGTTGGGTAGTATACCTCACAACCTGGTATCACATAGTCTTTTGCCCTATTATTGAAGTGTAGCTGAATGACATTAACTGTGTGCTAGCATAAGAAGATAATATTTTATCAGACTGTAGAGCTTAGAAGCCCATACCCCTACTTTGTCGATTATCGACTTAGACAAGGAATTAGTATGACAACTGTAGAGATAATGGAGACTTACCTTTTGTGAACTTGAATTGTTATGTACCTTCTGTCGTCATAATCCAGCATATTTATGTTTGCTGTACTACCTTGACTTATGCTGCTATTATAGCCTAGTTTTTGCAAACTTATTCTTTTATTGAGCTTGCTCATAGAATATGTATTATTGGGTGCACATAATAATACAATTACCTAATCAAAATCAGTGTATTAAGGTCTAGCTAACCTTAGTGCGCTTGGTTCGCTCTTCGCATGACTATTTTATGTAGATTGAGATATATGGTAGTAGACGGATATACTTGCCCCTAGACATGTCTGACACATCGGCTACGTAACTGTACTGATACGAGCATGTAAATAGGAAATTACCAAAAATAGAATTTTAATCCACAACTATCCTGACAACTCTCTTTTCGAATTATTTAACCTCTTTGAACCTCGTACTTGTATTCTATCACCTTCACCTTGAATTCTTTATTATTGCTCTCCGTCTCCCCTTATTTCGGAAAGATAAAACCTCGTGCTTGGTATAAGTTGACACACTGATAGTACTAGATATACCCCATAGGGCTAATCATATGACTTAGTGACTCTCTTTTATAATTGATTAAGGGCATATCATAGGTGATATGTTTGGTGTTAAAACTTTGAGGATTGAATAACATGATTAAATAATTTGAGGAATAGTTTTTCTAGATGTATAGCCTTAGGTGATAGATGGATAAATTTTAAGTTCGGTAGATTGTGAACCCCTCACCCAAAATTAGACCTACTTGGCTGAGATAGTGAGACTAAGGTTAGATTGAGTCCAGTTAGAGATAGAACACGATGTTCTTATTTAGTTTTACAATAATTATACCACTTAGCGCACCTTACCGTGCTTCGATAATTGGAGCACTACACTAGCCACTACCTTCCTACAAATTCCACACCCTTATCCTAGACGTGCCCACCATCCATTCTGATCTTTGTGCAACTTTCCAATTGTTGGGCACTTTTATGCAAAAGAGCATCTAGGTGTCTACACTGTTGGACATGACACATGAAGAAACCTATTTTTCACTCATGTGGATTTTCTCATAATTTTTCGGGATGTGCAACGCGCAACATCGTCCACCCCTTTAAACCTAGCCTTGCATTTTAAACAATGCAAATCTTATACCATCCTTGCATTCTATCGTGGCTTAATTTTAATTTTGAGGACAAAATTTTTATAAGTTTGGTAGAATGTAAAACCCCTAATCCTAGAAAATCGTATTTACTTTTTTTATTAATTATTAAATTAATTATAGTAATTAGTGGCTAATTAGGAGAAATAGATTTTTAATAATTTTTATTTTAGGTGTTGGTGCACTTAGAAGATTTATGGGACCATTAGGAATTTTTTGAAATTTATTTCATGTAGGAGACCCCTTGAGTAGTTGCTAGCTTAACGGTGTGCATTATTATAACCTAAAATTTTTCTTATATATATATATATATATATATATATATATATATATATATATATATATTTAATAGAAAAAAAAGTTGTAAAAGAAAAGAAAAGAAAAGAAAAGAAAAGAAAATATAAACTAATAACTATAAGCAAACCATTCCAACAACTTCCCAACCATTCCCACAAGCAAACCAAACCATTCCATTGCCTAGCCACAGCCCCCCCTTTAATTCCAACACAGCAAGCACCCAAGCAAAACCGAACCACGTTAGCAAGCCCCCCCCCCCCTCACGCGGCTTCTAATACAAACTCCTCTCTCTTCCTATATATATATATATATATATATATATATATATATATATATATATATATATATATATATTTATTTATTTATTTCTCTAAACCCTAAACCTAAATCATCCAAACCCTTCCTCTTCCCATCTAGACCTAGAGAGCGCCGCCACCGCAGCCGGAGAACCCCGCCAGGCCGTCCAAATAAATCCCGACGACCGCGACCCCGCGCACTGCAGATTCCCACAACGAGGTACCTGTGTTCCGGAGTTGTTTTCCGTCGACTCGCTCAACTAAATGCCACCCCCGTCTTCACCGGTATGCTCACCCCTTAACCCTCTTCCATATATGTATGATAGTAGGCCTCGAACAACGCGAAACCATAGGTGAAAACAGCGCCAAAGTTGGCGGAAATAGACCAAATTCTAGGATCGTAAAAAACTGCGGTGATCATCCATGTTTCGGAGTTCGTATCTTCCACCACAGAGATCCAAATTCGATGATTCTTTTTGGTATATGTAGACCACTTGACCTAGTTTAATTTTTGTTAAATAACCCTAGATTATTAACTGTTGTAGACAGAATTAAATTCGTTGGAAAACTCCGCGAACCCACTTTTCCAGATTTCCAAAAGTTGTGAAACGGAGTGCGCCCCGCCAAACGGGACCGCCCCGCCATGTACCAAGTGTACCGAACGGTGTGCGCAGCGTAACCGGACACATAAAAATTTGCAGAAACAGATTCGGACGCTTGTGCGTGCCGAAATCAGCCCGTATCTGCGGACACACCCCGTGTCGCAACTTTTGTGGAAGTCGCACGCATTTTGTGCACGCTCGTCAGATTGCGAAGAAACTTGCGCCACTGGACTCGTGGTAATGCGCTGGTCCTGTGACCCAATTTTACGCAATTCTGAGACAGTTGACCAAGTCGTCAATTGGAGGGCTCCACGGTTGACTTTTTGGGCAAAATTGTGTTCGGCCCATCGGAATCCACATTTGGATATACCGTTGGGTTCGTATTGACATTTAGAGTTGTTTGACCTATAATTTGTTCTATTTAGAGACTGTTACCCTTGGAAAGTTTTTTGGTGCAAAGTGGGCCACACGTGGACCCCACTTTTATCCAAAATTACTGTTTTGCCCCTGTGTCCAAATTGGACGAAAGGGAAGTGCTTTTTAGCTATTTTGCTTATTCTGGGGACGTTGGTGACATCTATTTTAGCATCCGGAGACATTTGTTCTGAGGTCATAGCTTCTGATCTTGTGTGCTTGACTTCTGTACAGTACACCTTGCAGCTTTCTTACCAGGAAAGATACCTTGCTAAATTGCTTACAGTATTTTGCATGCTTAGTATATTTCTGTATATTTATTGCATTTCTGCTTATTTATTGCATGTGTAGTTTCTTTCAGTCATTACTATATATTAGATATGTTGACACACATTGGACACATAGTATCATAGAGGACAATCAGTAGGCGTATGGGCTTTAACCACTCTGGTAACACCGTAGTCACTAGCACGTTCTATGGTGGTCGTGTCCGATGATCGCTACCCCCGCGGTATGTCGATTGATGGAGTCAAGAGGGTCGCTACCCCCGCGGTATGTCGGCTGATAATGTTCATGGACGTGTGTGTGAGTTGTGAGATTAGATCGAGTAGCCTACCCTTATCCATACGTCAAAAAGTTGTCCTCATTTGCATTCATATAGATTGTCTTGTACAGCGTACTTATTTATTTTCAAATAATATGCATGTTTACTGTATTCAAATTAGCTTGCTTTTCTGTATCTTGTTACGTCCCTCTGAGGACCTGGTCCCCTGTCAGGTGTATCTGTTCTTGAGTATTTGTAGGAGCACAGATTTGGATGGTTATATATGTTTCGTGGATGTCTTCTCTCCGAGCCCCATGATTGTTAGCTGGTATTCCTATATTGTGTTTATCGTGTTGTACTTTTCCATTCGAGTTGGTAGTGGATTTATTTCCATCCAACTATCATCCTTAGATACTTATGTTCACTAATAGAATAAGCGGGATTAGCGACGTTTTTTAGCGACTCCATGTAAAAATGTCTCTATTTAGCGATTCCATGTAAAAACGTCGCTAGACGTCGCTAATTGGCGACAATTAGCGACGTTTAGCGACTTTTATTCAATTTTTAAAATATTAGTCGCAATAAGTTCAATTTAGGTCGCTAAACGTCGCTAATATATTTTATTTAGCGACGTTTAGCGACGTTTTTAGCGACGTATATTTTTGGACATTTTAGCGACGTCATTAGCGACGTTTAAGACGTCGCTAAATTAGCGACGTCATTATTGGCGTCGCTAAAAACGTCGCTAAATTCTAAATTAGCGACGTTATTATTGGCGTCGCTAATTTCGTCACTAAATTCTAAATTAGCGATTACATTATTGGCGTCGCTAATTTCGTCACTAAATTCTAAATTAGCGACTACATTATTGGCGTCGCTAAAACGTCGCTAAAACGTCGCTAAATTTTTTACTTAGGGCTGATTTCTCCTATTTTCTTCGATCTCTTCCTCTCCCTCTCCCAAATTTTAAACCCTCTCTCGGTCTCTCCCGCTCCGGCTCCTCCTTCCTCCCTCCGGCGACCCCCCCTCGGCCGCGTCCTCCCCCTCCGGCTCTCCTCCTCCCTCCGGCGCCCCCTCCTCCCTCCCGGCGACCCCCCTCCAGCTGCGTCCTCCCCCCTCCGGCCGCGTCCATTAAAGACGTCGCTGTCACGTCGCTATATAAGTCGCTAATTAGCGACGTTTAGCGACATTTTTTACGTCGCTAATTAGTGACGCTGCGTCGCTAAACGTCGCTAATTTAGCGACACATTTAAAGTCGCTAAAAAATGTCGGTATAGCGACGTTTAGCGACGTTTTTCCTTTCAGCGACGTGATAATTTTTGACTTCTGTAAAATGTCGCTAATTACGTCGCTAAACGTGATTAGCGATATTTTTTTGTCATTTAGCGACGTTTTTTGACGTCGCTAATTTGACTTTTTCTGGTAGTGGTTGAGATCTAGTTATATAGATGCTGGTTATTCGTTTATATTAATTTTCTGTGGATGAGATTTAGATTATACCCTGTGACTTATGAAATATGTTTATACCACTTGTGGATTAATTTTCATATTACAGCGTACGTGTGGATTTTGGTTTCCATATATTAGAGTTGCCATATCCATGCGGCTGGCATGCTTACGTGTCCTAGTCCTACGTATTCTTGGGAATGGGGCATGACAGAGCCTCAAAAGGAGACATCTCGATGCTGGCCTGATAGCTATTATTGTATGCAAACTCTACCAAGTGAAGATGGTCCTCCCATGAGCCACCAAAATATAGTACACATGTCCAAAGCATATCCTCGAGTGTCTAAATAGTCCTATTTGACTGTCATCTGTCTGAGGGTGGTAAGAAGTGCTAAATATCCCGATCGGAGATGATGCTTACTGGAACTCCATGCAGCCTGACGATCTGTCTCACATATAAATCGGTGAGTTTCTCCGTGGACAATCCCACTTTGAAGGACAAAAAGTGGGCTGATTTGGTCAACCTGTCAAAGATGACCCAAATCGCGTCCTTTTCTCCTGGATTATGGGGAAGTCCATAAACGAAATCCATAGTGATATGTTACCATTTCCACTCGAGAATCGGTAGTGGTTGGAGCAACCCTCCTGGTCTCTGTCTCTCGGCTTTGACCTAATGGCATACTAGACATATGGAGACAAAGCGTGTCACCTCTCTCTTCATCCCATACCACCACACATGTTCCCTCAGGTCCTTGTACATCTTGTTGGCTCCCGGATGTATATAATACTGGAAACGATGAGACTCCTGTATGATCTCTTCTCGCAGGTCACCACTAGGCACACATAGCCTAGTCCCATACCTCAGTGAACCATCCTCTGCAATAGCGAAGTCCTCCAACAATCCTGCCTGCATCTGAGCTCTAATGCATTATAGACTCTCATCTTGATACTGCGTCTCTCGGATCTTGTCCATCAACCCAGACAGAATCTGCATGCCCATCATTTGCGTCTACACTCCTGGAATAATAACCTCAATTCTTAAGATATCCAAGTATGCTAGCAAGAGGCAATCCATTGTCAAGTACATAACTACTGGATACCTGCTCAAGGATCATCAACTACGTTGGCTTTCCCTGGATGATACTGTAGTGAAATATCGAAATTCTTCATCAGTTCTAGCCACCTGCGCTGCCTCATATTTAACTCTTTCTGCATATAGACATACTTCAAGCTTTTATAGTAAGTGAATATTTCCACACGCTCTCCGTACACGTAATGTCTCCACAACTTCAGAGCGAAGATTATTGCTGCTAATTCAAAGTCATAAGTGGGATAGTTCTTCTCTTGTGGCCACAACTGTCTAGAACCATACGCCACCACATTCTTGTTCTACTCTAGAATACATCCCAAACCTTTTCCTGAAGCGTCGCTATAGATAACAAATCCACCTGTTCCTTACTATCAAGACAGGTGTTGTGGTCATCCTTTTCTTTAGCTTACCAAATGCAGCCTGACATTCCTCAGTCCATACGAACTCCATATCCTTCTGAGTGAGTCTAGTCAACAGCTCTGCGATATGAGAAAAGTTCTTCATAAATTTTATGTAATATTTGGCCAATCCTAAGAAGCTTCTGATATCTGCAACAGAACTCCGAGTGGTCCAAGATCTACAACATCAATCTTCTTCCGATCCATTGATATCCCATCTCCAGTTACCACATGCCCAAGGAACTCTACCTTATATAGGAAAAACTTAATTTTGAAAGATTCCCATAGAGCTTATCCTTTCTAAGGGTCTCCAGCACAATCCGCATATGCTCTTCGTGCTCCTATGGCGTCTTTGAATAGACGAGAATGTCATCTATGAACACCACCACAAATTTGCCAAAGTATTAATGGAATACCTTGTTCATCAAGTTCATGAAGACTTCTAGGTAATTAGTCAACCCAAACGACATAACTATAAACTCATATTAGCCGTATCTTGTTCGAAATACAGTTTTTGACATATCTTCCTTCTTCACCTTCAGTTGATGATAGCCAGACCTCAAGTCGATCTTCGAAAATACTCTCGCGTCGCTCAACTAATCGAAAGATTGTCTATCCTTGTTAGCGAGTATTTTTTTCTTGATGGTGAGGTTATTCAGGGCCTTGTAGTCGATGCATGTCATGCCCCAGTCCCAAAATATCGAGGGACTAGACACGTGGCAATGGCCATCAGCACACACCGATGGACAAACCCAATTTAATAGATCCATCGGGGCGTACTTAAGCTGTAATACAATAATAAGGGTCTACTAATCTCATCCACAGAATGAATACATCAATTAACAACAAAAGGAAATAAAACATCATCAGTCACAAGTAAATAAAATCGGGGAACAACCCGATAATAAGTCTGTTACAATTGTTCATTAAACAAGAATTACAAGAGTTTAATTGCATCAAGACTGAGCATAGAAGAAACATATACTCAGGAGAAATTCCCTGTAATTACCTCATCCTTCGTTCCTGGTTCTGCTCCAACGTATGCACCTGTTCCTGCCTCTGTTCCTGCTAATGCTCCAGTCCCGTATACCTCGGGATAGATCTCGTCTGCTAATCCTGGGGACATAATCCGGATCCAGGTCCTCAGGGGACATAGCAAGGTACAAAATAACTCATGCCAAAATAATTGCAGGGCAGTAATAAATGATACAATAGGGTAAATATATAACCAACTAAGTGATATGCAAGTGAGAGTTTTAGTCATACTCGGGCTGAGACTACTATAGGATTTGTGTCGGGGAAACCCACAGTAGTATTTTCTCGAAGGGCTAGTACGGTACCAAAGCTCTGTGTCAGAGTCTAAGGCACTTCCAGTAAAGTAATATATATATATATATTACTTTTGTATGATAAATCTCTCCCCACCCAATGTAATCACACGTCACAGGTACACGATGTCTCATGTCCATGTCACGCAAGATCAAAACTAATGCAACAAGTCATATAATTAGTTATGAATATAATGTCTATGTCACAAATCCTGTAATCCATACAGAATCACCATAAATATTTAAAGAAGATTCTGTCTCATGAATAGTGTCAGGTGTCCTGGGTATAACGTACTTGATAATGCAAGCACGAGAATGTGAAGGGTGTCGATATCCATCTCTAGGTGACATTACACAACTCCGCGTACGGTGTTGGCACCCGACTATTAATCGGATGCTAAGTAAAGTCACACGATCCTAGGTTAAGCATGTACAACAATATATAAATAAGTCAAGGATATATGTAACAAGATCTGCAAGGTTTGGCAAGGTACACTTGCCTGGGGTTTTGGCTCCAACTGTAGCTCTGGCAGCAGCGAGATTTGTAGGTAGTCCTCTGGTTGCTGAAATAAACATCACCATCAGATTCAGAAAATATCAAATAGCTAGAAACGCCTATCCTTGAGTCCAATTTGGACACAGGGACAAAAATGACAGTTTCTGGTCAAAGCGGGGTCCACATGTGGCCCGCTTCGCACCGAAAATGTGTCAGAACCAATATTCTCCAAATTCATCCAACTTAGTGTCAACAAGTCCAAAATGATGATACGAACCCAATAGAACTTCCAGAATTGGATTTCGATGAGCCGATCACAAAATCGCCCGTCAAGTGGAGTCGTGGGGCCCACGATACGCGATTTTGTCAACGTTCTCAGAATCGAACCAAACTTGGGTCACAGAGCCAGCTTATTGCTACGAGTCCGATGGCACAAGTTTTGTTTCGATCCGTCATGTATACACAAAGTTACAATGTGTTCGGGAACATGGTCGATACGGACGTTATTGGCGGATACGCGTTGATTTAGGTGTGCACGCACATCCAAATCAACTTCTACGAAATTTTACACGTCCGTATCAACGGCGCGCACCTTTCGGTGAAGACCGCACGCGACCAAGTCGTCCCGTTTGGCGGGGCACACTTAGTTCTGGGGGAAATGGGATATTTATTTTCCTGATTTTGGATCGCGGTTTGCGATCGCCACAAGACGCGACACACCGAGCGGGTTGCACGGGCATCGAGAGGGCTACACAGTCTACGCGTCACAACAGATGGCACAAGAAATGGGACAGTGAGGAGAGAGAAAAGGTCACCTGAACAGGGCTACGCAGAAATCAAATTTCTCGTGTCCGCGAGGCGACACGACACACCGCGACACAGTATTGTACTATGCTAGGGTTAGGGTTCCAGCGGGTTGCTCGGGGCTGAGGGAGGCGGAGGCGGCTCGACTTCTGCGGGAAGTGGTTCGTCGAGGCGGCGGAGTTGAGGCGGCGGGGACTGGGCTGCTGGTGGTCTCGAGGGCGGCGGATCCGGAGAAGCTCGCAGCGAAGAGGTCGTTGTGGAGGAGGGGTGACGCTGAGCGGGGCTGGGAGTTCGTCGGTGGCTGCGGTGGCTATGGTGGAGCGGGGTGACAGAGAAGACGGGCTGGCTTAGGCGGGGCACGGTGAGGTATGGCGGGGGATCGTGGCGGCTAAGACGGCTGGGGGGAAAGCTCGGCCGGAGCTCGGGTTTATATAGAGGCGAGTGGGAGAGGAAGCGGTGGCCGGTGCGGAGGCGAGGCGGCGGCAGTTGCGGGGGAGCCGGAGCGGTTGCGGAAGCGGAGGAGACGGCCGGTGCGAAGGCGAGGCAGCGGCAGTTTCGTCGGAGAAGACGATCGGCCGCGGCTGTCGAATTTCTTCAATTACTGTAGCAGCAGAAGATGGGTCGGGTTCGGGTCTGGGTCGGGCGGATGGGGATCCGACCCGATCCACTAAGGCATGGGTGCGGGTTTAGGGTACTCGGGTTTCAGGTCGGGTTTAGATCCGACCCGACCCGCTAAGGTTGGGTTCGGTTCAGTTAAACCGGTCCGGTTCGGGTTGGTTTGGTTCAATTGAACCGGGTTTATTTCTAGGGTTTAATTAGGGTTAATTAAAACTTAGTTTCTAGGTCTTTAAAAATGTTTCCGGGATCCAATAAATTCCCGAAAAATTACCCTATGTCTAATTTTTCATTTTACACATAAAAATATTATTTTTATAGTATTTTAATATTATTTAACATTATTTAAAATTTATTTAATTTCAAAATTCTTTAGTTTTAATTAGTTAAAAATAACAGAAAAATTCCAGAAAATTGTGAAAAATTAATTTTAAAATTCCTGAAAAATCAGGGGGTTTACAATCTATCCCCCTTAAGAGGATTGCATCCTCACAATCAAAGAATAACCGGTCAATAGAGATAATACGGTTGCAAACATTGTTCGTAGCACAACATGATTAAGGAGAATCAAGGATGCGAGTTTAAAAAAAACACATAAGGAATCATTTCCCTAAGCAAATGGAAGTTATGCAATTTTTAGAAGAAAGAAAAACTACAGTTTAGAAAAACTAGGTTATCACTTATAAAACATACTAGGTTATCAATAGGCTATCAATTATTAGCAAGTTCAAAATTATCAGGTTAAGGCTAAGGTCACGAACCAATAGGCACAAACTAAAGCAATACTAGACAAGATAACTACGAAAACTTACGCGCATTAGCTACTCCAAGAGTCTGGGTGTCCTCCAAAGTTATTGCAAAAGCCTGTCCGCGTCCTTGAGGTGGTGCCCTCTGCTGTTGCTAGGCTTGCTGGAAGGGTGCTGCTTGAGGTGCCAAGGGTGGCCTTGGTTGATATCCTCCTGGTGCTGGTAGAGCTTGTTGGTTTACCATTGGTGCTCCTTCTCTATGCTCAGGATAGTCCCTCATTGCATGTTATCTGGATCCGCAAGCTAAGCATAATCCAAATTTACGTCTACACTCCTTCTCAACATGGCCTATCTTGCCGCAGTAGTGACAAGTAGGAAGAGTTTGGGATTTGGATACAGCTCCCTGTGGTGCTTGATGCAGGTGAGGTTTCTTTGCAGCTTCTCCATGCGGTGCTCCCAATGCTGGATAGGCTGGCCTCGGTACTGGTAAAGGTTGTTAGTTAACCATTGGTGCTTCTCCTCGATGCATCGTGCAACTTCTGGCTAAATGTTTGCTGGATCCACAAATCAAGCACAGTCCCAACTTGCGTCTACACTCCCTCTCAATATGGCCTACCTTGCCACAATAATAACAAGTAGAAAGGAATGAGGCTCTTGGTGCTGCTCTTTGTGGTGGATTCATCTGTGGTCGCTTTGCAGCTCTTTTCTGCTGTGCTTGGTCTGGTGCATGCGGGCGCTTCTGGCTGGACTCTATCCTGGTGATGCACTCCATGTCCTGTGCTGCAGCAAGAATGTCCGTTGCAACGGAGCTGGTTAACTTCCGTAGCTCAGAGCTAAGTCTGTAAATGAACTCTTTCGTTTGGCTTTGCTGAACTTTCTGATAGGCTTGCATCATCGTGTAGTACATTTGAAACATCTGTTGCCCGTCCATAGCTTGCCCTTGTGGGAATATGGTCATTGGTGGAGTGAACTGCGGCAAAGTTTCATCTGGCTGGATTCTTGAGGTATGCTAATTTGCTTGACTGTGTTGTTGAGCTGATTGACCTTCTCCTACTGGTGTTACTTTCTCTTCGTTGGTTACCACAGCATCTCATGGTGATCTTGCAGGAGTCTCGTCGTTTGCTTGTGGATCCATAACTCTGCATCCAAAATAAACAATAAGAGGCGTACAGGAATCAAGGCAGGATGCAAGTCAAGAAATTAATTCTAATCTGATATAGATATCAAGAACGTTTCAAGCGAGTGGATGAGATCCTAAAAACTTATCATATTCTTATTGCAAGCTTGCTCGGTCCCTAAGTTAAAACCGAATAATTTAGTCGTAGACCTGCATGGGCCACCACAAAAACTATGTCACGCCCCAGTCCCAAAATATCGAGGGACTAGACACGTGGCAATGGCCAGCAGCACACACCGATGGACAAACCTAATTTAATGGATCCATCGGGGCGTACTTAAGCTGTAATAAAACAATAAGGGTCTACTAATCTCATCCACAGAATGAATACATCAATTAACAACAAAAGAAAATAAAATATCATCAGTCACAAGTAAATAAAATCGGGGATCAACCCGATAATAAGTCTGTTACAATTGTTCATTAAACAAGAATTATAAGAGTTTAATTGCATCAAGACTGAGCATAGAAGAAACATATACTCAGGAGAAATCCTCTGCAATCACCTCGTCCTCAGTTCCTGGTTCTGCTCCAACGTATGCACCTGTTCCTGCCTCTGTTCCTGCTAATGCTCCGGTCCTGTATACCTCGGTATAGATCTCGTCTGCTAATCCTGGGGACATAATCCGGATCCAGGTCCTCAGGGGACATAGCAAGGTACAAAATAACTCATGCCAAAATAATTACAGTACAGCAATAAATGAAACAATAGGGTAAATATATAACCAACTAAGTGATATGCAAGTGAGAGTTTTAGTCATACTCGGGCTGAGACTACTATATGATCTATGTCGGGGAAACCCATAGCAGTATTTTCTCGAAGGGCCAATACGGTACCAAAGCTCTGTGTCAGAGTCTAAGGCACTTCCAGTAAAGTAATATATATATATATATATATATATATATATATATATATATATATATATAATTAGCCTTTTGTATGATAAATCTCTCCCCACACAATGTAATCACACGTCACAGGTACACGATGTCTCATGTCCATGTCACGCAAGATCAAAACTAATGCAACAAGTCATATAATTAGTTATGAATATAATGTCTATGTCACAAATCCTGTAACCTATACAGAATCACCATGAATATTTCAAGAAGATTCTGTCTCATGAATAGTGTCAGGTGTCCTGGGTATAACGTACTTGATAATGCAAGCACGAGAATGTGAAGGGTGTCGATATCCATCTCTATGTGACATTACACAACTCCGCGTATGCTGTTGGCACCCGATTATTAATCGGACGCTAAGTAAAGTCACACGATCCTAGGTTAAGCATGTACAACAATATATAAATAAGTCAAGAAAATATGTAACAAGATCTGCAAGGTTTGGCAAGGTACACTTGCTTGGGATTTTGGCTCCAACTGTAGCTCTAGCAGCAGCGGAATTTGCAGGTAGTCCCCCGGTTGCTGAAATAAACATCACTATCAGATTCAGAAAATATCAAATAGCTAGAAACGCCTGTCCTTGAGTCCAATTTGGACACAGGGGCAAAAATGACAGTTTTTGGTCAAAGCGGGGTCCACATGTGGCCCGTTTCGCACCGAAAAATGTGTCAGAACCAATGTTCTCCAAATTTATCCAACTTAGTGTCAACAAGTCCAGAATAATGATACGAACCCAACGGAACTTCCAGAATTGGATTCTGATGAGCCGATCACAAAATCGCCCGTCAAGTGGAGCCGTGGGGCCCACGATACGCGATTTTGTCAACGTTCTCAGAATCGAACCAAACTTGGGTCACAGGACCAGCGTATTGCTATGAGTTCAATGGCCAAGTTTTGTTTTGATCCGTCGTGTGTACACAAAGTTATAACGTGTTCGGGAACTGGGCCGATACGGGCGTTGTCGGCGGATACGCGTTGATTCCGGTGTGCACGCACATCCAAATCAGCTTTTGCGAAATCTCATACGTCTGTATCAACAGGGCGCACCTTTTGGTGAAGACTGCACGCGACTAAGTCATCCTGTTTGGCGGGGCGCACTCAGTTCCGGGGGAAATGGGGTATTTATTTTCCTGATTTTGGATCGCGGTTCGCGATCGCCACATAACGCGACACACCGAGCGGGTTGCATGGGCATCGAGAGGGTTACGCAGTCTACGCGTCACAACAGACGGCACAAGAAACAGGGCAGCAAGGAGACAGAAAAGGTTACCTGAACAGGGCTACGAAGAAATCGAATTTCTCGTGTCCGCGAGGCGACACGACACACCGCGACACACCGCGACACAGTACTGTACTGTGCTAGGGTTAGGGTTCCGGCGGGTTGCTCGGGGCTGAAGGAGGCGAAGGCGGCTCGGCTGCTGTGGGAAGTGGTTCGTCGAGGCGGCGGAGCTGAGGCGGCGGGGACTGGACTGCTGCTGGTCTCGAGGGCGGCGGATCCGGAGAAGCTCGCGGCGGCGAGGTCGTCGTGGAGGAGGAAAGACGCTGAGCGGGGCTGGGAGTTCGTCGGTGGCTGCGGTGGCTATGGTGGAGCGGGGTGACAAAGAAGACGGGCTGGCTTAGGCGGGGCACGGTGAGGTGTGGCGGGGGATCGTGGCGGCTGAGACGGCTGGGGGGAAAGCTCGGCCGGAGCTCGGGGTTATATAGAGGCGAGTGGGAGGGGAAGCGGTGGCCGATGCGGAGGCGAGGCGACGGCAGTTGCGGGGGAGCCAGAGCGGTTGCGGAAGTGGAGGAGACGGCCGGTGCGGAGGTGAGACGGCGGCAGTTTCGTCGGAGAAGACGATCGGCCGCGGCGGTCGAATTTCTCCAATTACTGTAGCAGCAGAAGATAGGTCGGGTTCGGGTCCGGGTCGGACGAATGGAGATCCGACCCGATCCACTAAGGCATGGGTGCGGGTTTAGGGTACTCGGGTTTCGGGTCGGGTTTAGATCCGACCCGACCCTCTAAGGTTGGGTTTGGTTCAGTTAAACCGGTCCGGTTCGGGTTGGTTTGGTTCAATTAAACCGGGTTTATTTCTAGGGTTTAATTATGGTTAATTAAAACTTAGTTTCTAGGTCTTTAAAAATGTTTCCGGGATCCAATAAATTCTCGGAAAATTACCCTATGTTTAAATTTTTATTTTACACATAAAAATATTATTTTTATAGTATTTTAATATTATTTAACATCATTTTAAAAATCATTTAATTTTAAAATTCCTTAGTTTTAATTAGTTAAAATTACCAGAAAAATTCCAGAAAATTGTAAAAAATTAATTTTAAAATTCCTGAAAAATCAGGGGGTTTACAATGCACATTTGCACTGACCCATCCTTCTTTGGTACAAATAAGACCGTGGCTCCCTAATGCAAGAAATTCGATAATGAAATCCTTATCTAGCAATTCATCAACCTGCTTCTTCAGCTCTACTAGCTCGCTTTTGTTGATCCGATAGACCTGCTGCGACACCAACTCTTCTCCCGATACTAAGTCAATAGAGAATTATAGATCTCTATCCTGTGGCAATCTTGGAAACTCCTTGAAAAACACATCTAGGAACTCCGTAATAATGGGATATGGAAAGCCCTTCACCTCTACCATGGCTCCATAATTAATCCCTTCACCATGTTCTACTGTTCCTCTAACAAACTCAAATTCTGGCTTTCCTGGAGGGCGGAACAACATACTTCCTCCACGATAGTCTATGCTAGTATGGTGCCTACTCAACCAATCTATTCTGAGGACAACATCAAAACTCGAAAGTGGCATTATGAGTAAACTAGCATCCAAATCATGACCTCCAAAGGTAACACGACGCTCCTTACAAGTATCACTGACTAGGATAATGCCTCCACCAATTGTGATCTTATAACTCCTACCCAAGGGTTCTGTTACTAAACTATGCTTAAGAACAAACAAAACAAATACGAAGCTATGCGATACAACAGAATCGAATAAGCAGTAGCTGGAAATGAGTCAAGAAGAATAGAACCTGATCATGAGGGACTTCTGATAACTCGGAGGAAAATAAGGGTTACCAATTAAACATAGTAGAATCATAGTTGTGATTGGGTATTTTTTTTATTCCTAATATCTTATATCCTATGGCAGGCTCGCAGTAGTACAACTAACTTAAGTACCACAATGAGTTTGCAACCTTATGCGAAATTTGACCTGCGTGGGCCACCATAAAAAAGTGTCACGATCCGCACCCTGAATTTTGGCATGAGTCATGGCCACACCCAGTCTATGCCGCAGGGTTGGCGGTAGAACGCTGTACAATAAATCACAAGCATCTTTTAAACTCACACATAATACATATATCCATACTATACTCAATCACAAACACTAAGATAATAAAATCATAAGGAGATAATCAAATAATAGTCTCAAAATCATGGGTCCAATTAGTCTCCCAAATAATACTAAAGATCCAAATAATAATATCCAAAATATAACTAGAAATCCCGGAGAACAATCCAGTCCAAAACAACTAACTAAAATAACTACTTTACTAAACTACTCAATTGCAGCCAGGGTCTGAGTTGCTAACTCTCCATGATCCTCCTGAAGAGCAAGATCAGGCTCAGCTATGTCTCCAACATACGGCCCAAAATGCGTAGGGATCTCATCCTTATCGTAGTCACTAAAATATTATTATCCAGTCAGGATTGGAACGAGTACATCACAGTGAAAATAGTTCCAATACATGGTAGAAGCTATACAGAAATAAATAGTAAAGAATATATGATGACAATAAAACTGAAATCACAATAAGGCAATCAAAATAACTAAATGCTAAAGTCCTGTCATGATAATGATGTACAATAATCATAAGCGATCATAGAAAATAACTGCAAGTATGGGAGAAACAAATAGGAATAAACTAATCGTCGTAATTTAAAATACATTGTCGACATGTGAACAGCTAAGGGTAAAATCCAACAAACCACACGTGTCGTGCATGGCTGCTATTATTCTAGTATGACCATAGGATGGAAATGGTAGTTCATACATCCACTAAGTATTTCTCCTCCCGACTAGTACAACATAGATTTCGAACCAAATACGAAGAAATAACAATAGTCCAGAAGGTCACATATATCGCACAAGAATCCACCATTTACTAATCCGTGTAACAAGTGTCAAGAATCAAATAATCAATACTAATCATACAGTATAGAGACTATCAAGTACTGAAAGTAATCACGAAAATGTACTTGCTTGTGGTCCTTTGTTGCGGTACGAATCAGGTCCCAAATCAAAGTCCCAATCACCTATGTAGTACGAATTACCACGTCAAAATATAATTTATTTAATTCTAAATTAGTTAGTCTAATATCTTATTTTAATTCTATTATTCTGAATTTTAGATTAAATATTAATTTTTGTCCAAAGGACCAAATTTGCCGACTTGAGACTCGTAGCACACAAATCGAGACGTCCTGTTGACCTAAAAAGTCAACCAATATAAAATCTAGATTTTTGTATAAATTCCTGTAGATTTTAGCACTACTTGAACGCTAGAATCAACGGTTTCATAAACTCACAAGTTGGTAAAAAGTTATGGCCAATATGGCGCTCAGATGACAATTTTGTCAGTTCCCTGACTACATCTAGGTCGCACAAATTTTAAAGAGTAGTAAAATAACATATTTAATTCTGAAAAATATATGTCATGGTTTATCATGTCAGATTTTTGAAATTTCAAACGTGTCATGATTCCGAGTTCATGATCTCCTGAAATCTCGAAAACATCCAAACATGTCAAATTTTAGACGACTGAAACTAAACGAATTTTCCATAAATTAGGTTCAGAATTTATATAAAAAATTTAGATTTTCAAAAATTATACCTCAACACGGTTCCAATGCAAGAAACGGGGACTCGTTTGGAGTTCGGAGCTAGGAGTAATGGCTACGCGAAGTTGAAGAACCCTAGATGAAATCTTCCTCAAAAATCGGCTGAAAATAAATAACCCTAAACTCATCTAATATATATATATATATATATATATATATATATATATATATATATATATATATATATATATATATATATATATATAGGGAAGAGAGAGGAGGCAGCCGCGGCTCTGGTTCCACCACGTGTCATCCATCTGAGCGCTCCCGCCCAGATCGGTCGGCCCAGAGCGGACGCGGCTTAGCTCATCCAAGCTCGGCTCGGCTTCAGAGTTTGAGTCCGGCTCGGAGACCGAGTCAGACCCCTCCCTCCCTCGCTACTGTCAATGACAGCTGGGCCCCCAGCTCCACTGTAGTCGCTAACATGCGGGCCCGACTGCTAGTGACTGGGTTATTATTTGGTTTTTCTTTTCTTTTCTTTTCAGAAATTAGTTTTTCATTAGTTTTAGTTTAATTAATTCATAATAAATATTAAAATTAGTCAAAAAATTATGGAAATTTTTTAGAAAATATATAACTGAATATTAAACCATAAAAAATATTTAGGGTCAAATTTGGCCTATAGATTTTCTACAGAAATTCTTAGAAGTCATAGAGAGTTAGATTTTATTTATTAATAATTACAAAAAATTTCCAGAAAATTCCTAATGGCCTAAACATGATTCCAAACCTTAGAATGAGCTTCATTGAGTACTAAGGATCTAAGGTTACCCTATTGGTGTATAAATCCTAATGGTGTACATATTATTATTTAACATATTATTATTAGTATATTCGGGAAGTGGATTCTACACCTAGTTACTCATGTAGAAGCATGAAAAAAATCTAAATTCATGCACTCGTACTACAAGTCGTATGCAAACAAAAAGTTTAAGGCATCTATGTAGCATGAAGCTCATGCGGTACCAAATCAAGTCTGCATCTATACGACATAGGCAACAGGCCTAAAAACATGCGACATGGAGCCTAGGTGCGTACAAGCTTGCGACCGTTTGCCATTAAATAGGGTTGTCTAAAGGAAATTGTTTTCATAACAAACTAAAGAAAGTACAGAGAGGTCCTAGACAAACAATCTAAGTACATTTTTTTATTCTGGGGCTTGACGATGGAGATTGAGTGCTGCAGTGACTCTTTTACTCCGTTGATGGTCAGATGCGGGCATACAGAAGATCTTTTTTATTCTCTCCTGTGCCTGTTGCTCCCTCCTGCATTGGTGTGCTACACTGTTATTTATAGCTGCCAAGCTGATGGGCTATAGATGCCTCATATGCCTCTATTTGGTGGCCGCATGGGGGCGCCTTCAACAGAATATTGTTGTAACTTTTTCATCTCCAAGAGCAACTCCCTAGCCTTCCTAGTGCCAAGTGTGGTATCGGTCTAGAAGTCTACAGAGTTGTAAAGAGCTTGGCTCCATCAGTTTCTCTCTCTCTCTAGCTGTGAAGTTGCGAGACTTTGGATCAAACATCGTGGTGTAAAGAAGTGGCAAGCCTTCAGATCAAAGCTTGTGATTCACTATTGGTGATTATAGTGGATAAAACTCCGAGCTTAAGTTCTCGGGACTGGACTAGTCCTCTCAGAGGGAAACCAGTATACATCTTGGTGTTTGCTTTTGCTTTCTCTCATCCTACTATATATATATAAGTATATTCATAACACTGCTAGTAGTATCACTTACACATAAGACATATTCTAACTGCTAGTAGTTGATCACCATTGCATGCCATAGAATTATATTTTTAACAAGTGATTTTTACTCCGCTGCATACATAAACTCTATTTACCCCCTCTAGAGTTGCCATACACGGTCCTATAGGACCGAGTTCGGTCCCTATAACATCAGACTTGATATAACAAAGTAGTCTTTCACTTATTTTCTTTTAGTGTGACACATTTATATACGCATGTTATATTTCTAAGTCTTTCTTTTTGGCATGGATATTACTCTAGTCTATAGGTACTTTGAGTTTTTAAATTGCTTTCATGTTTTTGGCTCTCAATCTTTATGTCTTTGGGATAGTTTCTTTTCACCGACTTGTTTGTAGTTGAAATATATTATATAAGATTTTTGTGAATATATGTGTTAGGCACAAGTTTCTTACATGTGAAAAGTATATCCTTATATTTTTTTTAACTTTGTACTTACATAATATATTCACTATTGACGCTCATGTTTCTTTTTATTAACTTATTGTTAATCAATTATGACTTTGCCTAATAAAGCATATTTATAATTCTTTTAATTTGTGAGGGCTTTTCGATTATCATTAAGGATACATGACTATGATATTAAATTTTAGTTTGTGTTGTTAATGTATCTCTTATATTGATATATGTATTTGTATAAATACCTTTACATAGGTATGTAAGTCAAGCTCAAGTTCGATATTAATTTAAAGAGTATTCACATATATTTGTATCTTTAAATTTGTGCTTATCGCATATCTTCGCCATTGATTCTTTTGCTTAACGTGTGTATATTCCTATGAATTAATTAGCTTTATGCTTAAAGCCTTTACTTGATAAATCTTCTTCTTTTTTTCGTTGTCATTATGGATACATGCTTTTAGTAGTTCTAAATTTCTTTCATCCTTTATGTATACCTACTCATGATATATAGTTATTTATGACACATTAATGACTCCTTGTTTTTTTAGCTTTATTTGATTTATTAAGTTGGGATGTTGAGAGGAAGTATTATTCATATCTTGCTCATGACTAATTATGGATATTTATTTAGGAATCACGTATTCTTGTATTTTATCTTATATTTTATTTACCTTATTAATTAGTGCACATTTTGTAGTCTATATCGTTTTCTATATTTCTATAATGCACTATGAAAGCTTTTTGAAAAATAATTTAGCTATCTCAAACAACTGACTTTCTTTATCTAGATGATCTTTCTTTGCTCATTCCTTGGGTGTATGGTTCTTTTGTATTATTATTATTTTTCAATGATTTTGTATCACATAAGGATACATGTAATTGATACATCAAACTCCTTATATCTTTAGCTACAATTGTTTGAGTTTTGCTTTTGAGATTTTCTATATATTACAATTATTTCATATATTTTGTATACTCTAGACCAATCTGTAATTTTATTATCTTGGATTGATCTCAACACTTGGCAAAAAAAAAAATTTCTGCTATTGTGTTTTTAATGAATATCTTTTAGCCTAGATTTGATAAGACTATTTTACATGTACTTCACATATTATTGAGATTTCTTTGTGTGCTCTTATTATTGCTTAATGAAGAGTCTATAAATCATTCTGTTTATTTAAAATGTATACTCTTTGCACCATGGTTCACCTTTGCCCTAGCTATCATAATACATAATTCTTACATGATCATCAAATACATGTTTCCCTCGAGAGAGTCCTCTTGGCTAAAACATTATCGTATTCCAATAGGGAGGGGGAGTGATTCTTCACTCACCCAATAATTTACTTTTCCACTCCCAATTATTCACTTTCCCTTCAAATTTTTCGGACCTTTCCAAACACCAGATTTTTTTTTAATAAAAATTACAATTTTCAAAAAAATATATATTTTGTTTTCTTTCCTTTCCATTAACCAAAAAGGTTGTAGAACTCTTGATATAGTTTTTCTATGTCTATATGGCATATAAAAAATAGGTTCCATAATATTTTTGTATAGTTGAGTTCTTATCTGAATAAATATGGTTGACTCATAAAAGTCTTCTTAAAATGATATATATGATAGAAATAAATATCAATACAAACCATTAGAGACATTATTTTTTATAGTTGTGTCTATATGAAAAAAAAATGCTACGAAGAAATAGAAAACCTTCTTCAAAGGATTGGACAAAGAATATAAATCCAAAATTAGAAAATATTTTTGTCCTGCCCCGTCGAAGTTCACAAGGTGAAGGTTTTATTAGGCAAATTCTATAGACATTTCATATTTTACTTAGGACAAATCATTACTTCAGGACAATTCAAATTTTTGTAACTTTTACTCAGGACAGTCCAAAATTTACTCAGGACAACCCAATCCCTCCAAACCTTTTCAAAATCCTTCATTCTAAATTTATACTCTCTCTTCAAATTTTCAACCTCCAAACACTAACCCAAACTCCAACTCCAACTGCCAGAGGAGGAGGAGAAGACGGTGGTGGGAGTTGGAGGAGGAGGCTAGAGGAGGAGGCGGAGACTGGAGGAGGAGGAGGCAGAGGTTGAGAAGGAGGCGGAAGCTGGAGGAGGCGGGAGGAGGAGGAGGAGGAGGAGAAGGAAGAGGCGGCGACGGGAGGCGGGGGAGAAGGCGGAGGCGGAGGAGGAGGTCCTCCGTCGCGATGTATTTGAACTTTCGTTTCGACGCGACGAGCTCGGAGGAGGAGGAGTACGAGAGCAAGGAGGACCTCTCCCCAGTCCCCGTGAGATTTTGCCTCCTACTCCAAGTCCGCCGTCGAGGAGCACGCTGACAGGAACACCACCTCTGTCGATGCCAAGATATCCGGTGCCCTCGGGGACCGCCCCGTCGTCTGCTTCCCTGATCTCAACAAACCCGAAGAGGAGGAAGAAGAAGACGATGACGACGGGGACGAGGAGGAGGAGGAGGACCGAGTCATTGGTGCCGTCCGCTCGCGCACCCCGCCGCCTGCCCCTGTTGCTTCTACTTCTTCTTCTTTCATGGACTGTAAAAAAAATTGATGTAACTGTCCTGGAAAAAAAATTTGGACTGAATAATAGAAGTCATTGACTTTTATATGAGAATTTGGACTGCCCTCAAGCAAAAAAAAATTAATGGTAAACTTGTAAATAAACTGAAAAAAATTTAGACTTTCTTAGGCAAAAATATGTAGTGCCTATATAATTTGCCTTTTTTTTAACTTGGGTGGGTAGTGCCCAGAGAAAAACTTGGTCACATTCCGGGTACTGGACTAGCACTATTTGGATCCGGCCCGGATAGCAACGCGAAGTCTAATGACGAAACAACCATTAGTTTCAAGTGTACGGAAGGAACAAAACCAGGGGCATTTTGGTGAAGCTAGCAAACTTTATAACATAGCCGCTCCCCCGATCTAGGGTTTCTTTTTCTTTCTTCTTCAGCAGCCGCTAGAGAATAATAATTAGGGTTTTGAGCAGGAGCAGCAATGGTGGAGAAGGCTAGCAAAGGAGGAAGGAAAGAGGAGGTGGTGACGAGGGAGTACACCATCAATCTTCACAAAAGACTCCATGGATGGTATATATAATCCCGCATATCTCTCTCTCTCTCTCTCTCTCTCTCTCTCTCTCTCTCTCTCTCTCTTCCATTTGTTTTCTATTGTCTATTAGTATGAAACGACACGAATTGGACACGGCGACACGTTTTTGGTGTTCGTCATGACAGACGCGGACACGGCGCCGAGACGGAAGCCGTTCTGAATTTTTTGACTCTCTCTTTCCCTTTCCCTTTCTCTTCCATTGAGTTGTTTTGACACGAAATGGACAGAGTGAGACGGACATGGCAAAGTTCTGGCGTGTCCTGGTGTATTTTGGAGTGTCTGTGCCTTGGTGGGCAAAGACACGTTAACCATTTTGGTGTATCTGTAAATCCCATAAGCAATATAGAATCGTAAATGCATATCATATTTTGTATGGACACTGTACATGGGTACTAGAACAATTTTAGCATGACCTTTTGTAGTTTGGAATGCTGGTGCTTCCTAGATTGTTTAGTTTGTAATCAAGAAAGAATCATAGATGCATATCGCCATTTTCTATCGACACCGTGTGACACGGATACTACACAGTTTAGGCATGTCCCAATGCATTTTGGAGGGTCTGCGATCTGTCTGGCACAAGCGTGGCAATCATGTTGTGGATTGTCTTTCTTCCTAGGTTTGTTTTGTTTGTAATCAAAATTGAATCATAGATGTGTATAATAATTTTGCCTAGTGGAAATAGTTAAACTTATTGTTAAGTTTATTTTAGTAAGATGTTTCACAAACATGATGAACACGATACAAATACAGCGACTAACATGGCACTGATTAAGTTTGTCCTAGTCTATTTTATTGTCCATGTAATGTCAGATGTGTTTGGCACCATGGGACATGGGCACGCCACTGAACTTTTTGGATGTCCATGCTTCCTAGTTTTAATGTTGTATGGTCCTGTGATATTTATACTTGATTTGGTACTGCTTTTCAAAAAGCAGAAGCAGGTTATGAAAGCAGCCTCCCCCTGCTTCCATAAGCTGCCACAAAAACTGAAGTAACTTTGAAATAGAATATCAGAAACTGCCGTTACCAAGCAGCTTTTTGTGCTTCTTTGCGCTAAAGAAGCAAGCTAAATTACCAAACCCTGCCTTGGTGTTATGAATTGGAGTAAGATATGGGGTGGAAAGAAATGTATAGGCATAGTGTTGGTTTTGGGATATAAGAAACAAATATCGATATCGATTTCTGTTCCACCTACAATTATTGTAAATGGTGATTTGGTATCACTACTTTCACTATTGACCATTTATAGGACTGATCCTTTTTTTAAATCATCAACGATCAATCCTATTTCCATTCCTCCATGTCTTCTAATAGTTTGTTATTCTTTCAGTTTGTGAGGTCATTTTCACAAATTAATTCCTATCTGGATGGGGACAATACAATAGTTTTATCAATTATAAGAGTTTTTTCATGCCATTGATGATTACTTGATTGGTTTTTGCGCAAACTGACACAAACACATAGATTACTTTGATAGTTCATCTTTCCTTTTTGTTTTTTGTCCTGTGCTCGTTTTCATCTACACTCCTTAATAACCCATTTCAGAACAGCAGATTGATCCCTTGTATTATACAAGGGGTACTTCAATAGACAATTAGGTAGAAACCAAAGGCTTATTCAGCTTTGCCAACAAATACTAGATTTCTGTAGGTCTAGCACTAGAAACATTTATCTAAACTCATGACACCTTGTCAAACTGGTTCTAGTTATAATCACATGTTCTTCGGCGTTTGGAATAATTTTGAGGTTGAAAGTTTTTGAATATGAGAAAAATTCTGAAAGTTCTCAAAAGTTCAGACAGTGAAATAAATGTTTTTAATTTTAAATTTTTTTATCAAATAAATGTTTTTTAATTTTATTTTTTTGTATCATTTCTATATACAATTAGGACAACAACAGGAAATATACTTTTCCGGAATTTTGTGATCTGCTACAATCTAATATAGTTTGCTAATAAACTAATTCCTTAATAAGCAAAAATATGAATCAGTAACAAGATAATCAAATATTTTCCTCAGAAACTATTCAAAAATATGTAATTAGTAGAGTAAATTTCTGTAAATATTCTTTGTAGGGTGGCTAGTGGAAACTGTGATTGTAGTCTATTTTATTGATTGATTCATCTTTTTTCCTCATGAAACCTAATAAATTTGGGATTTTTTTGATTGATCTATCCGTCTTTTTATAATTGAGGAACATCACTATTATTGTCCTCCCTTTTGTTGTAAGCACCATTCTGACCTTTTCAATTGTGATTATATGGTAATAAAAGAGTGATCTAGCTTTTGAGAGAGAGAATCTGGTGACAATTTTCCTCGCCTATTTTGTTAGAATTATATAAAACTAGATTGGCAGCACAACAAAAAGATCATGTAACCTAGTGGTCACTTACTAAAAGGCACACAATAACATTAGCTCTCTTTCAATGATGTGGCATATTTGTGAAATGGGTCGATTTTGAAATTCTGTCATTTCCATCTCTAGCGTATGTGGCAGACTTTTTTATATGAATAGCAAAACTCTATACTTTTGTGCGTGCTAGTTTGAAAAGGTTGTGTGTTGAATGCAAGGTGTTCTAGAACCCCTAGGCTTTGCATGAAAAGACTGTCATTGGATTTGGGTTCAAATGTAGGTTTGGTAATACAGTGCATAGGATTCATGTAATGTTAAATTCTTAACCCCAAGACTTAGCTTCTCTGATTAAATTGAGTTTAAATCCTTCACCCAATACAATAGCTTCTTGTGCTTGTTCTGGAACAAGTCAATATCTTGAATTACGTATTCTATTCTATTTATACAAAAACAATCAGGTCATCACTATCTCCACTTCTTACTAGTATAACAACCTGAATAATGCAATGTTTGTCTACTTGGACAGCACCTTCAAGAAGATGGCTCCCAAGGCCATTAAGGAGATTCGGAAGTTTGCTCAGAAGGCAATGGGGACTACCGATGTAAGGGTTGATGTAAAGCTCAACAAGCACATATGGAGCCGAGGGATCCGCAGCGTGCCGAGGCGTGTGCGTGTGAGGATTGCGCGAAAGCGAAACGAAGAGGAGGATGCAAAGGAAGAGCTATACTCGTTGGTCACTGTTGCTGAGATACCTGCCGAGGGGCTTAGCGGATTGGGAACCAAGGTCATCGATGAAGCCGACTAATCTCATCTTTACCTCTTTGGTCAATTTACTTCTTGAGCCGTTTTTACTTGTGGAAGAGACTTCATTATCGAATATCTTCAGGGATTTTATTTTTATTGCAATGTGGATACTTAAAGTATGGTACTGCTAAAGTTTAAATTGGGAATTTATTTATTGCTGTTTATCATTTGTTGTGTTAGTTTGTTAAGGCTTTCTTTCTATTGGAAGGAGATCTTAAGTGGTAGGAAACAAAATACAGGTTTTCCACAAAGGCTGAATCTACTGCTATCTGTTAGATGCTAACGGTCAAAAAGTGTGAACTTGCTCCTAGAAGACAGTAAGGCTACTCATAGAGCATCATTAGTAAGGTTTCTCTCCTGTCCCAACTTCTAGATTCAGAATTTAGAAGCTTATTTGGTTGAATAGTAAGTAACATCCCTAGTTCCAATTTCTATATTTTTGGTCCTATTTTACCCATAGAAACTAAGGCATGGGCATTCCAATTTCTATATTTTAGATTGTTGGAATTCGTTTTGTAGAATAGTAAGTCCTAATTTGGAGTTCTACTTTCTAGATTATATATTTTTTTTATATCAATTTTTGAGCACATAATCTTTGTGTTCGGAACTTACTTTATCACTTTCTATTATTCTCATACAAACACGAAACATTCTAGATTTAAAATATATATATATATATATATATATATATATATATATTTTAAATTTTAGGCCTGTTTATCGCATTCCTCCTTGGCCCGAAGAAAAATACCAGCACTCTTGTATACTGTTTGCATTAGAATCCTTCTCCTTTCAATTACCCAAATGGTATGGTTGGTTTGGGTCGGTTCGCAGAAAGAAAAGTAAGTCAATTTCTTGTTCTTTGCTGATGTACTAAAAGATGGCAAAGTGAATTCTTGAGTGGGGAGATCATTTTTTCCACATTTTTGAAAACAATGTTTTTAATTTTTTTCTTTTCTTTGACATTCCAACATAGGAAAAGAATGACAGCCATGATTCTGCGAACCCAAGGAAGCCTATATGTAAGCAGAAATTAAATTAGTATAAGTTCTTTTTTTGTGCCATGATGCTACCAGTGTACGTAAAGTGTATTTTTTTTAATTTTTTTAAGAATGAAACAACTGTATATATCAACAAAAAATGTCTGAACGGATACGACACATTGTACAAGGAGATATCTCTTCAAAGAGCCAATATGAAACAGACCTAGAAGATGAAATAGCTTCTGAAGCTAGAGAGTGTGTTATAATATTAGTTTTCCTTGGTGTATATGCAAACGCGATACCACCTGAGTTGTTAATAGCTGAGTTGTTAATAGCTGTACGACCATCTTCAATAACATGATGAAATCTCCAATAGATGTCGGTCTTCTTGTGTTGTTTGGAATCTATCAATACCTTGCAATCGCCTTCTTTGATCACATTTGTCAAAATTTTCTTCTTGCAGAATTCCAATGCCAATATTAAAGCTAATCCTTCAGCTTCTAACGGACATCCACCCTTTTGGAATGATGTAACTGCTCCTTGAAATACTTTTCCGTAATCCCTACAAATTGCATCTCCTCCCATTTTTATAATCAAGGAAAGCACCATCAAAATTTATTTTCAAGAAATCCTTGGGAGGAGGGGGGTTCAATCTTCATTGTGATCCTTGCTAGGTTGCATGTCTGTAACAGAGTGAGACGGTTGAATCCGTCTTGATTAGTTGATGAATTGATGGCAATCCTTCCCATGCTAGCCCTGAACAATATAAAATTAGGTGATCCAAAGTCTTAAGTATATACCTGACATAACTGGCATGTTGGGTTGAAATCCTATATCCGTCTATGGATATTTTCTCCAGTAGCAATTGAGTCGACTCGTGGACATATGTTATGAAGTTGTCATAGCTTCCTCCAGTCTTTGAACTCCTCTTGTGGATTTTGGCCTTGAATATGTATGCGTTTATCATAGATAAACCTGTACACTTATTTCGAATTTAGGATGCCATTGTTGTATGAATCCAGACAAGCTTATCATTGCTAGCTGAAGGGGTTAGAGGGATTTGTAAAATGCATGTGGGGAAGGAGTTTAGATATAAGCTCAGATCTCCAACTGCAATAGTCTTGGTAAATAATATCACATACCATTTGAACATGAAAATATGCTCCTGGAACGCCCGTAACTGTGAATTTTGGTACTGAAGGCACCCAGGGGGGGTCTTTCCAAATGTTAATATTTGTGTCATCTCCTACTGACCAGAATACATTGCCAATCATTTGCTCTTTGCTTTGTAATATACTAGCCCAGATACAAGAGGAAGAAGAGGTGGCATTAGTAGTCCAAAATTCAGAACTGTGGAGATATTTCATTCTCAACAGTTTAACCCATTCTGCATTGGGGTTATTCGTAAATCTCTAGGTCAGCTTGGTGATGAGAGCCACATTAGTTTTCTCTGGATCTCTGATAACCCAGACCCCCTTGGCCTTTCGGTTTGGTGAAGTTAGTCCAGGAGCTGAAGTGAAGTTTTCTCTGTTCAGTTGGACCTCCCCACCAGAAGAGTCTTTGAATTTGAGTTATTGATTTGGAAACTTGCTTGGGCAAAAGACATAATGAAAGAATAGTTAGGAATGGAAGACAAAGTCGACAAATGTGAAAGACATCTACCTTTCCATCCTGAAAGTTTAGAAAGACTGGACTCAATGATCTTAGAATGAGTAGCAATCCTGGATTTAGGAAGAAGCATATGATGGCCAAGGTATTTATCCTAGCCCCCATCGGTTTAACTTGAAGGATGTCTAGATACACTTGTCTTATATAGGTATCTAACTTGCAGGAAAAGAAGATTGATGATTTCTCAAAACTAATTTGTTGCCCTGACCAGTCCTTAAAGGAAGATAGGATTTTTCTGATTTGTAAGATGTTATCAATGGAGCAGTACCCACATAAAAAAACGTCATCAGCAAACAAAAGATGAGAATAAGTCACAGTCGACTTCCTGTTAAGTTTAATCCCTTCATAATGCTATTCCTTTCCATGATGGTAATATGTTTTGATAAGAGCCCTCCAGACATAATGAAAATGTATGGTGAGAGTGGACAACCTTGACTAATACCACAATTTGGAAAGAACCATGGATGATGGTGAGCCGTTCATCAATATTTCAAAAGATACAGTGGTAATGCATTGCATTATCAGATCATGTGAAGTACCATTCAACCCAAAACCATGTTAATCTTGATTGATAACATCCCAACTAAGCTTATCATAGGCCTTGGCCATATCAACCTTCATGGAAAATGCAATTTTATTTGGGTTAAGCTTAGCAATGGAATGAAACAATCCTTGAGCGATGATAATGTTATCACCTATCTGTCTGCCCAGGACGAATGCGTTTTAAAACTGAGAGAGAAGTTTCTGGAGAAGGGGTCGAATTCTATTGGCAATAATCTTTCCAATAATCTTACAAAGAACATTACAAAGAGAAATAGGACAGAAATCTACTACTACTAAGCGGGTTTGGATTTTTTAGGAATACAATCTATGAATGTGTGATTAAGACTGGGAGGCATAAGTTTGGATCTAAAGAAATTTTGAATAAGAGATGTTACCTCTATTCCAATCACCTTCCAGCTTTTTTGAAAAAAAAACAGGGCTAGGTATCCATTAGGCCCTGGCGCTTTGCTTGTGTCACGTCCCGGTTCCGTCGAACCAAACGTCACTACTGGACGTGATGCTGTACAAGTCTAAATTGTACTTGTACAAGGCAAGTATCAAAACAGCTAGAAACTAAGTCACAAAGGGGTAGCAATAGAAATAACAAGCAAAAAAGTTGAATCAACACGAGATATAATAAAATAATGATTCTCTTTATTACTATTTTAGTGGGATTTACAATGGCTCGAAGCCAAGAATACAAATCTCTCTCTCAATATAATGAGTCATGCCACAAGACTTACAGCTCAAGAACTATACAAAAGATGATGTTCATACAAAGAAAAACACATCTCTGGCCGCCACGCTACTGCAGCGCCAACCAAACCCCCAAGCCTCCGCTCGTCCAAGCACACACCGCACCTATAAAATCTAGTGGGGGATCAGCGCATATAATGCACTGGTGAGTGGTCTCTCGCCCACTCAACAGAACCAACATGTTATTTATGTGAGTGCACACAAGTATTACCACTACCAGAATAAGTCAAATTAGCGACGTAAAGAAACGTCGCTAAATGGCCAAAAACCGTCGCTAAATAATTTTAGCGACGTAATTAGCGACGTTTTGTTGAAGTCGCCTTTAAACTAGTCGCTGACAGAAAAAACGTCGCCAAACGTCGCTATGCCGACGTTTTCTAGCGACGTAAATGCGTCGCTATATTAGCGACGTTTAGCGACGCAACGTTGCTAAATTAGCGACGTGTATTTTTGTCGCTATATGTCGCTAAATTAGCGACGTATATAGCGACGTTCATAGTGACGTAAATTGCGACTTTTATAGCGACGTATGTGCGACTCATTTAGCGACATTTTGTCACTAATTTTGCGACGTTATTATGACCTGGCAATACTGTTATGTCAGCAATTTGCGACGGACAACGACTTATTTAGCGACGTGTGTAGCGACGAATTTAGCGACGTATTCAGCGACGTGATTAGACGTCGCTAAACGTCGCTAAAAACTTCGCTAAATATACAGTAAAAAAATGAATACTGAATTATTTCTAAACTATTCTTCCTGCAGTTTATGAATTCATAATTTGTATAAATAGACCCGGAGCAACCCTCCGTTGAATTTGTTGGGTTCGCCGACCCCCTTCGGTTGAACACTCAACACCAGTAAATTAACATATATTTAATATGAATAATATAATAAAATTTGAAGAAAATAAAATATTGAGATTACAAACCAAATCAGGAAAAAATATCGTCTTAAAGAATACAGCAAATATCTACACAACTGAGTCTGAAAGCCTCGTGCTAAAGAATACAAGAAATAATGTCTGAATGCCTCAAAAATAAAAAATATTCATTAAGACTGGGAGGCATAAGTTTGGATCTAAAGAAATTTTGAATAAGAGATGTTACCTCTATTCCAATCACCTTCCAGCTTTTTTGAAAAAAAACAGGACTAGGTATCCATTCGGCCTTGGCGCTTTACTTGTGTCATGTCCCGGTTCCGTCAAACCGAACGTCACTACTGGACGTGATGCTGTACAAGCCTAAATTGTATTTGTACAAGGCAAGTATCAAAACAACTAGAAACTAAGTCACAAAGATGTAGCAATAGAAATAACAAGCAAAAAAGTTGAATCAACGCGAGATATATTAAAAGAACGATTCTCTTTATTAGTATTTTAGTGGGATTTACAATGGCTCGAAGCCAAGAATACAAATCTCTCTCTCAATACAATGAGTCATGCCACAAGACTTTTGTTTCGTGATAAACAAAGAGGGTTTGTATGAAATTTTTGCTTACAAACGAGAAAAGAGAAAATTACAATTAATCCTATACGAGGATATTAAGTACAATAAAATAATTCTGGGAAAGTATTGCTATAGAAGTCTGATCTGCAGTCGATCACTTTGTTCCTTGGACCGCACGATGATGAAGAAGTGCTGTAGAAGAAGCTTCAAACTTTCTTTGAACTGAAGGCAAAAGCCGGCCAAAGAAAAGTTGCAAGTAGAATCGAATTCTCGTTGCCAAAGTTGTCAGCCAAAACTCAGTTCTCTGTCCTTTTCCTGATCTTTTACCCTGTGACCATGGGTCTCTATTTATAGAGATCAATCAAATAACTGCCTGGTTGGCATAAAAGCCAAATAACTATCTTGTTGGCGTAAAAGGCCAAACTGTGAAAAAGATTGCATCTTTTACGCTGCGGTCATGATAACTGCTACCCACGTTCCAATAATCTTCTGAATCTGCGTATGACACGTGTCCCTTTATAAGGTAACGCGTATAACCGCTTCTCGAAGATCATGGCATGCAAGCCACGTAGGTAACTGCCCCTGCGTAAAGATGGCTGGCGTAAAAACCAAATAACTGTTTTGTTGGCGTAAAAGGCCAAACTGTGAAGAAGATTGCCTTCTTTACGCTGCGTTTTTGACAACTGCTACCCACGTTCAAATAATCTTCTTAATCTACGTATGACACGTATCCCTTTATAAGGTAACGCGTATAACTGCTTCTCGAAGATCATGACATGCAAGCCACGTAGGTAACTGCCCCTGCGTAAAATTGATGATTCATGAATAATAGATAACCAGCATAAAATAGCTAATTATCCTTCACGACTGAGGTCTTGAGCGTATTCTGGGCTAAATAGCCTTATCAACGTACCTTTGCAAATATAGCCGAGTTGGCGTATTTCGAGGAGATAGCATACGGCGTACTCCTATAGTTGAAAATAGCCTGGTTGGCGTAAAATGCAAGGATGGTGATGTGAGTGTATGTCATAGTTTTAGCTTTCCCAGTCATGACAAATTTTAAAAATAGACAAAATCTCATGCATTAAATGCAGAGATATGCCTCCTTCTCGTGCATTAAATGCAGAGATATGCCTCGAGCTCTGTACAGGAAATAGCTTTTGACGTGGCATCTAATTTTGTCTTATCTTGAGCGTAAAAAATCATTTTTGTCAATGTAGAATAGGCAGCGTATTCAGAAGACTCCATTTTTCTTCCTTTGAATGCGTAAAAATGACTTGTATCAAAAACATGTCACTAAATGACAACCTGGGTCTCTGTGCAAAATCATCATCACAGCCGTCCTCTCGATCATCGTGCAGTACTTTTGTCAGATGTCAGGTTCACTGATTTGTCTGACAAATTCATCCGAGGAATACGAAGAGTTCCTCATACAACTTTACGCTACATTAAAAACAACGTATTTTAAACTTTACGCAGGAAGGTATAACAACCTTTTACGCAGAACAGCCTTGAAGCTCTGCTTTACGCGTAAAGCTTTCAAGCCCTGCTTTACGCGGAATAGCCTTGACGCTCTATTTTACGCCAAACAACCTTGAAGTTCTGTTTTACGCGGACAACTTTGAAGCTCTGTTTTACGCGGACAGCTCTGAAGTCCTATTTTATGCCAAACAATCTTAAAGCTGTTTTACGCAGACAGCTTTGAAGCCATATTTTATGCCACACAGTCTTGAAGCTATGTTTTACGTGTTGTCACGCCCCTGTCCCAAAATACGTAAGACTAGAAATACGTAACATGTCCAGCCGTATGTATACGAACTCCAATATATGGAAACCATATACACACGTACGTTGTACATGAATATCCAATCCACAGTGGTAATATACTGTCACAATAAGTCACACAGAATCTATATCTCATCCATAGCACAAATAATCAGGAGGAATAAAGAGGTGAATAATAACTGAATATCCAAAATGAGTACCAAGTCTGATAGTCGGGTGGAAACAAATTCACTATAAAACGACTATACTGAAGTAGCAAAATCTCTAAGCAGTGGCAATAAATCACAGATACTCTGAGGGCAAGACCTTCTCAGTTAGGTATGTAGTGTCAGTTCAAGGTCCGTACTCCTGTTGGTACTCATGCTCATCCATATCTGAAAAAGGACCAGGTCCTCAGAGGGACGTAACAAGATACATATAAATATGCCAATAAAGTACTGAAATATAAACATCCACTGGGTCGCCTAACCGTCTAAGTGAATACAATTTGAGAACAACTTTCTACCAATTGGGCTATCTGGCCATATAGTGGGATTGGCATGATTCTCTCGGAGAATCAGGGGCCTACCAAGCATGTCGTCTTTTGAACGGCAGAGGCCGCCAAGTAGTATAGGGGTCACCACGACCGCGTATCTCCGGTGGCGCGTACGGGTTACATAAAAGGATAGTGCAAAGGAGCCCAAATATCTTACTTGTTGTTCTCTCCATCCCATGCTCTACGCATGCCACATCCATGACACGATAAAACCTCTAAATAACTACCAGGTCTACTAGCATACAAAGTTTCTATCAGCAGTCATCCTTAATACACGGCTCATACGTACAGGCGGCCAACCTAATACGTAGTCCGGGATCTATATAAGACTCATAACTCGTGTAACAACTGTATCACGGCCAATGGATCTCATGATGCTCCATAATACTAGGGTGGTCTCATAAATAAGGTCCAATGCAAATACATAAATAAAACAGAATCAGGCATCATATGGAATATAAATAATAGTGCTATGGCAAGATATACTTGCAGAGCAAAGTTCTGTATAGTGCACGTCCAAAACCGTGTAAATTTAGGTGTAAGAAGTGGGATTAGAGTTTTTGGGATGGTTTGTAATAATATATATAGAGATAAGAGGCGGTGGGGGTCACTTAATGGTTAAGGAACTACTGCCGCTGCTGTTTCTTTCTTTCTTTCTTTCTATCATTGGTTTTAGGTTTCGGTTGAGGGGTTTTTAGTAATACTAGGTATAGAAATAGTGGAATGAACGTCTCACACGCGTAAAGGAGCAAAGCAAAGCAAAGCAAAGCAAAATTGATTTTTGCTTTTGTTGCTGATATTTTCTTCTTCTATTGGGTTGTGGGTTCCAGCGGGTAGTGGGTTTAGGAGTTGGGGTTTGGGTTTTTGGGTAGAGATCCAATAGAAATTTCTATTTTCTATTCTTTTTTTTTCTTTTTCTTATTCCTTTTTCTTATATATATATATATATATATATATATATATATATTTATACATAGAAAATTTTGAAAATTATATTGGTGCATACGGTTAAACTAGCAACTGTCCAA
The DNA here is from genome assembly GCA_036927795.1 of Iris macrosiphon. Classification (NCBI taxonomy): domain Eukaryota; kingdom Viridiplantae; phylum Streptophyta; class Magnoliopsida; order Asparagales; family Iridaceae; genus Iris; species Iris macrosiphon. Next base: position 170,120,067 of record JAYESA010000005.1, on the reverse strand, counting down.
AGGGTCTCCTACATGGAATAAATTAGAAAAAATTTATAGTGGCTCCATAAATCTCCTAGATGCACCAACATTTTAAATAAATAATAAATAGAATCTATTTTCTCTATTTAGCTCATAATTATCATAAATAATTAATATGGTTTTCAGAATTAGGGGTTTTATATTCTACCAAACTTATAAAAATTTTGTCCTCGAAATTAAAACTAAGCCACGGTAGAAAGTCAAGAATGGTATAGGATATAAATTAACAAAGTAAATTTATACCTTGGTCTGTGAATAGGTTCGAAAAATGTTGGCGCATGTCATCCTCGCGCTCCCAAGTAGATTCTTCTGGCGCACCATGCTTCCATGCTACGCGGACCAAGGAAATAAACTGGTTTCTCAATACTTTTTCTCTACGATCAATGATTCCCACGGGTTGCTCTTAATATGATAAGCTTGGCCCAATGATGATCTCTGAATGGTCGAGAACATGACTTATGTCTGCCACATATCGCCTGAGCTGTGACACATGTAATACATCATGTACTCCCTCAAGTGAAGGTGGTAGCGCAAGTCGATAAGCCACTTCTCCCACTCTCTCTAGAACGTCAAATGGTCCAATATACCTTGGACTTAGCTTGCCGCGCCCTCCGAATCGAATGGTGCCTCTGGTAGGTGATATCCTCAAGAAGACATGATCACCCTCTTTAAACTCCAAGGGACGACGATGAAGGTCTGCCCATTGTTTCTGCCTGTCTTGCGCTGCTCGCAAGTATCCTTGTATCTTCTTAATTGTCTCAACGGTATCGACCACTAACTCTGGTCCCAGAATCTGACATTCTCCCACGTCACTCCAACATACAGGAGACCTACATTTCCTTTCATACAATGCTTCAAACGCAGCCATCTGTATACTCTCATGATAGCTATTGTTGTAAGAAAACTCCACAAGATGTAGGTGGTCCTCCCATGATCCTCTAAAGTCCAACATACAAGCCCTCAACATATCCTCCAATATCTAAAAAGTACGCTCTGACTGCCCATCTGTTTGCGGGTGATAAGATGTACTAAATTTTAAATGAGTTCCAAGGCTTTCTTGTATGCTCCTCCAAAAGTGCGATGTAAAGCGTGAATCCCTGTCTAATATAATGCTGACTGGTATGCCGTACAATCTCACGATCTGCCTCATATATAAGTCAGCCAAAGCTTCTGTAGATTGGCCAACTCTAAAAGATAAGAAATGGGCTGACTTGGTGAGTCGGTCCACTATTACCTATATCGCATCTCTACCATTTGGACTCTTGGAAAAACCCGTGACGAAGTCCATAGTGATGTGTTCCCACTTTCACTCTGGAATCGAAAGTGGTTGCAATAACCCTGCTGTTCTCTGGTGCTTTGCCTTTACTTGCTGACATATTAAACATTTAGCTACAAAGCGAGCTATCTCTCTTTTCATTCCATGCCACCAAAAGTGCTATCGTAAATCACGATACATCTTGGTGCCTCCAGGATGAATAGAATATATCGAACTATGAGCTTCTGTCATCAGTTCCTGTCGAATCTCTCTATTGGGAACATATAGACGATCACCACATCGTAATGTCCCGTCATTATGAATGCGTAGTCCTATCTGCTCTTCGACCTCTGTTCTTTCCTTTAATCTTCTAAATCTGGCGTTTGTAGGCAATGTTGCCTTAATTCTCTCTACTAGAGATGATTGTACTTGCAAATTGGCTAGTGTCCCGTCTTCTCCGAAAAATATTATTTCAATGCCAAGACCTTGCAAGTCCTCCAATAATTCCTTCTGTGTCGACAAGAAATAAGCTGCTGGCTTCCGGCTTAACGCATCTGCTACAATGTTAGCCTTGCCTGGGTGATAATGTAGCTCTATCTTGAAATCTTTTATCAACTCGAGCCATCGACGTTGTCTCATATTTAACTCCTTCTGCGTGAAGACATACTTGAGGCTTTTGTGGTCTGTATATATTTCTACTCGTTTTCCATATAAGTAATGTCTTCATAACTTCAGAGCAAATACAACGGCTGCAAGTTCTAAGTCATGAGTTGGATAATTCTTCTAATGTACTCGTAATTACCTAGATGCATATGCAATTACCTTGCCATGCTGCATCAATACGCATCCCAAACCTTTTCCGGATGCGTCACTGTAGATCACATATCCTCCTGATCCTGATGGAATAGTTAATACTGGTGCTGTGGCCAGTCGCTTCTTTAATTCCTCGAAAGCGATTGGACAATCGTTAGTCCATATGAACTCTTAATCTTTGCAAGTCAACCGAGTCATAGGTGTTGCTATCCTTGAGAAGCTCTCTATGAATCATCAATAATATCCTGCAAGTCCAAGGAAACTTCTTACCTCCGCTGCTGATTTAGGAACATGCCATGTCTCGACTACCGAGATCTTTTCTGGATTAACAGAAATACCATCTCCTGTAACGATATATCCAAAAAATGAGACTTTGTCCAAGAATAACTTATATTTACTGAGCTTTGCATATAACTGCTCTCTTCTTACGGTCTCTAGAATAATCCGCAAGTGCTTCTCGTGCTCCTCGTGGCTCTTTGAATAGACAAGTATATCATCTATGAAGACGACCATGAACTGGTCCAAATACTGATGGAAGACTCGATTCATTACGTAGCTGGAGCATTGGTCAATCCAAATGGCATGACCAGAAACTCGTAGTGCCCATATCTTGTCCGGATTGCAGTCTTCGGGATATCCTCCTTCCGTATTTTCACCTGGTGATATCCCGATCTCAAATCTATCTTTGAGAACATCTTGACTCCACTAAGCTGATCAAATAGGTCATCAATGCGTGACAGTGGATATTTATTCTTCACTGTCACTACATTCAAGTCTCTATAGTCAATGCATATACGCACTGACCCATCCTTCTTTGGTACAAACAACACTTGTGCTCCCCAGGGTGATGCACTTGGTCGGATGAAACATTTCTCTTCTAGTTCTTTAAACTGTGTCTTTAGTTCATCCATCTCCTTCTTCGCCAGTCTATAAATATATGATGCTATGGGTGCTGCTCCTGGCGTTAATTCAATCGAAAACTCTACGTCTCTATCTGGGGGTAGGCCTGGCAATTCTTCTAGAAAGACGTCTGGAAATTCTGAAATAATGGGATGATAAACAATATCGTCTATTGCGAGCTGCATACCATCAAGGATTTTTGTGGATCCTCGTACAAACTCAAGTTCAGGCTGGCAGGGTTCTTTAAAAAGAATGCTTCCTCCAAAATAATCGAAGAAAGCATGGTACTTACTCAGCCAGTCCATTCCAAGCACAATATCAAAAGTTGGCATAGGAAGGACTAAGAGTCGGGCATTCATCTCTCTGCCACGTATCACTATAGGACACAATCTACAAATTCTACTAACAGGTACAACTTCTCCTCCGGTAAGAATTCTAATACGACTAGGTAAAGGTGTGGAGGCAATGTTGTGTTTGGCAATAAAACTAGATGATATGAATGAGTGGGTGGCTCCCGTATCAAATAATGTTACCACAGGAAAAGTAAAAGCAAGAGTGATACCTACTATGACATCAATCTCCTGATTCATGTCATCCACTTCCATTGCAAAAGCTTGTCCATTCCTTTGTGGTTGTCCCTGTCTAGCCCTCGTGAATTGATCCTCCTGTGCAGGTAGCGGTGGTCCTCGCTGAAATCCCCCTGCTGTTGGAGGTCGAGGTGCTCCTGGTCTCATCATTTGCTGAGCTGGCTTTGGTGTTGGAAGCGCTAGCCTCTGTGCTGGCGGTGGAAGTATTGATGCTTGTTGCATAGGACAGTCTTTCATCATATGCTATCCGGAACCATATCTCATACATTGTCCTAGGTGAGTTCGATAGTCCCTCATAATATGTCCGTATTTCCCACAATAATAGCAGTAGGGCTCTTTCGGGATCTGGTATGGTACTGCTCGGTGCTGGTACTGCTGTTGCTGAGCAAAAGAGCGTCTGATAGGTCCTCCTTATTATGTTCTTGCTGGTCCTTGCTGTATCCTTGCGGGTCCTTGTTGCGTCCTCAGCTGACCTCCTTTTCCTCGGTGATGGTTTCTTGCAATCTGGCTTCTGTTAGTAACTCGGCATAAGAGATTCGGGACTGTGAGCTTGTATAGTGTTGGAGCTCCTGAGTCAGTCCGCGATAAAACCTTTTAGCCTTGGCTAAGTCATCTGGTATCAGGACAGTGCCATATTTACTAAGACGACTATACTCGGCATCGTACTCGTCAACTGTTCTGTTCTCCTACTCCAGATGGAGAAACTGATCGTATAGTGCATCTCTGACGGTGTCTGGGAAGTACTTCCTTTCAAAGCACTCCAGAAACTGCTTCCAAGTCTGGTATGTGCCCAACTGGCGCTCCATGGATTTCTACCAGTGATGAGCATTACCATCTAGAAGCGTTCTCATACCTGTCATCCATAGCTCTGTAGGTAGCTGCGATGCTTCTAATAGTTTTCGAGTATGAGTGATCCAGTTGGTAGTTTTCTCTGGGCTCTCAATGCCTTTGTACGTCCTCAGACCCATCTATACAAAGTCCTTTACTGAACCAACTCTAGCTCGGGGTACTGGAGCTAGTGCTTGAGACAGTAGTCTTTGCAGCCATCCTTTCAAGTGCTGCTAGAAACTCTTGTCTCTGTTTTGCTGCTTGCTGCCGCTACTCTGCAGCTAGGGTGGCAGCCTGTTATCGCTGTTCCTGCATTATTATCTGAAAAAATTGGAACAATTGTGCCTGGCCATCCTGCGGTGTCGATGAGACTAAAAGGTTTCCCATTAGGTGGAACAGGAAGATCAGATGGGACTGGATTGTGAATCTGTCCATCTGGTCCTGGAAGTGTAGGAATCATTGTGGTCCTTTCTTGAGTCTGACCATTGACTCCAGGAGTTGTGTCACCATCGGCGACAGTACATCCCTTCTGCATATCCATCTCTCTGCAGGTGATGTACACAATGATTTAGAAGAGGTACATGAATTAAACATGATTAAATAGGATGTAGTAGCATGAAACATTCTGGGGAATTGTCCGCGTATTTTACAGTCAAAAATCTCCAACCTACAAAAAGTCTCTCCCTGCGTAAAACAGGGCTTCTAGGTTGTTTGCGTAAAACAGGTTGATAAGCTGTCCACGTAAGAACAGAGAATTTAAGAAAATTTTGGCATAAAAATAGAGATTGAAGGAATTTTGGCGTAAAGTAGGGTTTTCAGAATTGTCCGCGTAAAACAGAGAAGCGTAAAGTAGATCTTCAGAGTTGTGCACGTAAAGTAGAGATTCAAAAACTGTCGGCGTAAAAACAAAGCTTCAGAATTGTCTGGGTAAAAGTCTGCGTAAAAGTTTCAGTGCGTAAAGTCTGCACGTAAAATCTGCGTAGAAATCTGCGCGCAAAAGATCGGCTGCGTAAAGATATGCTGCGTAAAAATCTGCCAGCGTAAAAGTCTGCGCGGAAAAGATCTTGCTACACTTTCTGCATAAAGCTCGCGTGGAAGGTCTGCACGTTGCGCGTAAAATCTGTATACGTAAAGTTTGTGGCAGCGTAAAGTCGTACTAGGAACTCTTTGTATTCCCTCGGATGAATTTGTCAGGCAATCAGTGAACCCGACATCTGATAAAAGTACTACACGATGATCGAGAGGACGGCTGTGATGATAATTTTGCACAGAGACCCAGGTTGTCGTTTAGGAATATATTTGATACAAGTCATTTTACGCATCAAAAAGGAAGAAAGTTGAGGCTTCTGAATACGCTGTCTACAAAAATGAGTTTTTACGCTCAAGATGAGACAAAATCAGACGCTATTGTCAAAAAGCTGTTTCTGCACAGGGCTCGAGGCATATATCTGTATTTAATGCAAGAGATTTGGTTCTAACTGGTTATAACTGGGAAGGCTAAAACTGTGACGATTATGCTCTCATCCTATCCTTACATTTTATGCCTAATCAGGCTATTCTACGCTGGTTATCTATTATTCAGGAATCATTAAGTTTACGCAGGGACAGTTACCTACGTGGCTTGTATGATGTGTCATAAGCAGATTAGGAAGACTAAGGGAACGTGGGTAGCAGTTGTTATAACCGCCGCGTAAAGTAGACATAACTGTAGCGTAAAATAGGCAATCTTTTCCATAGTTTGGCTTTTTTACGCCAACAAGACAGTCATTTGGCTTTTACGCCAACTAGGCAGTTGTTTGACTTTTATACCAACAACAGTCATTTAGCTTTTACGCCAACAAGGGTAAAGGGTCTTCGGCGTAAACTTTGGTTATCCAAATATAGGATGGTTGGAAGGAAGAATGAGGTTTCAGTCAAGCATGGATGAGATCCTTATACTCTATTCCTATACGCAAGCTTGTTTGGTATAGTTACGTAACCAAGACAATATATTCTAGACCTGCATGAGCCACCACCAAAAATATGTCACGCCCTAGTCCCAAAATACGTAGGACTAGGAATACGTAACATGCCCAGCCATATGTATATGAACTCCAATATATGGAAACCATATACACACGTATGTTGTACATGAATATCCAATCCATCAGTGGTAATATACTGTCACAACAAGTCACACAGAATCTATATCTCATCCATAGCACAAATAATCAAGAGGAATAAAGAGCTGAGTAATAACTGAATATCCAAAATGAGTATCAAGTCTGATAGTCGGGTGAAAATAAATCCACTACAAAATGACTATATTGAAGTAGCAAAATCTCTAAGCAGTGGCAATAAATCACAGATACTCTGAGGGCAAGACCTCCTCAGTCAGGTAAGTAGTGTCAGGTCCAGGTCCGTACTCCTGTGGGTACTCCTGCTCGTCCATATCTGGAAAGGGACCAGGTCCTCAGAGGGACGTAACAAGATACATATAAACATGCCAATAAAGTACTGAAATATAAACATCCACTGGGTCGCCTAACCGTCTAAGTGAATGCAGTTTGAGAACAACTTTCTACCAAGTGGGCTATCTGGCCATATAGTGGGATTGGCATGATTCTCTCAGAGAATCAGGGGCCTACCAAGCATGTCGTCTTTTGAACGGCAGAGGCCGCTAAATAGTATAGGGGACATCACGACCGGGTATCTCCGGTGGAGCGTACGGGTTACATAAAAGGAAAGTGCAAAGGAGCCCAAATGTCTTACTTGTTGTTCTTTCTATCCCATGCTCTAAGCATGTCACATCCATGATACGATAAAACCTCTAAATAACTGCCAGGTCTACTAGCATACAAAATTTCTATCTGCAGTCATCCTTAACGTACGGCTCATACGTACAGGCGGCCAACCCAATACGTAGTCCGGGATCTATATGAGACTCACAACTCGTGTAACAACTGTGTCACGGCCAATGGATCTCATGATGCTCCATAATACTAGGATGGTCTCATAAATAAGGTCCAATGCAAATACATAAATAAAACAGAATCAGGCATCATATGAAATATAAATAATAGTACTATGGCAAGGTATACTTGTCGAGCAAAGTTCTGTATAGTGCACGTCCAAAACCGTATAAATTTAGGTGTAAGAAGTGGGATTAGAGTTTTTGGGATGGTTTGTAATAATATATATAGAGATAAGAGGCGGTGGGGGTCACTTAATGGTTAAGGAACTACTGTCGCTGCTGTTTCTTTCTTTCTTTCTTTCTTTCTTTCTTTCTTTCTAACATTGGTTTTAGGTTTCGGTTGAGGGATTTTTTAGAAATGGTGGAATAAATGACTCACACGCGTAAAGGAGCAAAGAAAAGAAAAATTGGGTTTTGCTTCTGCTGCTGATATTTTTTTCTCCTATTGGGTTGTGGGTTCCAGCGGATAGTGGGTTTAGGAGTTGGGGTTTGGGTTTTTGGGTAGAGATCCAATAGGAATTTCTATTTTCTATTCTTTTCTTTTTCTTTCTTTTTCTTATTTCTTTTTTTTATTAATATATATATATATACATATTTATACATAGAAAATTCTAAAAATTATATTAGTGCATACGGTTAAACTAGCAACTGTCCAAAGGGTCTCCTACATAGAATAAATTAGGAAAAATTTATAGTGGCTCCATAAATCCCCTAGATGCACCAACACCTTAAATAAATAATAAATAAAATCTATTTCCTCTATTTAGCTCATAATTACCATAAATAATTAATATGGTTTTCAGAATTAGGTGTTTTACACGCGTACAACTTTGAAGTTTTATTTTACGCGGACATCTTTGAAGCTCTGATTTACGCGTACAGCTCTGAAGCCCTATTTTATGCCAAACAATCTTGAAGCTCTGTTTTACGCGGACTTCATGTATGTTGGGGGTTTTGACTGTAAAATACACGGACAATTTTACAGCATATTTTATGCTTCTACAAGACCCCCTTCAAAGTTTTCAAATTCTTTGTAATTTGAAATACTTTGAATGAAGCATGAAATGGTCAACTTTGACCCGTTCTTCAAGGCTAATTTTTTGGCTATATTTAAGAAGTCATGGGAATTTGTATGTTCTCTTCTTTTGTCGTGCCATATATTAAAGCAACGACTGTGACAACATCTTCTACAGTCATTCCAGAAAGGAGATTTACCGATATTGCGGCCACTCCCAGCGTCCATTCAAGCTTTGCTATGCTAGTTGAACAATACACTAGCATATTCTACCTTACTTTAAAAGAATTAATATCCATGGTGTTAGAGAAGAATCTAGGATTTGATGCTTTGAAGACGTCTTCCAAGCTTATTATAGCGCAAATTAGAAATTTTAATGACGCTGACAGAGCTAATGCGCTAGAGCAAATGGTTAATAGTTTAGAACAACCCATTAACGAATATTTGCAGTTATCCAGAAGCAACATCAATGACTTGGTTCAGGCTGAGTATGACTCACTAACTTCAAAATTTGTTCAGAAGACAGAAACCTTAAACAAATCCATTCAGGAACAACAATAAGAGATGGAGAAAGAGCAAGCAATATTGGTGGAGAGTATTCCTCAGCTAGCTCAGTGCCGTACTGAATGTAAGGGATATGAAGTAAGGATTCAAGAACTGGAAGCTGAACTTGCTCAAACAAAGGAGAGGCTTCTCAAAGCATCGCTAGTTCGTGATGTATTGGAGGGCCAAGTGAATACGGCTCAACAGAACTTGACACATGTGGGTGTCATCCATGCAAGTTTTGTTGATTCTCTGTCTGAACTATCTCTCTTGAGCAATGACGAAGCAAGACTGGAACTGGCTCGCACCAAAATTTTAAACTCCAGGAATGAAAGGATGACTGCTTTAGCACAACAAATCTGTGATTTGACTGCTCCTCCACAATGATGGATTATGTACTTTTTTGCTCCTTCTTTGTTCTCAGAAATAATGAAGACACATTTTTTGACTCTGTGGACCCATCACTTATTATTAGAATATAAATGATAGGCTGAAATAAAAGTGATATCAGAGGTAATATGGACATGATATACTTTCGGTAATTGGTTTTGCTGAATATATCTATTCAGAGGTAATATGAACATGATAGAATATGATCAAACTAAATTTGTATACAAAACACTATCAGAGGTAATATGGACATGATAGGTTTTGACGTTTCAAACTAGTTAGACATGTTTATTCAGAGGTTATATGAACATGATAGAATATGATTCAACTAATCTTTGTACGTAGTATCATCTGTAAGCCCCTGTTTTTCAAAAAAATATTAAATTGGGATTTTTCACAATTTTCTGGAATTTTCTGGGAATTTTTTCGTAATTAAAAATAGGGTTTTAATTATTAAATAATTTTTAATTGTTAATAAAAAATATTAAAATATTATGGAAATAATATTTTTGGGTGTAAAATGGAAAACTGGACTTAGGATAATTTTTTGGAATTTATTGGACCCCGGACCTATTTTAATTACCTAAAAACTAATTAATTGTAATTATTATTATTATTATTATTATTATTATTATTATTATTATTATTTTTACGGCCCAAAACCCCCAGCCCGCTCAGCCCGGCCCATTGGGCCCAGCCCACGACCCGCCTAGCGGGTCGGGTCGGGTCCACCCGCACCCGACCCGGACCCGCTAACCCGTCACCCCCACACCCTGTGCAACCCGCTCCGGCGCCCGCATACTCCGCCGCTTACGCCGCCTGCGCCTGCGCCACCCGGCCACGCCCCGCTCCGCTCCACCCGGCCAGCGCCCATGACCCCGCTTCCTCCTCCGCCTCCTCCGCCTAACGGCTCCTCCTCGTGTCTACTTAAACCCCCTCCCCTTCTCCCCCGTCGACCACCGCAGCTCCCCCTCCGGCCCTCGCCACCGCCAGCCCCGCCGTGCTCCGCCCTCGCCTCGCTGCGCCGTTCCTCTCGCCGCCTCGCCGTCCACCGCCAGCGCCCCAAGCAGCAGCAGCAGCAGCACCCCTTCCCCTCGCCTGAGCCGCCCCCGGCGCCGCCCGGCTGCCTCCGCCTCCGCCTCGCCCCGCCTTGCCACGCAGCCGCCCAGCCCCCGGCCGGCCTCCCCCGCAGCGGCGCCGCCCTCCTCCGGCCGGCCTTCCCTCGCCGGAGTTCAGAACCCAAAACCCTAACCCTAATTCTTCGTGTCGGACACAGCCTGTGTCGTGTCGGACACGACACGGACACGAGAAATCCAAAAGTTCTGAGCCCTGTTCAGGTACTCATATCTTTCTCCTCGCTGCCCCATTTTTAATTTTGTAAATTGCGTTACGAATCCTGTATGACCCTCTCGGTGCCCGGACAAACCGCTCGGGGCATCGCGTCCTGTGGTGATCGCACACCGCGATCCAAAAATAGAAAAAAACAACGACCCGATTCACCCCGGAACTGGGTACGCCCCGCCAAACGGGACGACTTGGTCGCACGCGGTCTTCACAGATACGTGTGCGCCATCGATACGGACGTGTGGGATTTCGCAGAAGTTGATTCGGGTGTGCGTGCACACCGGGATCAACGCGTATCCGCGAACACCGCCCCGTATCTGCCTTTTCTGAATCAAGCCCTAACTTTCTGTACACACGTCGGATCGAAACAAAACTTATGCCATCGGACTCGTAGCGATACGCTGGTCCTGTGACCCAAGTTTGGTTCGATTCTGAGAACGTTGACGAAATCGCGTGTCGTGGGCCCCACAAGCCCCACTCGACGGGCGATTTCGTGATCGGCTCATCGGAATCCAATTCTGAAAGTTCTGTTGGGTTTGTATCATCGTTCTTGACCTGTTGACACTAAGTTTGGTGAATTTGGAGACCTTTGACCCTGACACATTTTTCGGTGCAAAGCGGGCCACATGCGGACCCCGTTTTGACCCAAAATTACCGTTTTTGCCCTTGTCTCCAAATTGGACTCAAGGACAGGCGTTTCTAGCTATTTGATATCTTCTGAGCATGATGGTAATATTTATTTCAGCATTTGGACATATTTCTGGAAATTTTCTCGAGACACAAAACTGTAATTGGATCCAAACATCAGGCAAGTACCTGCACTTCAAGTTTAATCTTTATATTATGATAAATAAATTCCTTGCTTTACTAGTACCATTGATGATTACACGTAGTGTTAGAATATTGGATTTTATGTCTTGCTTTTCGTGTCGGGTGGGAGAATACTAGAAGGCATGTAGTTTACCCTTTCCCCTGCCGTGACTAATAGCTGTTGGTACACGACTGTACCATCAGCCGGATCTTGATTTATTCCTGTTTAATAGCAGTCTATGATGGCCGGATTAGCCTTATAAACCCCTACATGCCAACTATGTATTCTAAAATAAACACAAGTTCACACACATAGCTTCTTGTCTTGTTATAGTTCCTGTTGGCTTGTTGTAGCTTCATTTCCTGTCTCATTTTATTCCTGTTTTACTCATATCCCTGTTTAAAGCTTTTTAACTCTTAGTTATTGTTGCTTCTTTTCTGTATATTCTCAACATGATACTTAGTCAGTTCTTTCTTACTTGTCATAAATATTTAGTTTAATCTTGTTGTGCATTATGTACTTTGCTCCTTTCCTGACTGGATTCGTTGATATTAGGCGATGATGAGGACTTTGCCCCTACCTATTATGGCCCCTATGAGGGAGCAGATGACACGTTTGAGGAGCCAGGTCCCACCCAGGAGATTACTTCTGTGGATTAGTTAGCAGTAGCTATTTATTTTCTTTCATCTTAGTAATCGGGTTTGTCCCCGATTTAACTTCTGGTTATGTATTAAACATTGGATCAGTTTGTCACATTTATTCATTTGAAATCTTAGCATTCCTTTTCCTGTTATTATCTTTGCCTATTTCATTATTTGTGAATGAGCTAGATTTTATTTAACTGTGGATATGACCTAGACAGCGTACTACCGCCAACTCTGCGGCGTAGGCTGGACGTACCCACGTACTCATGCCCGAATATTCGGGTGCGGGTCGTGACACGTTTTTGTGGTGGCCCATGCAGGTCCACGACTAAATTGTTCGGTTTCAACTTAAGGACCGAACATGCCTGCAATAAGAATAGGATAAGTTTTAGGATCTCATCCACTGCTTGAATCCTTCTTGACATCTATCTCGGATTTGAATTGATTCCTTGGCTTGCATCCTGCCTTGATTCCTGTGCGCCCCTTATCGTTTATTTTGGATGCAGAGTAATGGATCTATCAGCAAGCGACGAGGTTCCTAGAAGATCACCACGAGATGCTCTACCAGCACTCGAACCGAGACCACCTTGGTACCACAAGCAGCACTCTTCCAGCTAGCCAGCAACATCAGAGGACACCACCTCAAGGACGCGGACAAGCTTACGTGATGATCGTGGAGAACGTGTAGACTCCTGGAGTAGCTAATGCGCGTAAGTGATTTGTAACTGCCGTTTCTAGCATTGTTTAGCTCGTGCCTATTGGTTCGTGACCTCAGCCCCAACCTAGTAATTTTGAACTTGCTAATAACCTGGTATGCTTTTATATTTGATAACTGTAGAGATTGTAGAATCTTTTGTTATTGTGCTTATTGTAGGTTATTTTGTGTACTTAAATAATTCGTACCTCCTTTCATCATCATCTAGCGCACTTAATTTTGTTGTACTTGACTTATGCTGCTATTCTATAGCCTAGTTTTGCAAGCTTACTCTTTATCAGGCTTGTTCATGACACATGTGTTATTGAGGCCTGATCAACCCCACTAATACAAGTGTCTATTCAGAATCAGTGTATTACGGTCTGATCAACCTTAGTGCATTTTGATTCGCACTTCGCACGACTACTTTACATGGATTGAGATATATAGTTGACTAGTATACTTGCCCCTAAATATGTCCGAGCATATCGTATCCGTTACATAACTGTACTAATACGAGCATGCGAACAAATGATTACCAGAATAGAATTTCAATCCATAACCGCCTGACAATTCCCATTAGAATTCTTTAAATGCCTTGATCCCTATACCTCTGTTCTACCACCTCGCCCTTGAACTCTTTATTATTGATCCTCATCTTCCCTTATTTCGGAAAGATGAAATCTTGTGCTTGGTATAAGTTTGATATATAGATAGTACTAGGTATACCCCTCAGGCCGGTCGAATTGATGATGACCCTTTATGATTAAGGGAATACCATAGATGATGTATTTGTGTTAAAGACTTAAGAATTCAATACCATGATTAAATAAGTTGGGACATAGTTTTACTAGTTGTATAGCCTTAGAGGATGGATGGGTAAATTCTAAGTTGGGTAGCGACCGCAATGTTCACCTGAAAGGAACCCTTTAGACTGTAATCCAGTGAGATTGGGTAGAGAGAACCCTACCATATTTTAAATTTTGAGGATAAAATTTTATAATTTGGGTAGATTGTAAGCCCCTGTTTTTCAAAAAAATATTAAATTGGGATTTTTCACAATTTTCTGGAATTTTCTGAAATTTTTTCCGTAATTAAAAACAGGGTTTAATTATTAAATAATTTTTAATTATTAATAAATAATATTAAAATATTGTGGAAATAATATTTTTGGGTGTAAAATGGAAAACTGGACTTAGGATAATTTTTTGGAATTTATTGGACCCCGGACCTATTTTTAATTACCTAAAAACTAATTAATTTTAATTATTATTATTATTATTATTATTATTATTATTATTATTATTATTATTATTATTATTCCGGCCCAAAACCTCCAGCCCGCTCAGCCCGGCCCATTGGGCCCAGCCCACGACCCGCCTAGCGGGTCGGGTCGGGTCCACCCGCACCCGACCCACACCCGCTAACCCGTCACCCCCACACCCTGTGCAACCCGCTCCGGCGCCCGCGTCCTCCGCCGCTTCCGCCGCCTGCGCTTGCGCCACCCGGCCACGCCCCGCTCCGCTCCACCCGGCTAGCGCCCACGACCCCGCTTCCTCCTCCGCCTCCTCCGCCTAACGGCTTCTCCTCGCGTCTACTTAAACCCCCTCCCCTTCTCCCCCGTCGACCATCGCAGCTCCCCCTCCGGCCCTCGCCACCGCCAGCCCCGCCGTGCTCCGCCCTTGCCTTGCTGCGCCGTTCCCCTCGCCGCCTCGCCGTCCACCGCCAGCGCCCCAAGCAGCAGCAGCAGCACCCCCTCCCCTCGCCTGAGCCGCCCCCGGCGACGCCCGGCTGCCTTCGTCTTGCCCCGCCTTGCCACGCAGCCACCCAATCCCCGGCCGGCCTCCCCCGCAGCGGCGCCACCCTCCTCCAGCCGGCCTCCCCTCGCCGGAGTTCAGAACCCAAAACCCTAAACCTAATTCTTCGTGTCGAACACAGCCTGTGTCGTATCGGACACGACACAGACACGAGAAATCCTAAATTTCTGAGCCCTGTTCAGGTACTCATATCTTTCTTCTCGCTGTCCCATTTTCAATTCCGTAAATTGCGTTGCAAATCCTGTATGACCCTCTCGGTGCCCGGACAAACCGCTCGGGGCATCACGTCCTGTGGTGATCGCACACCGCGATCCAAAAACAGGAAAAAACAACGACCCGATTCACCCCGGAACTGGGTACGCCCCGCCAAACGGGATGACTTGGTCGCGCACGGTCTTCACAGATACGTGCGCGCCGTCAATACGGATGTGTGGAATTTCGTAGAAGTCGATTCGGGTGTGCGTGCACACCGGGATCAACGCGTATCCGCGGACACCGTCCCGTATCCGTCTTTTCTGAATCAAGCTCTAACTTTCTGTACACACGTCGGATCGAAATGAAACTTGTGCCATCGGACTCGTAGCGATACGCTGGTCCTGTGACCCAAGTTTCGTTCGATTCTGAGAACGTTGACGAAATCGCGTGTCGTGGGCCCCACAAGCCCCACTCGACGGGCGATTTCGTGATCGGCTCATCGAAATCCAATTCTGGAAGTTTTGTTGGGTTCATATCATCGTTCCTGACCTGTTGACACTAAGTTTGGTGAATTTGGAGACCTTTGACCCTGACACATTTTTCGGTGCAAAGCGGGCCCACATGCGGACCCCGTTTTGACCCAAAATTACCGTTTTTGCCCTTGTCTCCAAATTGGACTCAAGGACAGACATTTTTAGCTATTTGATATCTTTTGAGCATGATGGTAATGTTTATTTCAGTATCTGGACACATTTCTGGAAATTTTTCCGAGACACAAAACTGTAGTTGGATCCAAACATCAGGCAAGTACCTGCACTTCAAGTTTAATCTTTATATTATGATAAATAAATTCCTTGCTTTACTAGTACCATTGATGATTACACGTAGTGTTAGAATATTGGATTTTATGTCTTGCTTTTCATGTCGGGTGGGAGAATACTAGAAGGCATGTAGTTTACCTTTTCTCCTGCCGTGACTAATAGCTGTTGGTACACGACTGTACCATCAGTCGGATCTTGATTTATTCCTGTTTAATAGCCATCTATGACGGCCGGATTAGCCTTATAAACCCCTACATGCCAACTATGTATTCTAAAATAAACACAAGTTCACACACATAGCTTCTTGTCTTGTTATAGTTCCTGTTGGCTTGTTGTAGCTTTATTTTCTGTCTCATTTTATTCCTGTTTTACTCATATCCTGTTTATAGCTTTTTAACTCTTAGTTATTGTTGCTTCTTTTCTGCATATTCTCAACATGATACTTAGTCAGTTCTTTCTTACTTGTCATAAATATTTAGTTTAATCTTGTTGTGCATTGTGTACTTTGCTCCTTTCCTGACTGGATCCGTTGATATTAGGCGATGATGAGAACTTTGCCCCTACCTATTATGGCCCCTATGAGGGAGCAGATGACACGTTTGAGGAGCCAGATCCCACCCAGGAGACTACTTCTGTGGATTAGTTAGCAGTAGCTATTTATTTTCTTTCATCTTAGTAATCGGGTTTGTCCCCGATTTAACTTCTGGTTATGTATTAAACATTGGATCTGTTTGTCACATTTATTCATTTAAAATCTTAGCATTCCTTTTCCTGTTATTATCTTTGCCTATTTCATTATTTGTGAATGAGCTAGATTTTATTTAACTGTGGATATGACCTAGACAGCGTACTACCGCCGACTCTGCGGCGTAGGCTGGACATACCCACGTACTCGTGCTCGAATATCCGGGTGCGGGTCGTGACATCATCAGAATAAAATCTTCATCACACTCCATTAAGTAAAGAAGATCAACCTCTTCACAATATGCTGATTGTACGCGTGTACATAAGAGGACTGCTAGGAACAACTTTCTCTCATCTCTGAAGGTAACACGAAGATGGCACAAAATTTAGGATTACAAATGCCCAATACCGAAGATAAAGAAATGCGCTATTTCACCCTCAACAACTACGATAATCACACTGATAAAGCAAATGAGGCTCTTTCTATCATTTTTTCTAAGGGTTCTTCAACACCCAAGCTACAACTCAGGCAAAAAAAAAAACTTATTCCTTTGACGACGATGATGTTGTCAATATCTTCAAGACACTGGTGAAGAATGATAATATCAAATTGCCCGACATTATACATCATGAAGAGGCAGATAGAATCAATGATCCAAAGTACTGTATGTACCATCGATACATAAATCATGCTACGTAGGATTATGATGCATTAAAAAAATGCATCTGGTGATTGATTGATACTGAAGCTACCACCCTTCACAATGACGACAAGCCAGTTACCGCTAATGTGATGTCACTCTAATTTGGTGACTTTCTAGTGCAGAAAATTCTAGAGGCGTCATCTCTAATCTATAACTTAGGATAGCAAAGCCTAACGGAGACTTGTCGATGATGTCAGTGGTTTATTTCTCCCAAAGTACTATGTATAGGCTAGAATTTTACTTTTCAATCTCCAGCAGGACATTATAAATGTACAATGTTTACATTTATTCCCCTTTATCCCCTGTTGAGTGTTTAAGATGTATATAATTTACATTCTTATTATCCATCATTGTAAAAATACAACAAGACGTTCATGCATTATTTTGAACTATTACTTGTATTCAAGAGTCTTGGATACGCAACAAGTAATAGATCCACAAAAAGTCTCCCAACGGATAAATTTTCAGATCCAACGAAACGTTCTCGTTGAGATCAACCAAAATATTCCCTTACAAAAAATAAACGGATTCTTAGAGCCCAGTTGTCCTAAGGATGTCTTATTTCTAAATCTCCAGTTGGATTAGAGATATTCTACTTCTTTTTCTTCTCGCCAGCAGAGAAAATGATGGTTCACATTCATATTACCTCTGAACTATCATTTCTTCCATTTTCCTAGTAGAACTAATTTGCTAAAGAAAACGATCATGTCCTCCTTGCCTCTGCATTATTTTTCTCATAAATTTGTAACATATCATGTCCATATTACCTCTGATAGTGTTTCACCTTCGAACTTGTTACCTGTACTTCACATAAGTATACCATGGGTATCAAGTCCACAAAAAAAATTATCCCTACAGAGTTATTATGTCATGTCCATATCACCTATGAGCTGCTATTTTCAGTGGGTCCCTCATAAAGAAGTCTATTATGTCCATATTACTTTTGAACAGACATCTTGTCCACTCTTATCTTACATTTAACATTCACACTTGTTATCCATACTTTGCATAAGTACACCATGGATATCAAGTTTACAAAATTTCCTAAGATGAGTTGTTCTAACTTATTACGTCCATATTACCTCTGATAGTATTAGTTCCCTCTAACTTGTTACCTATATGCCATGGGTAATAAGTTCACTCAAAATACGCGCCATGGGTAATAAGTCCACTCAAAATACGCACATCAAATCTCAACTACTTTTTATGCTTCTAGTTCAAAGTATTCCAAACTTGTTCAAGTTTGAAAACTTTGAAGAGGGTCTTATAGAATCATAAAAAAATTTATGCCTCTTAAAGATGGCACAGTTTCCTACAAATAAACTAAACATAGGAAGAATGGCACACTTTCTCTCTATTTCAAATGATGGCACACTTTCAAGCTGCTTTCATCAACAAAGACAGGCGCACAAATCTCGTGTCTTCTTTTTCCTAAACATTAAATATAACGAATCTGATAGCTGAACAACAATCGAGGAGTCAGAAGTCATCATTACAGCTGATCTGCAACACGCAGACCCAGATTATCATTTAGCAACCCATCCACTATGCCAACTTCATCAGAAGTGCATCGTTGTGCCAACTTTATTAGAAGTGCGCCATCGTGGCTACTTTCTCAAAAGTGCGTCATCACGACTACTGCTTCAAAAGTGCGCTTGTATACCCAATCTTTTCAAAAGTGCACCACTCTCCAGACCAGTTCTAAAGTGCACCTATGATCCTAACTGAAAAAGAAAAGTTATGATTATGTGTCCTACATGCCTTGTTCCTCATGAAACGTGTACAAATAACTGTCCCATGACCTACACTTTTCTCGTATAGGAAGCCACGTTTCAAGCAGACAGCAAGTTGTGCACCCACTCACTAGATCGGGGGATGTCATCCCATCAAAAGTGCGCGCACAGTACGGATTGTCCAAAGTGCACGCACACTATCATAAATGCTCTAAAATCCTATAAATATAGGATTATTATGTACGTTAAGAGAGCGGGGGGGGGGGGGGATGGTGGTGGAAATTTTAAGTCTTTAATATTCAAGAATAGAAGGAGAAAAATAGAAGCTTATTGCCGGGTCATTGTTGCCAAAGCTTTATTATTGCCCAACTCTTCAAGTTGTTCACAACATCCTTACATTTTTTCATCGTCGTGTGGTTCAAGGAGTAAAGTGATCGCCCGTAGATCAGATCTCTACAGCCATACTTCTCCAGAAATAATTGTGCTTAGATTCAAGTTTAGGACCTCTTGTAATCTTCTTTCTTTTTAATAGTTTGTAATACAAAGTTTTGTTTAAACTTTTTTTTGCAAACAACAGTATGAAATTCTATTCTATAGCAGGAAGGTAGATGAATCATGTGATATGTGTGAGACCCATCTCATATTATCTGTATTGGTATATGGATATGTATTTTATATTGTATTTGTACTATATTTTATTGGATCTCGTGGAATCTCGAAATCTTCTCAAATTTAAAACTTTACTACCCAACCGGCATACTGACGGTATACTTCGGCATACCGGCGGCATACCGTTCAGCAGATATTTATTTTATTTTTGAGATATTTTAAGATATTTTTGTGAGATATTTTTGTGAATATTATTCAATACTTTCTATTATCCATTGGTTTATTGGTTTTGTTTTGAGTGGACGAGATCGATTTAATCTTGTGACTTGGATCGCTAACGAGGCATATCGGACGTCCACGATTAAATCACCTCTTATATATATATATGAGTTGATTTTCTCTCTCCTCTCTCTTTTCTTTCTTTCTTTCTTCACTTCTTCATTTCCTCTTTATTTTTTGCAGGAGCTAGGA
Source organism: Iris macrosiphon (assembly GCA_036927795.1). Lineage (NCBI taxonomy): Eukaryota > Viridiplantae > Streptophyta > Magnoliopsida > Asparagales > Iridaceae > Iris > Iris macrosiphon. The sequence goes on along the minus strand of JAYESA010000005.1, from coordinate 170,100,235 downwards.
GCTTGGTCTTGAGGCCTAAGAGTGTGGTTTCTGAACCCCTCTTGGTGGTGGAGTTAGAGGTTAAGGCTGGGAGCTTGGCTTGAGGCAAGTACATATTGACAAAATCTTGAACGATTTTACTTTACTGCAGTTTTCGATTTTTTGGTGGTTTATGCTTGGAATTATATGCTAGTGGTTTTGTTAAATATGTTTCTCTAGTAATTTTTTGTCATGAACTAGTTTCAGAATTGGTTTTGAGCAAGACTTTTTCGATAAAAATCCTGATATTTAATGGTTAGGTAACTTGGTGTCGAAAACGATAACTGGAGTGATTTCCATGAGACTTAGTATATATGCGCCTGTTCTATTAACGCGCGAGCGCCCAGGCGAGTGCGCCTATTCTTTAACCGCGTGCAAGCGCATATACGTTCTTTAAGCGTCTCGCTCTCTTGATTAGCCGCTAGCTCGGAGCTAGCTACACTCATAAAAAAAGCAATGAGACTTTTTCCATATAATGATCGCTGAACATCCGATGGTTTGAGTTCTCGCTAAGTTTTAATCGAGAATGACTCAAATTACAGGCCCATTCTAAATAGCAGTTTGGCGAGCTCGAGGGTAGAAATCTACTTTTTAGCTTAGTTGTCTTTTTCTTTCTCCGTTGGTTGGTGGCTTCACTCTAACTCTCCCATCCTCCACATTCGGTTTAATAATTTCCAAAGAAATGGGGGAACCACAACCGTTTCCTCCATATCCCTATTCAAGCTTCAATTTGCTCAAAAATGGAATTGACTCAATTATCATGTACTTTTGTTGGGGGTCTGTCTTGTCTGCCTGCTCCGGTCCTACTTATGCCTGATCCGAAATGAGACTTGCCATTAGACTTGACATCTTGCTAAACCAGTTTTTGTTAAGTTTCGGATTGTGATTTCGGTTTTGAAATACCCATCTTGATTTGATTTTTCCTATAATTGACTATAGGAACCGGCATACCAACGATATACTGGTGTATACCGACGGTATACCAATTTGACCCGACTTGGAATCCTAGAACTTGCTGTGACTTGGACCAGCATACCGACGATATACCAATTTATTTTAATCCAAAACTTGCTGTGATTTTGCTATCTCTAGTCCGACATACCGACGATATAATATAGTATATCGACGGTATATCGATTGTCCTGACATATTCTTTTTGTTTTTTAGAATTGCCCTGGATGACATACCGATGATATAATGTAGTATACCGACGGTATACCGGTCGTGTACTCTTTTGAATGTGTTTTTTTATTGTACTTTTTGCTGCTTTTCGCTTGGCGCTTGTGCGCATATTGCATGTATTATTTTATTATGCTATTTTCCCGCTCTACTTGTCTATTGTGTTTACCCGACCCGACCTAAAATTTTGTATAGTGTGGGGCCGCTTACCCTTTATATACCTCTCGTGTATAGTTTTGGGGACACCTACCCATTATATATTTGTCTAGACTAGTCCCGGCTTCATGTATAGTTTGGGGCACCAACCCATTATACCTTCGTCCCGGCTTGCGTATAGTTTCGGGAAACTTACCCATTATACACATGTCCAGTATCAGTCCAGCTAGTGATCCGTCGTGGTGCACTCTTGTTCAATGATTGTACCAGTCTAGGCTTGACATCATGTATAGGTTTGGGACCACTTACCTATTATACACCTGCCGTATATAGCTTTTGAGATACCTATCCATTATACATCTGTCTCATACCAGTTCCGATATAGTTTGGGACTTCTACACATTATACACCTATCTCGTATATTACTTATTGTGGCTTGTTATAGTACATGCTCAGCATGCCTATAACCTTTTGGTTGTATTCTCGTATAGCCTTGTGCTTGTGCTTGCCAAAATATTATCTTGTCTAGTTCATCCCTGCGTGGAGCATAAAGTCTAGGATGGATTCTGCGGAATGCCACACCCAGAATCCTAAAACAAACAACTAAGTTTAATAACTAGCTTAAAAGATTATAGCATTAGGGGAGGATCTCCTGGTTGTATGCAGTCCCGTGCCCCGACAATATTTTTACTGATTGATGGACTTGTAGCATGCCGTCGAGTAGTACAAATTTCTGGTTCATCGTCGTATGGGGCATACCGTACTGACTTACCCAGGTTTACCTTTGTGTGACTTGGATTTAGGTGCACATCTCTCATGGGGGTGGTGTATCCACTAGTATTTACTTTACTGTCGTCTGAAGTTTGGGTAGCTTGGACAGTCTGCAGGGTATACGACCGTATGGAAATCTTAAATTATATTTGTTAGTAATTAGGACTTGTGATAGTTAGCTAATATTGTAAGCCGTACTTCTTACTTGGTCGTGATTGATGGATGGAGTCAATGTATTGTCTTATCTTATATTACTTTCTAGCCTGACAGTGATCCACCGTGGTGCACTCCGGTCTATTGTCTTGTATTTTCTTTACTTTATATAGGCACTGTACCTTACATGTTTCCTTTACATGATCCCGTATATGTTCATCTTGCATGATCCCGTACATGTTACCCGTCCAGTTTTCTTTACATGTTTCTTGTTTTTTTTTCAGTACACTTTACATATTACCTGGTAGTTACATATTGCTTCGGATATAGTAGCTCTTTGTTGTATTGCTGGTTTTAGTTCATTAGTTTGGCCTCCTTTGTGGTACTTAATATTTGTGGTCTGACCCCACTAGTTTTGCTTGGCCAGATCCGGTAGCAGAGTCAGAGGATCTTCTAATTCTTCCCGAGGATGGTGACCACGTGGAGCACCAGACCGATTGAGTTGGTTCTTATTTTATTCTCCCACTTATTGCACATATTCTTTTATGGCGTTTAGCCCCGAGCATATGTTAGCTCGTATTTTAGAATTGTTATATCGTCTACTAGGTATGACGTGATTAACATATTTTAGACTATAGCTAGAGTTGATCATGTATGACTTACACTCTTTCTAGTTCTTCATTTTTTATTACTAGCTTCATAATCAGCTATGTATATATATGGTTTGGGACGCTTTATTATTTTCCTTCTGATGATCATATTTCTTGTATATTATGATTTTTTTGCTTGTGATTGAGATATTAGGATTGCTTGACCTAGGTTGACTAATGGCTTGTAGTATTAACCCCCAATGTCTATTCACAGCCGTGACCGTATCTCGGGGTACTGGAGTACTCTCATATACGTAGCTGGCTTTGTCAGCCCTCGTTCTCTAGTATTCTGGGCCCGGGACCTGACAGAGTTTTAGTGGTAGCCAATACAGATGTGAGGGGTTATCAGTGATTATATATCTCAATCCTAAATCATACTTCCTTGATCTCTTTCTAACTATCCTATATTTTTGATATTTGGCTTGTTATCTGCTTTCATCATTGCTCTATCATGTTCATCGATTTTGATTTTTGTGTCCTTTGACTTTCAGGGGCACTGTTCCTGGTCCTTCTGATCAAATTGTTAGAGTTCAGACGATGGCAGATCAGCATCCCAATGGTCATCCGATTCTGGGGGCTCAGCCTCAGCATCCAGGATCAGACTCGAGGATTGATCCAGAGGCAGAACAACATGTTTATCCCGATCTGCTGGAAGTACCAGTGCAGCCAGATCAGCCAGAGCAGCTATATGTTGTTCGAGCACTGATGGATGTTTTAACGGGGTTCATGGTGACTCACCAGCGACTGAGTGACGTTCTCACTCATTCAGTCCAGATGGCTATGAAGAGAGGTGGTTCTCAGATCTATAATTCTGCGAACCGCTTCAGGTATCTCAATCTCCCGTACTTCTATAGTACTGAAGATGCGATTGCGTCTAATGCTTGGCTCCAGGATACTGGGGCCATACCCGAGGCAGTATAAGTTTCGGTTAGGGAGCAAGTGGTAGTGGTTAGCCTGCAGCTACTGGATTTGGACCGCGACTGTTGGGAAGCTCAGGAGATTTCGCTGACAGCATCGATTCTATGGGCGCACTTCAGCGAGAGGTTTCATACTCGATACTATGACACGGTATCGCGTTATGACTTACAACAGAGGTTTAACAACCTCAAGCTGATGAGTAGCACCGCAGACGGCTATGCGACAAAGTTTTATAGGCTTAGTCGGTTTACTCCTACCTTGGTGGTGACCGAGTTGGACCGAGCGAGGAGGTTCCAACTGGGGCTTCATCTTGAGATCATACTAGCAGTGGAGCAACATGACTTCCAGACTTTTGACGCTATGATGATAGCAGCGAGGAGGCACGAGTACACCTCCCAGAGGATAGTCGACAGAGTTGGGGGCCAGAAGAGGCCTCATATTCAGAGGGGATCTTTCACCTAGTCTTCGGTACCAACCCCGGTAGCTCGAGTTTTATAGATCGGATTATCGAGGAGGTAAGCTTCGGTTCAACAGTCTTCACAGACTCATCCTCAACAACAGAGGCAGTCATATTCTATCACACCCCAGTCCCAAAATACGTAGGACTAGGAATACGTAAGCATTACAGCCGTATGTATATGACAACTTCAATATATGGATACCATAATACACACGTATGGTGTAATATGAATGTTAACTCACATGTGGTATATATATTATCACAAGTCACATGGCATAACTAAATCTCATCCACAGAATCAAATAGAAATAAATAACCAATCTACTATATAACTGAATCTCAATATGAAGTATCAAGGAATGATAGTCTGGTGGAAGCAAATCCACTGCCAAACTAGAATATAAGAGAAATCACATAAGAACATCTAATGAACAATGAGACTCGAAGAGAAGACCTCCTCGAAAGAGATAAGTAGCAAGTCCTGATCCGTGCTCCTACGAATAGTCAAGATCGTCTACACCTGAAAAGGGATCATGTCCTCAGAGGGACATAACAAGATACATAGAAGTATGCCAATTGAATACAGTAAACATGCATAATAGACAAAAAATATATAAGTAAGCTGTACAAGACAATCTATATGAATATGCATAATGAGGACAACTTTTCAACGTATGGGCATGGGTAGCCTACTCTATCTAATCTTATAACTCACACACACGTCAGGAATATCAGAAATTGATATACCTCAAGGGTAGCGACCAGCGTGACACCAGAAATTGACATACCTCGAGGGTAGTGACCAGTACGACACAACTACCGTAGTGCGTGCTAGTTACTATGGTTTATCAGAGTGGTTATAGCCTATACGCCTACTGATTGTCCTCCCCTCCCATGATACTATGTGTCAAGTTTGTGTCAACATATATATATATATATATTATATAATTATGATTGAAAGAAAACACACATGCAATAAATATATAAAATATAATAAGTATGCAAAAGTATTGTAAGCAATTTGACAAGGTATCTTGCCTGGTCTAAAAAATAGGATGAAATCCCAACTCAAGGCGTTGTCCGATCTACCCGTCAGATAAATTAAACAAGTAAGGTTACAAAAGTGGGTGAATAGTTTTTGCCATTTTAATCTATTTTAACACTGAATAAAATAACCTAAAATAGTATTTTAATCTTATTATAATCTAATTTTATTGTTAAACCCTAATTTTGGTCCAAAGAAAGTCAACTTTACGGATTTGTGATCCTTGACACGCAAATCGAGGCAATCCATTGACCAAAAAGTCAACTGACTCAAATATTTGATTTGTGTGTAGAATTCTATAGATTTTAGTGCTACATGAATACTGGAATTGACAGTTTCATAAAATTACAAGTCGGTGAAGAGTTATGTCTATAAGGGTGCACAAATGATAATTTTTGGTAGTTTTCTATTTACGTCTACGTTGCACAGATTTTACAGTAAATTAAACTTATATGTTAAAGTCTAGAAATATTATTTTATGTAAGTTTATCATGCCAACTTTCCGAAACTTCAAACGGTTCGTAATTCCGAATTCGGGATCTCCCGAAATCTCAAAAACACAAAAAATGCGTCTGATTTCGGACAACTGGCACTTTTAGAATTTTCTGAAAAAATAGTTTCATAAATTATTAAAATAATTTATATATTCAGAAAACTAACCTTGATATGGTTCTAACAAAAAAAACTGGAGCGCGTTTGGAGTCCGGAGCTAGGAGATATTGTCTTTTTAAGTCGTCATAACTACTAGAAAATGAGGCTGAATTTATGACGAATTTTGACTTTTTTTGGACGAAAAAGAAAAAAATTTGGAGAAAAAAAGTATGAAGGATGAGTTTATTCCATAAGTCTAATAGGTATTTATAATGGTTGAGACTACTTAATTTAATACGACTATGATTGACTAATTTGGATATGATTATGATCAGTTTAAATAAGAATATGATATGCATGAAGTTGCTTTCCTAGTAGGCTCAGGATTTGAATTAATTTAAAATAGAGTTTGAGTTTATCTCAATAATTTATAATCTTAAATAGAATTAAAGATAATACAACTAATTTATATATAATCTTATTAATATCTATTAACACTAAATTAGCATCTATCTAATATTAAGACTATATATATCCAAATATATCCTAAATAATTTTAAAAATCCAAATAAATTTCTTAAATTCTAAATAAATTACAAAAAAATATAATTAAATATTTTAACCTAAAATAAATATTTGGTAGGAACAATATGTAAGTATGGTCTCATAGTAAATCATAAAAGTTCTAGAAATTTACGTTTTCTATATTTTATTTACCAAAAAAATTATAGAAAAATTTCCAAAAATCTAAAATAGTCTAAAAATGATTCTAAATAAATATTTACATAAGTAAATATACTAAAAAAATTTATTTTTTAATTAACTAAGAGAATACTCTAAAGTAATTCAATATTTAAAATAATCTGTAATAAATATAATAATATAAAATATATACAAAATACCTATTTTGGGTGAGGGAGTTTACAATCTACCCAACTTACAAAAATTTTGTCCTCGAAATAAAAAAATAAGGCATGATTTGCTAAATCCTTTACATTTGTATATAAGGCAAGTCAATCGCAATCTTTTCAAAAAATTTAAATAACGAAATCTATTCAAATCCATCGCAATCACTTCAAAATTAAAATAATCATTGTTCAAATCAAAATTCAACCTATTGTAATCTCTTCTCACCTTTTCAAATTATCAACATCAATTTTTATATCACGATCTCCAACTATCATAATCTCCGCTAGATTTTAAATAATAACAATTCTAATCAAATCTTATTCCTATTCTCAACGTATAAATTTCGTACTCTTTTAAATTTTAAATTCAATTTCTATCATCAATATTTCAAATGGGTGATCCAACAATCAAAATTCAACTTTTAATTCAAATCATCAAATTGTAAAATTTTTAAATCTAATTCACCAATTGTTCAAGTCTAAATTTTTATATTTATCCTCAAATCTTATTCCTATTCGCGATGTATCTCTACCACGAGAGGTCGACGACCGGCACCGACAGCGATACCACGTCGCGGACTGTCTTGGGTGAAGTTACCACCATTATTTGCTTCTCTCTTTCTATATGATTTATTTATGTATCAGAGCACTAGCAAGCTAAGCTAGATTTTTTGAGAGAGAGAGAGAGAGAGAAGAGAGAGAGAGAGAGAGAGAGAGAGAGAGAGGAATATGGAGCCGAGGGTTATATATATATATATATATATATATATATATATATATATATATATATATATATATATATATATATATATATATAACAAGGAGGGGAGTAGTAGTAGTAGGAGGAGGAGGAGGAGGAGGAGGGGATTCAAAAGGCTAAAAGGTATTAACAAAATTAAGTCCCTCCGGTACCCCCACTTGTTGCTTTCTTTGACTTGTTGTCTTCCCTTTGGTATCGCTTGAGCTCTCTCCTGCTTTTATTATGTTCTTTATACATGCATTCCCTCTCTTGATGGAGACTATATTTATATATGTATGTGCATTTTAAAATTGGCTCGTCATTTTGACCGTGTACGTTGCACTCTGAAATTATTTTTTGACTCTCTGCATGTGTAAAGCTGTTGCCACTTTATAAATTTTTTCCTCTTTTTTGCTTTATTACTCTTTTTTTTTGACAGAGTCTAAATTTGACTTTCTGAATGCACATTCACGTTGGCATAAGTTTCAAGCTGGGGTCTTATTTTTTATATTAATTCCTTGGGGAATTATTAGGCTGTTAGATCATGCCCAGGTTTGCAATGTCGGTATCAGACTATTCCTATTCCTATTGATAATTTTTTATTATTAAGAAATAAATAATTATTAATAAATTATGAATATTTTAGAAAATATATTTTTAGATATTTAGTCATAATTTAAAGTATACCTTGCCACTATTTCTGTTTATTTACATTCACATTTTATTTTCTTATTTATTTATATTGTTAAACTGTGCGTCTAAGGAAACTTGGGTGCAACGACGGATGACGTTGTCTTTTGTGTCTTATGGAATTAAGTAAGATAAGATCGACAGAATTAAGTCATTTTAATTTCGAGAATTTTTGAATAATGATTATGATGACAAGAATTTAACTTTAAATAGAAGAATGCCTTATGGAATAAATTAGGAAACTTTGATATATTGGACCAAATATTTATAATTTGAGCACAAGATTTAAAATTTGAATATTGAAGATTGAATCATCGATTTAAATCTTAAGGATAAATATAGAATTTTAAACTTGAATATTGGTGGATTGGATTTAAAATTTTATAATTTGAGGATTTAAATTAAGTGTTATATTTTGAATGTTGAATCACCGAGTTGGAATTTTTAGGATAAAAATTGGATTTAGAATTTGATGGCTACGAAATCCTCAAATTTGAAACGTTGAATAAGATTTGATGGAATAGATTTTTGCGCTATTTAAATTTTAGAGAGGATTATGACAACTTGGATTTTGAATTATAATTTAATTTTGGTTAATTAAATTTTGAGGAGGTTAATAGATTCGACTTATATTTAAATTTTGATTATTTGAAATTGAGACGAGATCATGATCAACTAAATTTAAATTTAAATATTGGTTATTTTAATTTTGAGAAATTATGATATATTTGAATTAGATTTAGATTTTGTTATTTAAAATTTGAGGTGGTTAAGATTTACTTAACTTAGATACAAATTTTGAGGATTTAAAAAAAATTTGACGACTTCAATGAGTACAAATGTATGCAATAATGACTATTAAGAATTTATAGAATAGAGAGACATCCTTTTTAGATCATTAGATCATAGATAGTTCAAGATCGTTCATGTAGACAAGAAGGGACATTTCATCCTCCGTCCTATCATCAATACTTCATATCGTGTACTCATCGTCTCTATCGTGTTCCTTGCAACTCGATTCCATATGCAAGCACTTGATGTGATTGAACTTATTCGTGTTATATCACCTTACATAAAGCAGACCAAACTGACCGTTAGAACTTAGAACGTGATTTATATTATTCCCTTCCCTAGTTAAGGTACGATAATTCACACTTGACCCTTCTCTACTATATTGTATTCACTTATTCTTGGAACCAATGCCTTATTTTTAATTTTGAGGACAAAATTCTTGTAAGTTAGGTAGAATATAAAATCCCATAATTTTTAATTTCAATTTTAAGTATATTTTCTTGTATTTATTATTTTTTGGATTTCATTAGATATTTTTTGGATGAGATCCTATACTCGAATCCTAGGTGCAGGCTTGCTCGGTACAGTAACGTAACCGAGATAATATGATCAGACCTGCATGGGCCACTACTAAAAATATGTCACACCCCAGTCCCAAAATACGTAGGACTAGGACACGTAAGCATGCCAGCCGCCTGTATATATGGCAACTCCAATATATGGAAACCATATATACGAGCGTACACTGTAATGAACAATAATTCATAAGTGGTAAAACTAATTATAAGTCACAGGATAATATCTAAATCTCATCCACAGAAATCAAATAAACATGAATAACCAATAACCAGGTAACTAGATCTCAATAAAAAGTATCTAAAGAATGACAGTCGGATGGAGACAAATCTACTGCCGAAATAGAATATAAAAAGGAAGCAGATACACACCATATAAGAACAACGTCTGACAATCATGAGGCTCGAAGAGAAGACCTCCTCGGAATACACGTAACATGTCCGGATCTGCGCTCCTGCGAATACTCAGGAACATCTACACCTGGCAAGGGACCAGGTCCTCAGAGGGACATAACAAGATACAGAAAAACAACATGCCATGTATGTAAATACTGAATAAATAAATGGGGTGTGCTAACCATCTAAGTGAATGCAATTTGAAGACCTGGTAGTACGCATGGGAATGTGTAGCTAGACATATGCTGACGTAATTCACCAATCGTCATGACTGGCTAGTATAGGTGTCATATGCCCCCAGACGCATGGGCACTCTGCAATCGACCATCTCCGAGGAGCATGGTACGAAGGATAAAAACTCAAGGAGGGGGGTGTCCCACACGCCTACTAGATGTCTTTCCCGCCCAATATAGATGTACAAGTCGTGAAAACGACATGGACACCTCCTACTATGATGCAAGTCTCAATAAAATAACCAACTAAGCTAAGTACCGTTACACGTGTTGCTCACACTGATGGCCAGTCGCGCATGAGGCACGCGTCCCTACATGAACTCACTCTGTGACGTGTAATGATACGTGTCAAGGCCTGGAAAGTTATATCAATAACTTCACAACTTTTAGGTGGGTCTACTAGACACTAGGTCAGACACAAGTCCTAACGTCAATGCCTTCGTTGACTGCACCCGAGTTTTCTCGGACGCGCACATTTATATTTAAAATAGATAAACATGTAACTAACAATAACTGAATTTAAACAGTACAACAAGGCAAGGTATACTTGCCTGGCAAGAGAGCTGCAAATATAATGTCCAAATGTCAAATGCCAAAAGTTAGAACTATGGCCTCAGAATAAACGTCTCCGGATACTGAAATAAACATCACTAACAGTCTCAAAAAATATCAAATAGCTAGGAATGCCTGTCCTTAAGTCCAATTTGGACACAGGGGCAAAAATAATAGTTTCTGGTAAAAGCGGGGTCCACATGTGGGTCACTTTGCACTGAAAAATGTGTCAGGGTCAAAGGTCTCTAAATTTGCCAAACTTAGTGTCAACAAGTCCAGAATGTCGATACGAACCCAACGGAATATCCAGAATTGGATTCTGATGTGCCGATCACAAAATCGCCCGTCAAGTGGAGCTTGTAGGGCCCACGATACGGAATTTTGCCAACGTTCTCAGAATCGAACCAAACTTGGATCACAGGACCAGCGTATTGCTACGAGTCCGATGGTGCAAGTTTCGTCTCAATTTGATGTATATACACAAAGTTGCAGCGTATTCCAAAACAGGCGGATACGGAACATTGTCGGCGGATACACGTTGATTCCGGTGTGCACGCACATCCAAATCAACTTCTGCGAAATCCTGCACGTCCGTATCAATGATGCGCACGTTTTGGTAAAAACCACGTGAGACCAAGTCATCCCGTTTGGCGGAGCGTACTCAGTTCCGGGGTGAATCGGGTCGTTGTTTTTTCTGTTTTTGGATCGCGTGCCGCGATCGCCATAGGACGCGATGCACCGAGCGGGTTGCACGGGCACCGAGAGGGTTACATAGCCTACGTGTCAAAACTGACGGAATTAAAAACGGAACTACGAGGAGATAGAACGGGTTACCTGAACAGGGCTCTGCAGAATGAATTTCCCGTATCCGGGAAGAGATTCGACACGACGCTGATCGTGTCCGGGCTGTGTCCGGCTCTGAAATGCTGCTGTGTCCGGTACTGTTGTGTCCGGTACTGTGGCTAGTCTGGTACTGGGGCAGCGGGTCATCGCGGGGTGGTCCGGAGCCGCTGTGGCTAGGGCTCCGGGGTCGTCTACTCGTCGACGGAGGAGCTGGGTCGGGGGCACGGCTGAGGCGAGGGGATAGAGGTGGTGAGACTGCGAGGGCTCGGGGCTGGCCAGGGTCGTGGCCGCTGTGTTGTCTCCGGTGAGGTGGAGGGGGAGAAGTCTGCGGCTGGGGAAAAACCTACGACGACGAAGAGGAAGGAAGAGGGCTGGGAGAGGGGAGAGGTCAGGCGGAGGGGGGGGCTGGGCGCTGGCCGGACGGGGAGTGGCCGAGTGGGGGTGGAGAGGATGCTGGTGATGATGATGGTGGTGGTGGCGAGTGGCGGAGGAGGTAGAGGAGGTCGGAAAGGGGCTCGTGGGGGGGGAGTGGAGGAGAGAGAGGCGGAGCTTGCCGGGGTGTATGCTGGTGGTGGAGGATGGTGGTGGCGGCGGGCTGGGCGAGGCCGGCGGGGGTCGGGGAAGAGGGAAGCTGGTGGTGAAAGGAGAAGAGGAGGAGGAGGAGGAGATCTCGGCCATGGGGGGGCCGACGTTGGCGGAGGGGAGAGGGGCTCGGGGGAGGAGGATCACGGCGATGAGGAGGAGGAGGTAGAGGGTGGCGGTGATGGCTGGCGGAGGAGGGATCTCCGGCGGGGTTTGCTTCGGCCGTGGGGAGGGTGGAGGAGGATCGGGGAAGAAGAAGAGAGAGGGGGGGGAGTTGTCGGTGGAGCTTAGCGGCGGGGGGGTGGCTGGCCGCGGAGTGGGGGGGGTCGGCTCCGGCGAGGGGGGAGGGTCGGCTGCGGCCTGGGGTAGAGTTAGGGTTTTGTTTTGTTTTTATTTTTATTTTTCTTTTGTTTTCTTTTATAGAAAATTTTATTATTTTAATAAGTAAAATATCTAGAGATATTTTACAAGATATTTTGTAGATATTTTCAGGATATTTTCGGGATATTTTCGGGTGGGTCCCGTCTCCAAATGGACGGTGCAGGTTCACCGGCCAATGAGGGGGTGACACCTCGCATTATAATTTGCAGAAAAGTCCTTAAAATTTCATAAATTGCACAGAGATCCTATTTTGGGAAATTGCAAAATTACGAAATTGTCTGGGAAAAATATCCGATTCTTGAAATTGCTAAAATGCACAGAACTGAAGGAAATTGTTGTGTGAGGGTCCTAAGGAGGTGGGGGTGAGTCTGGGCAGGAACTGGGCCTGATTTTGGGGTGATACGGGCCATCGTATTTATTTAATCATTAAATACTGCGCACGGTGTTCTCTAATTATTTAGAGGCAGGTATGGTCATAATTTTCTTGCGGTGTCAATATACTAAATGTAGTATACTCAGTGTAGAATATTATCGTAATTTTGTCTGGGCAAAATAGGTACAGGTTGGGCCTCTAATATCTGTTGGAACAGGGATGGATACAGATCTAGGAATTTAATTACGTACGTTTGTAACGATAATTGTGCGTCTCAAACGAGGCTCAAAGTAAGGCATCTGGGAGTTGCACAAAGTGCAGGATAGTAGACTGGCATGTCTAAGAGAGGTATGTGAACTTTGTTCGGAGATAACAGTCAAGGTAAAGCTCCAAATAATTCGGTGATGGACAGGTGCACAAGTCAATAGGATATGTAAGCAAAAATTAATTAAAATATTGCCATAAATCCTAAATTATTAAAAATAATTCTAAAATGCTGGAATCTGGTCGAGGGGGTTTACAATCTACCCAACTTATAAAAATTTCGTCCTCGAAATTAAAACTAGGCCACGGTAGAAGTCAAAGACGGCATAAGATATAATTTAACAAAGTAATTTATATCTTGGTTTACGAATAGGTTCGAAAAATGTTTATGTATATCGTCCACACACTTCCAAGTAGATTCTCCTGGTGCGCCATGCTTTCATGCCATGCGGACCAAGGGAATAGACTGATTTCTCAATATCTTTCCTCGATGATCTAGGATTTCTAAGGGCTGCTCCTGATATGACAGGCTCGGCCTAAAGGTGATCTCCGAATGGTTGAGAACATGATTGCTGTCTGTCACATATTGCCTGAGTTGCGACATATGGAATACAACAAGTACTCTCTCAAGAAGGCAATGATCGTCCTCTTTGAATTCCAAGGGACGATGATGATGGTCTGCCCATTGCTTCTGTCTGTCTTGCACTGCTCGTCAGTGTCCTTGCATTTACTTAACTGTCTCTACGGTGTTGACCACCAACTCTGGTCACGTGAATCCTTGTCTGGTACAATGCTGACTAGTATGCCGAGCAATCTTACGATTTGCCTCATAATAGTAATGCCTCCATAGCTTCAGAGTAATTACGACGGTTGCAAGTTCCAAATTCTTCTCATGCACTTATAATTGTCTGGATGCATTTGTCATTACCTTGTCATCCTGTATTAATACGCATCCCAAACTTTTTCCTGATGTGTCTGTAGATCACGTAACCGCCTGATCCGGATGGAAGAGTCAATATGGGTGCTGTAGTCTGTCGCTTCTTCAACTCCTCGAAAGCGGCTTGACACTCGTTGGTTCATAGGAATTCTCAATCCTTACAAGTCAACCTAGTCATAGGGGCTGCTATCCATCCAGGAGTCAATCAATTGTTCATTCAGGTGAAATCCTTTTAGACTCCTGTCAGCAAAATGATACATTCTTCATCGAAACCCTTGAGTTCTGAACTTGACCCAAGTTACGAGGCAAAAATGCTGTCATAGTGATGCAGGTATCAGGAACATAATAAAATATAGGTAGGTAGCGAAGGTCATTCTAAAGGTAGCACAGTATATATACTGAAATCTAATCCAATAATAGGGTTTGGTAATTATCCAAGAAACAAACAAAAATGGCTACAGAAACAATACACTTATTGTATTCATACTAAGCACGAGGTTTCGTCTTTCCGAAATAAGGGAAGACGAAAAAACAGTAATCAAGAGTTCAAGGGGGAGGTAATAGATTAGAAATGTGGGGATCAAGGCGTTTAAAGAATTCAAGGGGAATTGTCAAGCAATTGTGGATTGAAATCCTATTTTGGTAATTCCTATTCACATGTTCGTATTAGCACAGTTATGTCGCTGATACGATATGCTCAGACATATCTAGAGGGTAAGTACATTTGTCTACTAATCACTATATATCTCAATCCACGTAAGGTAGTTATGCGAAGAGCGAACCAAGTGCACTATGGTTGATCAGACCGTAATACACTGATTCTGAAATATATTAGTGTAGTACTCCAATAATACATAATTTATGAACAAGCTTGATAAAGAATAAGCTTGCAAAACTAGGCTATAATAGCAGTATAAGTCAAGGTAGTATAGTAAATATAAGTACGCTAGATTATGATATGAGAAATTACAAAACAATTCACATTCACAAAAAGACAAGACTCTACAATCTCTACAGTTGTTATTCTAATCTCCTTGTCTAAGTCGATAGTTGACCTAAAAGAGGTTTGGCCTTCTAAGTTCTAAAATCTTAATATATACTATAGGTTGTCTGCCTAAAACAGAGATTTCAAGAAAGTCCGCGTAAAGTAGGGGTATCAGAGCTATCCGCGTAAAAAGTCTGTGCGTAGGAATCTGTATCTCCTGCGTAAAGTCTAGCATACGTTGCAGCGTAAAGTTATACGAGACTCATGAGTTTGTCAGTCGAATTAGTGAATCCTGACATCTGACAAAAGTACTTGTACAACGATCGAGTGGACGATTTGTGATGATGATTTTGCACGGAGTCCCAGGTTGTCGTTTAGTGACTTATTGGATACAAGTTTACGCTTGAGATGAGACAAAATCAGATATCCCGTCAAAAAGCTATTTTTTTTGCACAGGGCTCGAGGTGTATCTCTGTCTTTATTACACAGGATTTGGTCATGCCTGGGGAAAGCTAAGGCTGTAACAAATACGCTCACATCCTATCCTTATGTTACGTCTAATCAGGTTACTCTACGCTGGTTATCTATTATTCATGAATCATCAGGTTTACGCAGGGCAGTTACCTACGTGGCTTGCATGACGCAGGATAAGGAAGACTAAGGGATCGTGGGTAGCAGTTGGCATGACTACGGCGTAAAGGAGACAATCTTCTGCAAAATTTGGTTTTTGTGCCAACCAGAAAGTCATTTGGCTTTTACGCCAACAAAGGTAAAGGGTCTCTGGTGTAAAACTCTGGTTATCCAACATAGGATGAGGTTTCAGTCCTAGTATTCGACTTTGGATTTCTACGGGTTCCTCAAGACTAGGGTCAATACTGTGGTCAATTTCTCTAACTAATCCTAGTAGTGTTTATACTACACACAAGTCATACATAATTATGTCAAGGGGCAATGGTAAGTTAATCTATAGGTTAGTGATGCTAGGGTTCATTAGGTAGTATGGAAGACTAGGTTTTATTAAGTAGTCTGAACTTAATGATATGTCAAAGCCCTAGTTGCATTCTAAGCAGGAATATTACCCTAAGTATCATTCTATCAACATGGATTTCTATATTCTAGCAGGGGCTATACTTAAGGAATTATCAGGGAAGCACATGAATCAAGCAGGATACAATTATGTAAGTAGGACAGACTGGAAGGAAGATAAGTCATAGTCAATTGGATGAGATCCTATACTCTAATCCTAGGTGTAGGCTTGCTCGGTACAGTAACGTAACCGAGAAAATATGCTTTGACCTGCATGGGCCACCACTAAAAACATGTCATGCCCCAGTCCCAAAATACGTAGGACTAGGACATGTAAGCATGCCAGCCGCCTGTATATATGGCAACTCCAATATATGAAAACCATATATACGAGCGTACGCTGTAATGAACAATAATTCATAAGTGGTAAAACTAATTATAAGTCACAGGGTAATATCTAAATCTCATCCACAGAAATCAAATAAACATGAATAACCAATAACCAGGTAACTAGATCTCAATAAAAAGTATCTAAAGAATGACAGTCGGATGGAGACAAATCTACTGCCAAAATAGAATATAAAAAAGAACCAGATACACACCATATAAGAACAACGTCTGACAATCATGAGGCTCGAAGAGAAGACCTCCTCGAAATACACGTAACATGTCTGGATCTGTGCTCCTGCGAATACTCAGGAATATCTACACCTAGCAAGGGACCAGGTCCTCAGAGGGACATAACAAGATACAGAAAAATAATATGCCATGTATGTAAATACTGAATAAATAAATGGGGTATGCTAACCATCTAAGTGAATGCAATTTGAAGACCTGGTAGTACGCATGGGAATGTGTAGCTAGCCATATGCTGACGTAATTCACCAATCGTCATGACTGGCTAGTATAGGTGTTATATGCCCCTAGACGCATGGGCACTCTGCAATCGACCATCTCCGAGGAGCATGGTACGAAGGATAAAAACTCAAGGAGGGGGGTGTCCCACACGCCTACTAGATGTCTTCCCCGCCCAATATAGATGTACAAGTCGTGAAAACGATATGGACACCTCCTACTATGATGTAAGTCTCAATAAAATAACCAACTAAGCTAAGTACCGTTACACGTGTTGCTCACACTGATGGCCAGTCGTGCATGAGGCACGCGTCCCTATATGAACTCACTCTGTGACGTGTAATGATACGTGTCAAGGCCTGGGAAGTTATATCAATAACTTTACAACTTTTAGGTGGGTCTACTAGACACTAGGTCAGACACAAGTCCTAACGTCAACGCCTTCGTTGACTGCACCCGAGTTTTCTCGGACGCGCATATTTATATTTAAAATAGATAAACATGTAACTAACAATAACTAAATTTAAACAGTACAACAAGGCAAGGTATACTTGCCTGGCAGGAGAGCTGCAAATATAATGTCCAAATGTCAAATGCCAAAAGTCAGAACTATGGCCTCAGAATAAACGTCTCCGGATACTGAAATAAACATCACTAACAGTCTCAGAAAATATCAAATAGCTAGGAACGCCTGTCCTTAAGTCTAATTTGGACACAGGGGCAAAAATGACAGTTTCTGGTCAAAGCGGGGTCCACATGTGGGTCGAAAAACGTGTCAGGGTCAAAGGTCTCCAAATTTGCCAAACTTAGTGTCAACAAGTCCAAAATGTCGATACGAACCCAACAGAATATCCAGAATTGGATTCCGATGTGCCGATCACAAAATCGCCCGTCAAGTAGAGCCTGTGGGGCCCACGATACGGGATTTTGCCAACGTTCTCAGAATCGAACCAAACTTGGATCACAGGACCAGCGTATTGCTACGAGTCCGATGACGCAAGTTTTATCTCAATCCGACGTGTGTACACAAAGTTACAGCGTATTCCAGAATAGGCAAATACGGAACGTTGTCGGCGGATACGCGTTGATTCCGGTGTGCACGCACAACCAAATCAACTTCTGTGAAATCTCGCATGTCCGTATCAATGATGCGCACGTTTTGGTAAAGACCGCGTGCGACCAAGTCGTCCCGTTTGGCGGGACGTACTCAGTTCCGGGGTGAATCGGGTCATTATTTTTTCTGTTTTTGGATCGCGTGCCGCGATCGCCACAGGACGCGATGCACCGAGCGGGTTGCACGGACACCGAGAGGGTTACATAGCCTACGTGTCACAACTAACGGAATTAAAAATGGAACTACGAGGAGATAGAACGGGTTACCTGAACAGGGCTCCGCAGAATGAATTTCCCGTGTCCGGGAAGAGATTCGACACGACGCTGATCGTGTCCGGGCTGTGTCCGGCTCTGAAATGCTGCTGTGTCCGGTACTGTTGTGTCCGGTACTGTGCCGAGTCCGGTACTGGGGCAGCGGGTCATCGCGGGGTGGTCCTGAGCCGCTGTGGCTAGGGCTCCGGGGTCGTCTGCTCGTCGACGGAGGAGCTGGGTCGGGGGCACGGCTGAGACGAGGGGAGAGAGGTGGTGAGACTACGAGGGCTCGGGGCTGGCCGGGGTCGTGGCCGCTGCGTTGTCTCCGGTGAGGAGGAGGGGGAGAAGTCTGTGGCTGGGGGAAAACCTACGGCGACGAAGAGGAGGGAAGAGGGCTAGGAGAGGGGAGAGGTCAGGCGGAGGGGGGGCTGGGCGCTGGTCGGACGGGGAGTGGCCGAGTGGGAGTGGAGAGGATGCTGGTGATGATGGTGGTGGTGGCGAGTGGCGGAGGAGGTGGAGGAGGTCGGGAAGGGGCTCGTGGGGGAGGGGGAGTGGAGGAGAGAGATGAGGAGCTCGCCGGGGGTGTGTGCTGGTGGTGGAGGATGGTGGTGGCGGCGGGCTGGGCGAGGCCGGCGGGGGTCGGGGAAGAGGGAAGCTGGTGGTGAAAGGAGAAGAGGAGGAGGAGGAGATCTCGGCCATTGGGGGGGGGACCGACGCTGGCGGAGGGGAGAGGGGCTCGGGGGAGGAGGATCACGGCGAGGAGGAGGAGGAGGTAGAGGGTGGCGGTGATGGCTGGCGGAGGAGGGATCTCCGGCGGGGTCGGCTCCGGCCGTGGGGAGGGTGGAGGAGGATCGGGGAAGAAGAAGAGAGAGGGGGGAGTTATCGGTGGAGCTCAGCGGCGGGGGGGGGGGGGGTGGCTGGCCGCGGAGTGGGGGGGGGTCGGCTCCGGCGTGGGAGCTCGCCGCTCCGGCGAGGGGGGGGGGGGGGGTCGGCTGCGGCTTGGGGTAGAGTTATGGTTTTGTTTTCTTTTTCTTTTTCTTTTTCTTTTGTTTTCTTTTATAGAAAATTTTATTATTTTAATAAGTAAAATATCTAGAGATATTTTACAAGATATTTTGTAGATATTTTTGAAATATTTTCGGTATATTTTCGGGTGGGTCCCGTCTCCAAATGGACGGTGCAGGTTCACCGGCCAATGAGGGGGTGACACCTCACACTGTAATTTGCAGAAAAGTCCTTGAAATTTCATAAATTGCGCAGAGATCCTATTTTGGGAAATTACGAAATTACGAAATTGTCTGGGAAAAATACCCGATTCCTGAAATTGCTAAAATGCACAGAACTGAAGGAAATTGTTGTGTGAGGGTCCTGAGGGGGTGGGGGTGAGTCTGGGCAGGGACTGGGCCTGGTTTTGGGGTGATACGGGCTATCATATTTATTTAATCATTAAATACTGCGCACGGTGTTCTCTAATTATTTAGAGGCAGGTATGGTCATAATTTTCTTGCGGTGTCAATACACTAAATGTAGTATACTCAGTGTAGAATATTATCGTATTTTTGTCTGGGCAAAACAGGTACAGGTTGGGCCTCTAATCTCTGTTGGAACAGGGATGGGTACAGATCTAGGAATTTAATTACGTACGTTTGTAACGATAATTGTGCGTCTCAAACGAGGCTCAAAGTAAGGCATCTGGGAGTTGCACAAAGTGCAGGATAGTAGACTGGCATGTCTAAGAGAGGTATGTGAACTTTGTTTGGGGATAACAGTCAAGGTAAAGCTCCAAATAATTTGGTGATGGACAGGTGCACAAGTCAATAGGATATGTAAGCAAAAATCAATTAAAATATTGCCATAAATCCTAAATTGTTAAAAATAATCCTAAAATACTGGAATTTGGTCGAGGGGTTTACACCTTTGCTCCGTTTCTCATCCCGTTTCTTCATACGCGTACACAACCTGACTGACTAGGAATCCCTTCGATTAGAATAATTTTTATCGTACCCAGTTGAGAGAAAATTTGACTCAAAGTCGACGAAAAACTGCTCTCGAAATTGTACAAAAAATTGTCCATGACCCCGTCTTTCGGGACGCGTAGCTTTCTCCACAGTTGGAGAAACGTCGAACCAATTTAACCTTTGTGTAGACCACCCGACCGACTACAAAACCTATAAAATAGTTTTATTTAATTGGTAATTTTTAACAATTAAAAATTAGGAAGAAAACCAAGAAAAACCTATTTTTAAACACTTAAAACTTGTGATACGTAGTGAGTTCCGTCAAATCAGACCACCTCGTCGTGAACCAATTGTACTGCAAGATGCATATAGTATATCCTGACATGTGGACTTTCGCAAAAGTTAATTTGGATCCGTGTGCTCACCGAAATCAACCAGTATCCGTAAAAGTCCCCCGTATCAGTGTTTTGCAAAATACCTTATTAGTTTTTGATCGCACATCGGATCGCCATAAAACTTGTGACGTCAGACTCGCAACGTTGTGTTATTCCTGTGACCCAAAATTTATCCAATTCTGAGTCAGTCGACGGATCGCCGTATCGTAGGTCCCACGATTCGAATTAACGAGCGATTTTGTGATCGGCTCACCAGAATTCAATATTGGACATACCGTTGAGTTTGTATCATTGTTTAGGATTTGTTTGGCCTATAATTTATCTAATTTAGAGACCTTTATGCCTGACACATATTTTGGTGCAAAGTGGGCCACATGTGGATCTACTTTGGCTCAAATTTTTTGTTTTGCCCCTATGTTCTATTTTTACCAAAGGATTATGTTTTCTGGCTATCTCCCATATTCTGGGATCGTTGATGATGTCTATCTCAGCATACAGAGACGTTTGTTTAGCTTCCATATTTTCTGGTTCGTTGCACTTATTGTCTTGTATCATTTCAGCATCAAACCATTGCTAGGCAAGTATACCTTGCCACTATTACTGTTTATTTACATGTACATCTGTATATTTTATTTTTGTTCTTTATTTTTTGATTTATGTATATTGTTAAACTGTGCGTCTAAGAAAACTTGGGTGCAACGACGAATGTCGTCATCTTTTGTGTCTTATTTTATTTGTTATGCACATTGACCTAGATTTAAGACACTACCCATGATTTTGAGACATATTTATGTTTCATGGCCCTGACATAGGTGTTACACGAGTTATGAGTCTCATGTTGATCACAAACTTGCGTATTGGATGTGCGATATATTGGATGTGCGATAGGGAATAACTGCTAATAGAATTATATGCTAGAAGACTTAGCAGTTACTAGAGGTATTTGTGTGTCATGGATATGACATGGTTAGTAGCATTGAGAGGGGAGAACAATGAGTAAGCATATGTGGCTCCTTTATACTTTTCTTTTTGGACCGTAAGCTCCACCGCAGACATGAGGCATTATAACCCCATTATTTATTGTAGGCCTATGACGATCGAAATTTGTTATGACAGTGGCCCCCAGATCTTTGAGAGAACTATACACATCCCATTATATTAGCCAGATAGTCCATACGTAGAAAAGTTGTTCTTAAAACTACATATCATATAGATGGTTAGGTGACTACTTTTGGATGTTTATTTTCAGTATATTGTGGCTTGCTTTTATGTATCTTGTTACGTTCCTCTGAGGACCTGGTATCTTTTCAGGTATAGACGATCATGACTATTCACAAGAGGACGGATCATGACTTGCAACTTCTTTCTCTTTTGAGGAGGTCTTCCCTTCGAGCCTCTCTGATCACTAGATGATGTACTAATTATATTTTCTTTCATATTCTAGTTTGGTAGTGGATTTGTCTTCACTCAACTATTAGTTCTTCTCGACTATTTCATACTTGGTTCATTGCCGTATTTTCTTATTTGTTTCTATTGGTTTTGTGGATGAGATTAGTGTGACTTGTGACATTATATACCACTTGTGAATTAATATTCATTTTACAGCGTATGTATGTGTTATGGTTTCCATATATTGGACTTGTCATATACATACGGCTAGTATGCTTACGTATTCCTAGTCCTACGCATTTTAGCACATCTCTTTGTCACTTGTTTACTATTATTATTTATTATTATTATCTTCTTAAACTATAATAACTCCTTAATAATTATATTTGTTTTCCAGAAATTCTTAGAAAAATTAGAATAATGATTCCTATATCTTCCTACCACTTAAATTATTAAAAAATTACTATTATTAATATTATTATTATTATCATTATTTATTTATTTATTCAAAAATTTATTTATAATTTTGAGGGATTTTACAAGGGATGCTCGTCCACAGAAAATTTAAGAGAAAGTCTGTACTTTGCTCTTAGGACTGGTCATTAAAGACAGAAAGAAGAGGAGATCTGATCGAGGATTCGTCGCTTTCGTTCAGGAAAATTGGTACGGTGTTTGGTGAGTGATTTCAATTTTATTCTCTTTCTTTTCTTCTTGAGTGTGGTGAGGGTGTTGAACCTATTATGGCAAATAGTTCAACATTGGTCTGGTAAATCTTGTAATTTTACCTGAGTTATGCAGATTGGAATTTGTCCAGGTGACGTAGTCAACGCCATATTCGTTGTCTTTATTTGTGCTTGGTGTTCGTTAGACAGGGGGTTGGTTATCTCATGTGAGTTGATCTAAGTTACCGTTACGGTCAGTCTCAGAAGTTGCATAGGGGCGCTTGTCCGATCCCAACACTACGCTCACTCAGGGTAAAGTTACGGATAAAGATTTTTCATGACTTTTAACCTACTGGAATTTGGAAAAACCACGTACAGTAGATTTATTGAACCATAATTGGATGACTAAAAAAGTGTAATAATTTGATTCTTTGCTCAATCAGGGTGGCATCACCATCACTTTATATGTTGCTACGTAGCATATTGTCCTTTCGTAATAGGCACTTATTGGTCGTTTACCAGTCTCGTCGGTCCCTCTCATACTTCAAAGTTGAATAGGTTCAATAAATAAAGATATGATTTGATCCTTTGTTTCCCCATCTTGCCTACCATAGCCATCGCCATGCTGATAGATGCTTCGTGCCATTCTGGCAACGTTCATCAGTGCACCGGTGAATGGCTCCTCAAAGTGAGAGGAGGAAGTCCGTTCCTTGTTCAGCTTCTTCCAGAGGTCATCAATCAAGCCCCGGACGTACTCTCGAGCAACTTCTTCTTCTACTACACTTTCCTCGTGCATGTAGCATTGGATGGACTTTGGAACATCGCCTTTCTTCATCTCATCCTGAAATAAATAATCGAGAATCGAACATACATGTGAAAGTGTACTAATACATTAATAGTAACAGTACCAGCATAAGTACGTACCTTAGAGGTGGCCAGGTCGTTCCATAGGCGAAAAATAATGGAGGGAAGACGTACTATTTCTGGGTTACTCTCCAAGCACTCCAGTGCTTCTTTTGTAATCTCTCGACTCATGAAGAAGTAAAGGTGGGGTATCGCAGGTGCCCATATGGAAACCCATGCGTTGTCCAAGTACTCTTGCAAGGTTGGCATGTATCCGCTATGGTACCACTTTGCTTCTACCAGATACGCTCTGCATAGATCAATCCACTGCAATAACAAACTTAAAATGCTGCTATTAGTTGGTTTTATTTGTGACTGTTCAAATCTGATATATTATATATATATATATATAATATATATATATATATATATATATATATATTATTTATTTGGTTTGTGTGTGTGCGTGGCCAAGATGATGAATATAAATTCATGGCGGAAGAAAGCAAGACTTGCAATAAGAAAAAAAAAAAAACGTACATATTTTCTTAGGTAGGGAATAGCTTGAATGCCCTTTGTTTCTAGGATATGTTTAGCCGTTTCATTGGTTGTATCAAAGAGCCCCAGTAAACATATCTTCATATAATTGGGCAGTTCTTCCAATGTACTAGCATCCCATCTAAAGCCCAGAAAATTTGTATCAGTATAATCAGTCGTTCGCTTCATCGAATCAACTTTGTATTATAAGACGCAAAGATCCCCTCACCTTTCAACAGCACTAGTAAAGAGCTCTAGTTCATCCAGTGTGCCATGGACGTCATAAATATCGTCAATAGTAGTAATAAAACAATTAACTTTAGTTAAAGTTTCCTGAAACTTCCAAACTTAGGCTCAAATGCCCACCCAACGGTGAATAAGTAGTTCTCGACTAAACGGTCCCTACTGAAGCTTAGCTCCTCGCTAAAGCCTAGATTACTCCACCACCTGAAATTAACATACATATATAGAATTATGGATCGATGGCAACAAAAATTCAACATATATAAAGATATTTCTAACAATTAATGTACAACTTGAAGAGAAAATAAAGTTTAATAGTACGTAATCACCTCGACAATGTTTTGAGTTCTCTCTTGTACGTGCTTACTTGAACCTTGTTATAGTCCAGCTTAGCTAGTTCAAGTAGATTCTGATCCATGTTCTCCATCTTCTGGTAGGCGTGGATGAAGTACCAGGAGTGCAACCTCGGCATCCTCCAACTAAGCGGCAGCTCCAACGAGCGAACAACATGCTCCCTCTCACAAGGTTCTAATGACGCCGCCGCCGCTCGTTCCTGGAGAAGTTTGGTAGCGAAATGTCTCATCTCGTCCAACATGTCCTCCCCTTCTTTTGCAAGATGGGTAGCTTCGTACAGACTGAGTAACGCTTTCGTATCAATGAAGGTACCATCAGTTTCCATGTCCTTGAAGATCGTCAGAACATCTGGATATATATATATATATATATATATATAATCAGCAACAAGGTCACAATTATATATGATCGATCCGAAAGGGGTCAAATTAGACATGTTCTAACCTTGTGAAACATTGTACCCATGCTCCCTTAGAAGTCTAAATAGTAAGGCTGTATAATGAAGGTCTCCTTTCATCTCCACCGATTCATATATGGTTCCTAAGACATTCTCGATCTCCTGTTCAAAGTGATACGCCACACCAAGTTGGCGAAGGGTGTCAATCAGCTCGAGCCTGGGATAAGTCTGCAGCTTCTCCTCCTCCAACGTTCGCTTGACGTACTCCTTCAGCATGTTGATCCTCGTTACTTCTTTTTCCTACAAACCATTCAGAGTTATGTATGTATAGCTATTGTATATAGTTTGTCATGATCGATTACCATCGGGTCGATCTTCCAAGACTGTATGTAACTGTTGTCCCACAAGCTTGGTTGGAAATTTGCTGATCTTCGGAATCGAATTGCATCCGAACCCGAACTCGAACTCTGGGCATTGGTTGTAGCTACAACACGTCTGGTTTGGCTACTCGAGTTTAGCCACACGGGAAGGGCAGTAGTAATAGGCTTACGAGGAAGGGACAGAAGGAAAGAAGAAGAAGATGTCGCCATTTGCGTCTTTGAGATTATAACTGAACCAGCTAGTATTGAACCGCTATATATAACCCAGAAAACTATTCTGGATGAGATTTCCTATAACTATTCTGGATGAGATTTTCACAACCCTTCAAACTTTCATGTTCTTTTACTTACACGTTTATAACTTGGGCACCTACCGACGTATTGCATGTCTACTTTTTGTCCCATTGTCCATTTTTCCACAACTTTTTCCTGTTTTACTTACAACGACACACATAAATCGTGCAACATATATGCCAACTGCTATCCCATTTGATCCTTCTCGCATGTTCAAAAAGCTACGGACATTTGCATGTCCGACCCAAACTGCTATCACAACCGGGTTAGGTCGGATTTATCCCTTCATGTCAGGAGGCTAAGCCTACTCCAACCCAAATCAGAGGACTGGTCCATATAAATAGGGATTGATTCATCCAAATTTACCACATAAAAATTCTTCACTCTCTTATAGTACTTTTAATTTATCTTGTGTTAGCTAACTTCCGGAGACTAAAGAGCTAAAAAATAGCTGGAGTTTGAAGAATCAAAATTTGGACGCTTCAACTTGATCGACCACCACCAAGCTGCATGCAACAATTCTACATCCAGCGTTGGAGAAAACCAAATTGAGGGTTAAGTATTTAATTATTGTACTATATTATATTTCTTTTGATCGAAGTTCCAGATCTTTTATTTTGTTCGAACGCTAACAAGAGTTCTTCATGTACCAAATTCGAAATATAATCTTCTCTCTTGATACTTTGATTGTAAACTGGCTACAAATTTACTATTAAAGGTTGAGCAATGGAAGGGCGATGGCATGGTGATTACAATACAGAAAATTAGAATAATGTATGTGTTGGTTTTGTTTTTCTTCAAAAACTCAAATTCCTCTTCCTTTCTTTAGTCCCACATCGGATGCACCAAAGCCTTCTTGTGTACATATATTAGTTTCTCTCCTTTGCTCTATTAAGTTGTTGTGTGGGGAACCCCTTGGGCCACACGCGCGCGCCGCCGCCGCCGTCCGGCCCGGCCCGGCCCGGCCCGGCCCGGCCCGGCCCGGCCCGGCCCGGCCCGGCCCGCGGCTCGGTTCGGTTCGGTTCGGCGCGTAACGGGTGCGGGTATGCGCCCACATCTGCGGGCGCCGAATGCCGATCCGATTTCCTCTTCGGGTTCGGGCTGGGAACCTAAAATTCTTTTTGCTCCTCTTCCTTTTTTGAACCGTTCAAATTTTGAATGTTGGGACACTGTCCAGATTCATTGAACCTTGCCTTGCCACAGCTCA
Organism: Iris macrosiphon; assembly: GCA_036927795.1. Classification (NCBI taxonomy): domain Eukaryota; kingdom Viridiplantae; phylum Streptophyta; class Magnoliopsida; order Asparagales; family Iridaceae; genus Iris; species Iris macrosiphon. Next base: position 170,073,139 of record JAYESA010000005.1, on the reverse strand, counting down.
TTTTTTACAGCATTTATCCCACGTTTTATTCATTACTTAATGGCCTGTTTATGAGCCATTAAGTACCTGTCTGTGGCCAGATTTATTGAACATTGCCACAGCTCCAGCCTATTTATTTGGTCTCCTTCTCCTTCATTTGGTACAGAAAATAATCATACGTCCAAACTCTCTTTCACTCCACTCTCAAACGACATTCTGATCTCCAAATCCTTGCTCTGGGCAGAGCTAAGTTCGGTCTCTCTCTCCGAGTCGTGTGCGGCAAAGAGAACCCGGTAGTCAGGGGGTTTTACCACTAGGAGCTTCCGAGAAACGTCTGCACATAGACCTCGGATAAACTCTTAGGGCAGTGCTTCGTGCACGACTTCCCCGGAGGCAGGTAACAATTTTATTTTTGGGTTTTCTTATTCTTTGAAAAATATTATATATTATATTTATATTATAAATACGGTTCACAGTATGCACTTGAAGGGGATGCAATGACAAGGATAGAATCGACTACGAATGTTGTTACAGTTGGTGAGTTCAATTGTCTACTGGAATTTAACAATTATGGTCATTGATTCAATGTGCTTTGGGAGAAGGAATTTGAGCCAAGGTGAAGATTGTCACAACCCGATTCCGTAGAATCGTTGGGGCATCCCCCGAATAGTGACCGCCGTGCGGGCCTGGGGTTGCGCCCGCACAAGCACATATTCAGAGTACGCAGATAAATTGAAACACATATTTGAAACATGAAAAAGTTCTCTTTATTGATAATGAACATCTATTACAAACTCTTGAACGAGTCAGCTATTTGTCGCACGGCTTACAAAAGTGTTGACTCAAAATGAGATAGCAGTCCTGTACATTACAACCCTTTACTAAACTTCAAAATGTATAGACCTCCGGGCTGGAGGACGGCTTTGCCACGGAGCTGCATTGTGTATATAGAGAGTTGTAAGCTCCTGCTTCAAAATACTTCAAGGACGGCGCAATCTGGATGCGCCTACAGCTGGACTGGATCGGGAAGACGACTTTGGCTCCTCGCTCAGTTTGCCTTAGTGTAGAGAACCTGTTTCAACGAGGGTCAGTATGTCAAAACATACTGGTGAAGACGAGCTAACCCAACTATACCAATCAACATGTTATTTTAATGAAGCAATGCATATTTTGTGGGTTTCTATCTTGCCTTAGTTTATTTACAAGTAAGCAACATATAGAATTTACTGAAATGAACTTGCCATCGTTCGGTGGATTTTACCTGTCCATCTGAATCACCTGCACAATACTTACCATGCCTTCCCTGCCACGAAGACACAAGTTAGTTTGCAACAGGTTTAAATATACACGTTGGGATCACTGGCTAGAAGCCAGTTTGGACAATAGTCATTGACGAGAATGTATGCAGCGAAAGCACGTGGTGCGCTGCAAGCATCCCGTCAATCATGTGAGACTAAACGTTATGTTTCGCACGGACCGGACCGGTGCCCGTGCCTCAGCGACCGTCCGCAGGAACCATTTACCTTGTGCATAAGTTGTCCGTGATCGATCGTTCATGATACGTTAACATTGATGCAGTTGAGGCAATATGAATATGAGACAAGCAACATTGCATGATTCGTTGTGCATAATCTTCCTGACAGTTTATTTCATAACAAGTGTATTCCATACTTAGCACAATTTATGGAAGAAGATGCATTCTAACTAAAATTGAAGCATGTATAGAACATTCCAAATAAACAAGCATGCAAATAACTAGCCATTCACAAGTTTGATTGACAAGCAGTATTATCCAAGTCTATTCTCTTTTTATCTTGGTATCTTTTATTATTACTTGGTATCGTTTGATCGGGGCAAACAAGGATGCAAGATTATTAGTTGTGAAGACTGGAAGCAGGGTCAAAACTAGGTCATTAAGCTAATAAACCCTCAAACTCGCCTCCTTGAGATACCGGGATACCCTCGGTATCCGATATCTCAACCTACGCGATACGCCCCGCCTATACCCTCTAAAATATATACTAGCATGTATATATATATATATATATATATACATATATATATATATATATATACATATACATATATATATATACATATATATATATATATATATACATATATATATATATATATATATACATATATATATATATATATATATATATATATACATATATATATATATATAAACTAGGTCATTAAGCTAATAAACCCTCAAACTCGCCTCCTTGAGATACCGGGATACCCTCGGTATCCGATATCTCAACCTACGCGATACGCCCCGCCTATACACTCTAAAATATATACTAGCATGTATATATATATATATATATATATATATATATATATATACATATATATATATATATATATATATATATATACATATATATATATATAAAAGTATCTCTAACCTCAATCCTAGGCTAAAACTCAATACCTTGTCCCGACGCTCAATACCTTGAGTATCTAAAGGTATTGAGATACTCAAGCCTTACCCCTCACTAACACTAGCTAACTAACTAAAAATCTATAATACATACTACCATATACTAAATATATATATATATATATATAACATATATCTAACTATATAGATATACATATATAACCTACTGTATAGGTAAACACCTCAATACCTTACCCCCGCTACCAACTTATCTCAATACCTTGGTATCTCAAGGTATTGAGATACCTTACCCTCGAATTCTAACTAACTTAGCTAGCTATCTATAATATATACTTACATATATATATCAATATATATATATATATATATATATATATATATATATATATATATATATATATATATATATATATACAAACACACACACATATATATATATATATATATATATATATATATATATATATATATATATATATATATGTGTGTGTGTGTGTGTGTGTGTTTGTATATATATATATATATATATATATATATATATATATATATATATATATATATATATATATATATATATATATAACCTAGTACATAAGCTACCTCAATACCTTACCTCACTACCCTCAATACCTTGGTATCTCAAGGTATTGAGATACCAACCTTACCTCCCCCTCTAACCTACTAACTAGCTAGCTATCTATGCATATATATATATACCTAGCTATATAACTAAGCAAATATATATATATATATATATAACACATATACAAATCTACTTATATATCTATATATATATATATATATCCATACACATACACATATACATATATACTAATATATATCTCTAACTATATATACTAGTATCTATCTATCTCTATATCTATCTATGTAAATATATGTATACATCTATATATATACATAAATACAAAAAAGGGGGGAAGAAACTAGCTCGCGCTGAAACGTGCCGCTGCCCGCAACTGCTGCTGCTGCTGCCGCTGCTGCCGCGGTGCTGCACGGCTGCAGCCGCGGCGCTGCCGCTGCGCCTGCAGCTACTGCTGCCGCTGCTGCAAGAAACTGCTGCTGCTGCCGCTGCTGCCGTGGCGCTGCTGCCCTGCTGCAGCTAGCTGCTGCTGTGCTCCGCATTGCCTGCAGACGCTGCTGCAACTGCTCCTATCTCACCTCTCTGCCTCCCTCGCTCTCTAGCATACCATGTAAAACCCCTAATTCTGAAATTCATATTAATACTTTTTTATTACTTAGATTTATTTAAAATTTATTTTAGGTGTTTGTGCATCTAGGGTCAACTGTCTCCGAGGGAATCATGCCAATCCCATTTACTGGCCATATAGCCCACTTGTTGGAAAGTTGTTCTCAAACTGCATTCACTTAGACCGTTAGGCGACCCAGTGAATGTTTATATTTCAGTACTTTATTGGCATGTTTATATGTATCTTGTTACGTCCCTCTGAGGACCTGGTCCCTTTTCAGATATGGACGAGCAGGAGTACCCGCAGGCGTACGGTCTAGGACCTGACGCGACTTACCAGACTGGGGAGGACTTACCCTCAGAGTACCTATGATTTATGACCACTGTTTAGAGATTTTGTTGCTACTTCAGGATAGTCATTTTGTAGTGGATTTATTTCCACCCGACTATCAGACTTGATACTCATTTTGGATATTTGGTTATTATTCAGCTATTTTTCTACTGATTATTGTGCTATAGATGAGATAGAGATTCTGTGTGACTTGTTGTGACAGTATATTACCACTGGTGGATTGAATATTCATATACAGCGTACTTGTGTATATGGTTTCCATATATTGGATTTCGTATACATAAGGCTGAGCGTGTTACGTATTCCTAGTCCTACGTATTTTAGGACTGGGGCATGACATATTTTTGGTGGTGGCCCATGCAGGTCTAGAATATATTGTCTTGGTTACGTAACTGTACCAAACAAGCCTGTGTATAGGAATATAATATAAGGATCTCATCCATACTTGACTGAAAACTCATTCTTCCTTCTAACCAGCCTATATTAAGTTTATGCCAAAAACCCTTTACCCTTGTTGGTGTAAAAAGCCAAATGACTGTCTTGTTGGCGTAAAAAGCCAAGCTATGATTGCCTACTTACGCTGTAGGAGATTACCTATTTTATGCTATAGTTATGCCAACTTTACGTTGCAGTTATAAACAACTGCTACCCACGTTCCCTTAGTCTTCCTAATCTCCGTATAACACGTCATACAAACCACATAGGTAACTACCCCAGCGTAAAACTGATGATTCCTGAAAATATAGATGGCCAGCGTAGAATAAACTGATTAGGCGTAAAATGTAAGGATAGGATGTGAGCATATTTGTCACGATCTTAGTTTTCCCAGACATAACCAGTTAGAACCAAATCTTTTGCATTAAATGCAGAGATATGCCTCGAGCCCTGTGCAGAAACAACTTTTTGACATAGCATCTGATTTTGTCTCAAAAGTGAGTGTAAAAAAAAAACTTATTCCTGTAGATAGCGTATGCAGAAACCCCAACTTTTCTTCCTCATTTGAAGTAAAAATGACCATGTATTAAAATATATCACTAAACGATAACCTGGATCTCTGTGCAAAACCATTATCACAACCGTCCTCTCGATTATAGTGCACTACTATTGTCAGAGGTCAGGTTCACTGATTTGACCGACAAATTCGTCCAAGGAATACGAAGAGTTTCTCGAACAACTTACGCTGCAACATATGTTAGATTTTTACGCACAGAATTTATGTATCAAATTTTTATGCGCAGACCTTTCGCGCAAGCTTTACGAAGAAAGTATAGTAAGACGTTACAGGCAGATTTTTTTTTTACACAGCCAAACTTTTACGCGCAGACTTTACGCACGAAAACTTTTACGTAGACTTTTTTCAGACAGCTTTGAAGCTCTATTTTATGCTGACTTCTTTTAAATCTTTGTTTTAAGCAGACAACTCTAAAAAAACCTTACCTTACGCTTCTCTGCTTTATGCAGATATTTCTGAAACCATGTTTTACGCCAACAATTTTACATCTCTGTTTGATTCATGTTCTTCTTCTAAGCGTTGTGTACATCACTTGCAGAGAGATGGATATGCAGAAGGGAGGTACTGTCATCGATGGTGACACAACTCCTGGAGTCAATGGTCAGACTCAAGGAGGAACCTCAACGAATCCTAGACTTTCAGGACCAAATGGACAGATTCACAATCCAGTTCCATCTGACTTTCCTGTTCCACCTAATGGGAACCTTCCACTTTCATCGACACCGTAGGATGGCCAGGCCCAAGTATTCCAATTCTTTCAGATGATGTTACAGGAACATAGACAACAAGCAGCAAAACATAGACAAGAGTTCCTAGTAGCACTTGAAAGGATGGCTGCAAAGACTACTGTACCAGCTCAAGTACTAGCTCCAGTACCCCGAGCTAGAGTTGGCTCAGTGAAGGATTTTATACAAATGGGTCCGAGGTCGTACAAATGTATTGAGAGCCCAAAAGAAACTACAAACTGGGTCACCCACACTCGAAAGTTATTGGAGGCATCACAACTACCTGCAGACCTATGGATGACTGGTGTGAGGATGCTTCTAGATGGTAATGCTCATCACTGGTGGGAATCCATGGACCGCTAGCTGGGTACCTACCAGATATGGGAGCAATTCCTGGAGTGCTTTGAAAGAAAGTACTTTCCAGACACCGTCAGAGATGCGTTGTACGATCAGTTTCTCCACCTGGAACAGGGAAAGCGAACAGTTGATGAGTACGATGATGAGTTTAGTCGCCTCAATAAATATGGCGCTACTCTGATACCAGATGACTTAGCCAAGGCTAAGAGGTTTCATCGCGGACTAACTCAGGAGCTCCAACATTACACTAGCTCACAGTCCCGAATCTCTTATGCCGAGTTACTGATAGAAGCTAGATTGCAAAAAACCATCAGCCAGGAAAAAGAAGGTCAGCTAAAGACACAACCAGGACCGATAAGGACACATCAAGGAGGACCTATTAGACGTCATTTAGCTCAACAACAACAGAACCAACACAGAGCAGGACCGTACCAGATTCCAGAGAAACCCGAATACAATTTTTGTGGGAGACGCGGGCACATCTCAAGGGACTGTTGGATCTGTTTGGGACAATGTATGAGATGTGGTTCCGGTAAACATATATTGAAGGACTATCCTATGCTACAAGCATGGACACTTCCACCGCCAGCACAATGGCTAGCACTTCCAGCACCAAAGCCAGCTCAGCAAATGATGAGACCAGGAGCACCTCGACCTCTAGAAGCAGGAGGATTTCAGCAAGGGCCACCACTACCTGCACAGGAGGAGCAATTTATGAGGGCTAGACAGGGGCAACCCCAGAGGAACGGACAAGCTTTTGCAATGAAAGTGGATGACATGAATCTGGAGATTGATGTCATAGCAGGTATCACTCTTGCTTTTGCTTTTTCTGCTGTGATATTATTTGATACATGAGCCATCCACTCATTCATATCATCTAGTTTTATTACCAAACACAATATTTCCTCTACACCCTTATCTAGTTGTGTTAGAATTCTTACCGGAGGAGGAGTTGTACCTGTTAATAGAAATTGTAGATCATGTCCTATAGTAATACGTGGCAGAGAAATGAACGCCCGACTCTTAGTCCTTCCTATGCCAACTTTTGATATTGTGCTTGGAATGGACTGGCTAAGCAAGTACCACGCTTTCTTCGATTGCTTTGGAGGAAGCATTCTTTTTAAGGTACCATGATAGCCTGAATTTGAGTTTGCACGAGGATCCACGGAAATCCTTGATGGTATGCAGCTCGCAATAGACGATGTTATTTATCACCCCATTATTTCAGAATTCCCAGACGTCTTTCCAGAAGAATTACGAGGACTACCCCCAGATAGAGACGTAGAGTTTTTGATTAAATTAACACCGGGAGTAGCACCCATAGCATCACATGTTAATAGACTGGCAAAGAAGGAGATGGATGAACTAAAGACACAGTTGAAAGAACTAGAAGAGAAATATTTCATCCGACCAAGTGCATCACCCTGGGGAGCACCAGTATTGTTTGTACCAAAGAAGGATGGATCAGTGCATATGTGCATTGACTATAGAGCCTTGAATACAGTAACAGTAAAGAATAAATATCCACTACCATGTATTGATAATTTATTTGATCAACTCAGTGGAGCCAAGGTGTTCTCAAAGATATATTTGAGATCAGGATATCACCAGGTGAAGGTACGAAAGGAGGACATTTCAAAGACCGCATTCCGGACAAGATATAGATACTACGAGTTTTTGGTCATGCCATTTGGATTGACCAATGCTCCAGCTATCTTTATGGACTTAATGAATCGAGTCTTCCATCAGTATTTGGACCAGTTCGTGGTCGTCTTCATAGATGATATACTTGTCTATTCAACGAGCCACGAGGAGCACGAGAAGCACCTGTAGATTATTCTAGAGACCTTGAGGAGAGAGTAATTGTATGCAAAGCTCAGTAAATATGAGTTCTTCTTGGACAGAGTCTCATTTCTTTGACATATAGTTACATGAGATGGTATTTCTGTTAATCCAGAAAAGATCTCGGCAGTCGAGACATGTCTTGTTCCTAAATCAACAGCGGAGGTGAGAAGTTTTCTTGGACTTGCAGAATATTACCGACGGTTCGTGGAGAACTTCTCAATAATAGCAACACCTATGACCTGGTTAACTTGCAAGGATCAAGAATTCATATGAACCAACGAGTGTCAGACCGCTTTCGAGGAGCTGAAAAAGCGATTGACTTCAGCACCAGTGCTGACTATTCCATCAGGATCAGGAGGCTATGTGATCTACAGTGACGCATCAGGGAAAGGCATGGGATGCGTATTAATGCAGCATGGCAAGGTGATTGCATATGCATCTAGGCAATTACGAGTACATGAGAAGAATTATTCAACTCATGACTTGGAACTTGCAACAGTTGTATTTGCTCTAAAATTATGGAGACATTACTTATATGGGGAACGAGTAAAAATATATACCGACCACAAAAGTCTCAAGTATGTCTTCACCCAGAATGAGTTAAATATGAGGCAACGTCGATGGCTCGAGATGATAAAAGATTTTGAGATAGAGCTACATTATCATCCAGGTAAGGCTAACATTGTAGCAGACGCATTAAGCCGAAAATCAGTAGCTTACTTCTTGACAACACAGAAAGAATAATTGAAAGACTTGCAAGGTTTTGGCATTGAAGTGATATTACCCGGAGCAGATAGGACACTAGCCAACTTGCAAATACAATCCTCACTAGTAGAGAGAATCAAGGCAGCATTGCCTACCGACGCCAGATTCAGGAGATTAAAGGAAAGGATAGAGGCCGAAAAGCAGACAGGACTACATATTCATGATGATGGGACATTACAATGTGGTGATCGTCTCTATGTTCCCAATGGAGAAATTCGACAAGAGCTGATGACAGAAGCTCATAGTTCGATATATTCTATTCATCCAGGAGGCACCAAGATGTATCGGGACTTATGACAGTACTTTTGGTGGCATAGAATAAAAAGAGAGATAGCTCGCTTTGTAGCTAAATATTTAATATGTCAGCAAGTAAAGGCGGAGCACCAGAGAACAGCAGGGTTATTGCAACCACTTCCGATACCAGAATGGAAGTGGGCGTACATCACTATGGACTTCGTCACAGGTTTTCCCAAGAGTCCAAGTGGTAAAGATGCAGTATGGGTAATAGTAGATAGACTCACCAAGTCAGCCATTTCTTACCTTTCAGGGTTGGCCAATCTATAGAAGCTTTGGCTGACTTATATATAAGACAGATCGTGAGATTGCACGGTGTTTCAGTCAGCATTATATCAGACAGAGTTTTGCACTTTACATCACACTTTTGGAAAAGCATGCAAGAAAGCCATAGAACTCATCTGAAATTCAGTACCTTTTATCACCCGCAAACAGATGGGCAGTCAGAACGTACTATTCAGACATGGGAGGATATGTTGAGGGCTTGTATGTTAGACTTTGGAGGATCATGGGAGGACCACCTACATCTTATGAAGTTTTCTTACAACAATAACTATCAGGCGAGCATCTAGATGGCCCCATTTGAAGCATTATATGGAAAGAAATATAGGTCTCCTGTGTGTTGGAGTGACATAGGAGAACGTCAGATTTTAGGACCAGAGTTAGTGGTCAGCACCGTTGAGACAGTTAAGATGATACAAGGACACTTGCGAGCAGCACAAGATAGGCAGAAATAATGGACAAACCTTCATCGTCGTCCTTTGGAGTTTAAAGAGGAAGATCATGTCTTCTTAAGGATATCACCTACCAGAGGCACCATCCGATTCGGAGGACGCGGCAAGTTGAGTCCAAGATGGACCATTTAACGTACTGTAGAGAGTGGGAGAAGTAGCATATCGACTTGCTCTACCACCCTCACTTGAGGGAGTACATAACGTATTCCATGTATCGTAGCTCAGACGATATGTGGCAGACAGAAGTCATGTTCTCGACCATTCGAAGATCACCATTGGGCCGAGCTTGTCATATCAAGAGAAACTCGTGGGAATCCTTGATCATAGAGAGAAAGTATTGAGAAACCAGACTATTTCCTTGGTCCGCATAGCATGGAGGGATGGCTCGCCAGGAGATTCTACTTGGGAACGCGAGGATGACATGCGCAAATGTTTTCCAGCCCTATTTGACCAAGGTATAAATTTACTTTGTTAATTTATATCTTATACCATTCTTGACTTGCTACCGTGACTTAGTTTTAATTTCGCGGATGGAATTTTTATAAGTTGGATAGAATATAAAACCCCTAATTTTAAAATTCGTATTAATACTTTATTATTACTTAGATTTATTTAAAATTTATTTTAGGTGTTTGTGCATCTAGGGGATTTATGGAGCCATTATAATTTTTTTCTAATTTTTTCCATGTAAGAGACCCTTTGGACAGTTGCTAGTTTAACCGTATGCACCAATATAATTTTGTAGAAAATTTCTATGTAGAAATATGTGTATATATATATATATATATATATATATATATATATATATATATATATATATATATAGTTTTATTAAATAAGAAAAAGGAATAAGAAAAAAAAGAAATAGAATTTCTTATTGTATCAAACCCACAACCGTTAATCACCCCGCGTAAACTTTGTTTTTCCTTTCACCGCGCGTAAATATCAGTAGCAGCTTTTCCCCGCGTATACTTCTCCGCGCGTAAACTACAGCAGCAGCTTTTCCCCGTGCGTAAAACTCCTCAGCAGCCGCAGTTCACCCACGCGTAAATATCCGCAGGAGAAGCAAAACCCAATTTTGCTTTGCCTTACTTTCCCACACGTGTAAGCTTCTCATTGCACCGCTTCTTAAACACTAATATTACTAAACACCCCTCAACCGAAACCAAAACCAATAAAAAGAAAGAAACAGCAGCGGCAGTAGTTTTAGTTTTCTTAAACACTAAGTTTTCCCACCGCCTCTTATTCTTTATATATATCCATGCAATACACCCTAAAACCCTAAACCTTACTTCTCCAACTTAACACTGTTGTGGACGCTTGCACTATACGGAAACTTTGTTCGACAAGTATACCTTGCCACAATACTATTATTTATATTCCAAATGATACATGATTCTATTTTATTTATGTATTTGCATTGGACCTTGATTATGAGACCACCCCAGTATTATGGAACATTATTTGGTTCATTGGCCAAGACACAGTTGTTACACGACTTGTGAGTCTCATATAGATTTTGGACTACGTATTGGGTTGGTCACCTGTACGTAAGAGCCGTGCATTAGGAATGACTGCTGATAGAAACTTTGTATGCTAGTAGACCTGGCAGTTATTAGAGGTTTATTGTGTCATGAATATGGCATGCTTAGAGCATGGGATAGGGAGAACAATAAGTAAAGTGTTTGGGCGCCTTTGCACTTTTCTCTTGTATGCTCGGATTCTCCGCCGGAGAAACAGGTGATGATGACCCTATATTTTATTGGCGGTCTCTGCCGTTCAAAAGGCGACATACTTTTAGGCCCTTGATTCTCTGAGAGAATCATGCCAATCCTATTTATTGGCCAGATAGCCCACTTGTTGGAAAGTTGTTCTCAAACTGCATTCACTTAGACGGTTAGGCAACCCAGTGGATGTTTATATTTTAGTACTTTATTTGCATGTTTATATATATTTTGTTACGTCTCTCTGAGGACCTGGTCCCTTTCCAGATATGGACGAGCAGGAGTACCCGCAGGAGTACGGTCCAGGACCTGACACGACTTACCAGACTGGGGAGGACTTACCCTCAGAGTACCTATGATTTATTACCACTGTTTAGAGATTTTGTTGCTACTTCAGGATAGTCATTTTGTAGTAGATTTATTTCCACCCGACTATCAGACTTGATACTCATTTTGGATATTTAGTTATTATTCAGCTCTTTTCCAACTGATTATTGTGCTATGGATGCGATAGAGATTCTGTGTGACTTGTTGTGACAGTATATTACCACTGGTGGATTGAATATTCATATACAGCGTATGTGTGTATATGGTTTCTATATATTGGAGTTCGTATACATACGACTGGGCGTGTTACGTATTCCTAGTCCTACATATTTTGGGACTGGGGCATGACATATTTTTGGTGGTGGCCTATGCAGGTCTAGAATATATTGTCTTGGTTACGTAACTGTACAAAACAAGCCTGTGTATAGGAATAGAATATAAGGATCTCATCCATACTTGATGGAAAAGTCATTCTTCCTTCTAACCAGCCTATATTAAGTTTACGCCAAAAACCCTTTACCCTTGTTGGCGTAAAAAGCCAAATGAATGTCTTGTTGGCGTAAAAAGCCAAGCTATGATTGCCTACTTACGCTGCACGAGATTACCTATTTTACGCTATAGTTATGCCAACTTTATGCTACAGTTATAAACAACTGCTACCCACGTTCCCTTAGTCTTCCTAATCTACGTATAACACGTTATACAAACCACATAGGTAACTACCCCAGCGTAAAACTGATGATTCCTAAAAATATAAATCGTAGATTTGTAGCTGTCGAGCGTAGAAAGCTCCTTGGCGCAGAATTGTAGATTTGAGCCTGTGAAAAAGAAATCTTCCGAGCGTAAAATTGTGGATCTGTTGCCTCTGAGCGTAAACTAAACGCCACCGAGCGTGAGATCATAGATTTGTAGCTGCTGAGCGTGAAGTCGTAGGTTTGTTGCCTCTCAAACGTAAAAGCTACCGAGCACAAAGGCATCCGGACGTAAAACCATAGACTCATAGCCTATGAGCGTAAAACCGTAGATCTGTAGCTGTCGAGCGTAGAAAGCTCCTCAGCGTAAGAACCACGAATCTGCTTTGCGCAAAAACTTTTCGAATTTCGCTGACTGTTCGCCTTCTCTGAGTAAATAGGCTGACGTAGTCCCCAATCATAACCGAATATTAATTAGAAGATTTGGTTCGGGATTCGAGGAGTCCATCCGAACTCTATATATACCCCAAGTTTCTGAGAGAAAACTTTTCATCCGTCTTCTGTGAAAGAAAGCCCTCGACTGTTCGAGTTCTCCTTCGTTTCTTCTCCGAGATTTCAAAGTTTCTAGTAATGGCCACGAAACAATCCTCCTCCACTTAGGGAAAGAAGGTTGATTATTCTTCTCGTTCTTCTGCTCAAGTGAGAGCGTCTTCGGTCGGGCAAGACGAACTTTACCCTGAGCGAAGTATCCCGCCGACGAGCAGTGCCCCCGGCCTTAAAGGTAGAGCTTTTGGGACGAAGAAGAACGACTAAAAATCCTTCGCACACATTGTATGTGACCGTGCTAGGTCATCTTCTGTGCTAATAGCCTCTTTGAGGAAGATGATGCACAGAGACGTTTCATCTTTTACGCTAATATTTCTAATGTGTCAGCGCAAAAACTCCATATTTTCGCAGTCTGGCGTAAAAGCTTTGACTGTCGAGAGTTGGCGTATAAAATTTGAGTGTTACGCTTCTGGATGAAGATTTTGGCGTAATACCTCAACTTTATCAGACTGGCGTAAAGCACAGACTGTATACTGCCAGCCTTGAGCTTTACGCTTTTAGGAAATTGATTCCAGCGTAATGGCCAAGTTTTTACGGTCTTGGCGTAAAGCTCAGACTGTTGATTTTTTGCGTATGCTGCAAGATCTATAATGTCTAGTTATAGGAACTGACGTATTTTTTTTGCACTCTTGCAGTTAACTTGCATGTGTCCCCATTAGCCGATGTGATGGGTTCTGCCGTCGGGATGCTGCACTCCAACTATCTGGAGGATCTGTCACACGTGATATTTCCTATCTCCGGGCCCCGGTATCCCGAAGGAAGGGAAATTCTGATATTGGCTCAGGGCGAGCGAACGCTGCTGAACTTGATCAACGGAGAGCCCCTGACATACATAGACGGGACCAGTACCTAAAGCCGGCTTTCCTCTTCGGGGACATGATTGACAAGCAGTCCCAGATAAAGCCCAAGAAAGAACTCTGGGCCTTCCCTGCCGGGAGCTTGGTTTTGTATCTGCCCAAGATGCCGAGAGGCTATCCCATCTCGGTGTTCTTCCATGCTACACATCCCAGGAGGATGTCGTGGACGCTGACTCCTGATCTTCACGGTAGGCCGGGGAAGATATTTTATCTGAAAGGAGCGGACCAGGGGTCGTTTGTCAGTAGCCCTTCCGGCAATGTGACGATATTCAGGGGACTGTACCCGGGCAGTATCCCAAGTGAAGACAGCTTAGTGATCCAGTCGGTCCAATTACCGACTTTCTGCAATAATTTCATGGGGCATGGGGGAGTATACCCCAAGGTGAACCCTCGGTGCGGCGGGTGAATCACCCCTACAAATCTTCGATGGGCTCGCTTAGCTGATTGGGCCGTGAAGCATTTTTAGACCGAGTTGGAGAGCATTGGTCTGTTTGTATCTGTGAGTGCTACCAGTGTTGGGTTACCTCCTAATCCTAACCTATTTTTGGCACTGATGGAGCGATATATTTCGCTCACCGGGACTTTCGCCATTCCACTGAGGGAGTTGGGATTGGCCCTCCATGAGATGGCAGAGATCTCGAGACTGCCGATAGGGGATACTCCGTATGAAGAGTATGTTCCTACGAACCGGGAGCTGGGGAATTCAGACCCTCGGGTAGTGGAAGTGTACAGGAGCTGATGTGCCACTACCTTGCTTGCACCACTTTTTATAGTGAGCCCTCAGATTTGGCTCACATCAATAAATGGACGTCCTACCTCTTCTTTCATCGGTCCAGGACTGCTAAGCCGGAGAAGGTATTGGAGGGCAAGGATTAGCCTGTGAATCCTCTGAGCGTGCTTAATGCTCAGGTAGTCGACGATCTTATGGTAGATGCTGGGGCTCCGGACTAGATCCTCGACGAAGGAATAGGACAGTATCCTGTAGGCACTAAGGCCTATAGTTATTTGAGGCGCTGCCGCAGGCCTCTGTCCAGGGAAGGTCAACTGGCTGGCTTTCTCTCCATATGGCTGCACCGACTGGTGGTACCTGACATCGCATCTGCGGACCGCATTCACCGCAATACGCTATGGCCTGCAGTGCGTCTGGTGTTCGGGGCAAGACTGGGCTTGCTCCCTGCCATGGTGTGCTGCATTCAAGCTGGCCGGAGGGCCATGACTGACGGGCTGCTCGCCGATGAAACTCGACGTGATAGTTTTCCCAGGGTAGAATTACCATACCTGTATTTTGATAGGATGGTTAATTCTTCATAACCCCAGGGTTATGTCTCCCGGCTCTGACAGTAGTTCGGGGGCTAGTTTCTTATTGAACTACCAGAAATCTTCCTGGAATGTGGCCACGGTTCTAGACTGTCGGCGGGTGCTGGGCTTCAGTCACAGCTGGAAGCTTTTCTGCACTGTCTCCTATGTACATCGCAATCAATCGAAGATTAGGCTTGAGGATTCAGGTAGAGAGAAGACCAATCTTTCTCCTGAAGCTTTTAATTGGTTGGTCTGCATTAGACCCTCCCATTTACTGTACAGGAGTGAAGACCATTGCTTCTTGGAGCCCTACCTGCCTAGTCGGTTTGCTAGGCAGTTTGGGTATGATCAGTTGCACATGGGCAACGCCGTAACCAGCTTCCGGTCCAGGGGTGGACTCATTGATGGAGCGAGAGACTGGCGATACTTCCTCATGGGTTGCAGTAGAGCAATTTTTACCGTACCGGTTATTACACTCTCTACGAAGCTGCACATCCAGCACTCGTATGCCCAGTTCTATGTGGCAACGAACACCTTCCATCGCAATTTTGACATATATGGAAGTTTTAGGGTGCCCTCTTCCAAGTCTGGGGGAAGAGTCGATGTCCCTTCGGTTTCTTCCGACGAGGGTGAGGAGTTCGTCAATTCAGATGAGCCTCTGTTGGCGGTATCGAGGGGTGAAGTACCTCTGCCTGCAGGGCCTTTTGTAATCTCCGGGAAGCGAAGGGCTCCTAATCCGAAGGAGACTTTCCCTCGCAAGAGGAAGAATCAGACGATAAATCGTCCTCTCCGGATTCCTGGTATTGAGGCTCCTGGAAGTGAGCCTGCATCTCCCTATGCTGGGGATGATTCTTTGATTGGAGGTTCCTCGCCTTTTAGAGAGGGATCCTCTAATGTTCCGGCCGGTGGTGCCGGAGAATCTCTGTTGGAGGCCGCCGTCGCTGATACTGCTTCAGGTAGTGGAACGAGGTCGCCTCCGGGCTGAGTATACCTTTATGCGGATCGACATCGGGAGGGACCCCTGTCGTGCCTGTAAGCGCACCTGGCGAGATTCTAGCCGATGAGCCTCGGCTGGAATTTGACGAGGACCTATTTGCCAGCGTCAGTTAGCAGACCCCTTTCTCCAGGTATGACAGCTTATATAGCATCATTAAGAAATGATTTAGCTATACAGGCCGCAAATACGACATATATGCCGTCGGCCATGGGTAAATATCGTTACACGCCTCTTCTTTTAGGAAAATTAACATTATGCTGATATTAACTTCCTTTCGTATTCTTTTCAGGGGAAGATCTTTTCGGGGAGGGCAGTGTAGATGCACCCTTCGGCTCTGTGTTAGGTCCTGGCGGCGACACGGAGGTGGCTGATTTTGAAGAGGAAACATCTTCGGGTGCCGGCTCGCCTGTCGACGAGGTCCCGATATCTCAAGAGGAGGACGAGCCTGTCATTGCGATAATACCTCCTTTGAGTATGCTGGTATCTTCGTCCGGTGTTGGCACTTCTTCTTTCGTCGCACCACCTGTTGAGGCGACGGCCGTGGCAACATCGTCTACGGTTGTTCTTGGAGGAGGACTCACCAATAACGAGGCCACTCCCAGCGTCCATTCGGATCTAGCTGCGCTGATTGAGCAGTACACCGGCATCTTCTACACCACTTTGAAAATGTTAATATCAAGGGTGTTGGCGAAGAATCTGAGCTTTGCGTCACTGAAGAGGTCCTCTCGGTCCACGATAGTGCCGATCCGAGAATTTGATGACACTGGGCTAGCTGATACGCTGGAGGAGATAGTTAATGGTTTGGAGCAACCCATTAACGAATACTTGCAGCTAGCTCGAGACAATATTGAAGAGCTGGTCCAGGCTAGATACGACTCCAGACTGCGCGTCTTGCCAAACAGATGGCAGGTGTAAATAAATCCATCCAGACACATCAGCAGGAGATGGATGAAGGAAAAGCCATCATGGAGGAGGCCATTGCTCTTCAAACGAAGTGCCAGGCCAAGCACGAAGGGAATGTAGCGAGGGTCCGCAGGCTGGAAACGAAACTCGCTCAGGCAAAGGAGTGGGCTTCTCAGTTGTCGGAAGCTCTAGCTGTGGCAGATAGCCGATTGGGCGTAGCAGAACAGAACTTTGCGCGTGCAGGAGTCGCCCGTGCTGGTTTTCTTCGGGCTAGAGCCGAACTGTCTCTCTTGAGCAATGATGAGGCACGACTAGAGCGGGCTCGCGCTGATGTCCTGGATTCCAGGACTGAGAGGATGGCCGCACTGGCGCCGCAGCTTCGCGACCTGACTGCTCCCCCTCAATGATGTACTTTTGCTTTTGCTTTCGCTTTTTTTTTTGGGAATAATAAAGAGGCTTTCATCTGACTTTTTGGACCCATCATTTCGGGATATAAATGACAGGTTTGGGTGAAAGTGATACCAGAGGTAATATGGACGTGATATACTCTCGGTAAGTTTTAGCAGGATATATCTATTCAGAGGTTATATGGACATGATAGAATATAATCCAACTAGTTTCATTTTGGAAGTAGTTTTGTCAGAATGAGGTTTTCGTCATATTCCACTTGAGCAGAGGAGGTTAAGCATAGTACTTTTTTAGGAATTTGCCATTGATAGGAGCCATTAACAGGTCTCTATTAGGCTGGGCTAACCTGTAAGCGCTGTTTGAGAACGTCGTCTCGATCACATAAGGGCCTTCCCATTTGGACTGGAATTTGCCTTTACTTCTGTGAGTAAGAATCATCGACCTTCTCACAGCTAAGATTAGCTCGCCGACTTTGAACACCCTTTCCTTCACTTTTTAATTAAAAGCCCTGGAAATATGTGCTTGGTAGAGCGCGATGCGCTGTTGAGCTTGGAGGCGTTTCTCGTCTAATCCTTCTAGCTCTTGAAGCATTAACAGGTCATTCTTTTCTTGAGTCAACTCATTAGCCACGGCTATCCTGAGTGACGAAATTTGGATCTCGATGGGGAGAACTGCTTCACTCCCGTAAACTAATGAGAATGGGGTACAACTTATCGGTGCTCGTACCGTGTGTGGTATGCCCAGAGACATTCTCCCAGCTTCTCATTCCAATCCCTTTTGTTCGAAGAGACGAACTTCTTCAAGAGCTTGATAATGGTTTTGTTGAAAGCTTCCGCCAAACCATTAGCAGCAGGATTATATGCCGTAGAGGCGATATTTTGTATCCGATTTTTATCGCAAAATTGATGAAACGCTTGGCTGATGAATTGAGGCCCATTGTCATGGATTATCCTTCGGGGTATCCCGAAGCGGTAAATGACGTGATGCTTGATGAAGCTGATCACATTAGATACCTTCACCTCAGCAAGAGGGATCACCTCTGTCTATCTGGAGAAGTAATCCGTGATGGCCAGTATGAACCGGTGACCTCTGGAAGAAGAAGGGCGAATAGGACCGATGATATCCATACCCCATGCTTCAAAAGGCCAGGATGCAACCGTAGGATGTAGATATTCGGGAGGTTGATGGATAAAGTCTGCATGGACCTGACAGGCTCTGCATTGTCTTGCATACTTTATTGCATCTGTGATCATAGTAGGCCAGCAATGGCTCATTCTCCTGATGTAATCCTGTAGCTTAGGACCGGGTTGATGCGCTCCGCATACGTCGTCGTGGGCTTCACTGATAATCCATTGTACTTTAACACCTGAGAGACATCATAATAATAGTCCGTCATAAGACCGATGATATAGACATTGTGACGATGCGTCGAAATAGAAGCGTAATAATCGTCTTTTGACGGATACTGCTTCTTTAGGATCCTCTGGCAAGATTCTGTATGCTACAAAATCTATAAAGGGACTTCTCCAGTCTCTCTTGGGAGGATCTGTGTCCACCGCGTAGCTGCGTTCTATGTGAAAGTTATTTTTCACACAGAATAAATCTCTGTTAAGAAGGATTACTGAATTATGCCTTCTTATAGGGGTAGCTAAATCTGCAGCAAGACTCGCTAGGGCATCAGCTTCCAGATTCTGAGATCGAGGCACATATTCCCGGAAGAATCCTTTGAATGTCATGGCTATCTTGACCGTTGCTTGGTGATAGGGGATGAGGTCTGGATTCCAGACTTCATATATTCCTCTGACTTGATTGACGATCAGCAGAGAATCACTGAAAGCTTCCAAAGATTCGACGCCCAATTCTTTAGCGACTTGGAGGCCGATTAGTAGAGCGTTGTACTCTGCCACATTGTTGGAACAGGGCTCGCTAAGAGAATATGCTCGGTAGACGACGAGCTTATCAGGAGTGACCAGAACAATTCCTACTCCCGAAACCACGTTTCCCCTGGGACCAGTTCTGGAGGCACCATCGAAGAACAGTTGCCATGCATCACTTTCCATTGCAGAATTATATTCTGTAACTTTGTCGGGAATGTCCTCGTACAGTTTGGAGGCCTCCGGGATCGGATGAGTAGCTAGGAAGTCAGCCAACGCTTGGCCCTTGACGGACTTCTGAGGGACGTACACCATGTCATACGGTGTTAATAATATCGCCCAAGTCGCGAGTTGAGAATTAAGAACACTTGGCTTGTTCATCAGTACCCGAAGAGGATTGATCCTGGAGATAATGTGAATGGTCTGGCCTGTGACATAGTGTCGCATTTTCTTAATAGCGAACATCAGAGCCAAGCATTCTTTCTCCACTGGATTGTACCGGTGTTTGGCTCCGACCGTCATCCTGCTGAGGTAGTAGATAGCCTGCTCGTGACCCATCTCGTTCTTTTGTGTAAAAAGAGCTCCCAGAGAATGATCCATCGCTCGAACATACAGCACGAATGGTCTTCCTATGACAGGAGGCACTAGAACTGGCGGACTAGTGAGGTAGCGCTTGATATCACCGAACGCTTATTGACAGGCTTTGTCCCATACGAAGGATACACCTTTCTTCATGAGACAAGAAAAGGCTGACATCTCCCAGAGAGGTTGGATATGAATCTCCGGATATAAGCCAGACGACCTTGAAATCCTCTGAGTTCCCTCAGATTGCGGAGCGGTCGCATTTCTAAGATGGCCTTGACTTTATCAGGGTCCACTTGAATGCCTTTGGCGGTTATGACAAATCCCAAAAATTTGCCACTAGATACCCCCAGAAAAGACTTTGTAGGATTCATTTTGAGTTGATGTTGGCGCATCAATTCAAATACTGTCTTCAAGTCTTGGATGTGATTATCCTTGAGGCAGCTTTTGACAGCTACATCGTCCACGTATGCGTAAATGATTATAGAATATGTTACTCATAGTCCATTGGTACGTAGCCCCGGCATTCTTCAATCCGAAGGGCATGACCGTATAGCAATATACCCCCAATGGTGTCCGAAAGGCAGTATGCTTCTCGTCTTCAGGATGCATCTTGATTTGATTATATCCTAAAAATCTGTCCATGAAAGACATATGTTCAAAACTGCATGTATTGTCAATCATGACGTCTGTGATGGGAAGAGGAAACTCATCCTTGGGGCAGGCTGCGTTCAGATCTCGGTAATCGATGCAGACTCGTACTTTCCCATTTTTCTTCATGACCGGGACCACATTGGCGACCCAGTCGGGATGTTGTTCTTCACGGATGAAGCCGCAGGCTATCAACTTCTTGATTTTAGCTTCAATGGCGTCCATCATATCCGGGCGGAACCGGCGTTGGTGCTGCTTCACAGGCTTCGAATCGGGCAATATATTGAGCCTATGAGTAGCCACCTTTGGATCAAGGCCTGGCATGTCCTCATAATTCTACGCAAAGATGTCGATATATTCTTTTATCAGATGGATAACTTCTTCCCTTTCTGCTTCGGAAAGATTGTTACTGATAAATATCGGCTTTGGCGAAAGCTCATCCCCAACGTCAATCTGGATAACTTTGTCTTCAGTGGGAGGTTCTCTCTGTTCGAAGCGGAACTCCCATTGTGTATCCATTTGCTGAGCACAAGCGTCATTATCAAACAGTTCAGATTCTTGTTCGTCTAATTCGAAGGAATCTGTCATTACCATATTTACTGACAATGTTCGCTCGAGAGCATGAGATTAGTCGGAGGGCGCTGAGCCATTTTGAGAGGAGGAGAAGATATCCCCGTTCGACTTAGGAGTTGTGAGGGAGGTGGTATACCCTAACCCGAAACGAGTTCGTTGATAGTAGGGATCACCGTGCAGCGGCATTCGTTTGCCTTTCCCGTAGTTGAGACCCGGTTCCAGCTTCAAGTTATAACCCATATTTTGCATGATCTTCAAAGCTTGCGGGCTGTATCTGTGAACCTGCATTTTACCGGCATCGTCGTCGGAAGAATCCTCTTGCATAGTCGGTTTATTGCGCATGCGGCCAAAGACTATTGAATGTTAACTGCTGCAAGTAGGCGGGACAATGAAGATAGAATCCTTATGCGGTCCATATATCATGGTGACATTGGATGGTGACGCCACTTCCCTTATATACGGATGATAGGAATCTATAGCTTCCAAGAATTTTTGCGCTATAGGTTCTATATCGTCGCAGGGGGAGGATTCTTGATTTGGAATTTGGGCATCAATATACTGGAAAAGAGGATGTTTATTATCATCTGAAACCCTGTTCCCGGTTGCATTTACATCACTCGGCTGCCTGTTGCGCCGGAGATTGATGACCAAGGGTGGAGGCTTCTGGTTTAATGATCACTAGAGGATCACCCCCTTTTCCTTACCTGGTCTCGTTCAGGTGGATAGCCATAGGCTTTATGGCTTTTGGACGAGTAGTCCGTCCTTTCACCTTAATTGACAGAGGTTACTTGGCAGAGGGTTCTTCTGGCTCTCGGTAGGATTCCTTCTCTGCTTCGGTTGACGCCTCTTCCGTGCAGTCTTGAGAGTACAACACGGCATCAGAGTAGTAGGATTCTACTCTTTTGAACGGGTTCAGGTCAGCAATCTCCGTTTGTATTGTTCCTCGGGCGTCTACATATTTGAAGCATTGATGTAGAGTCGAAGGAACAATGTTGTGGTCGTAGATCCAAGGTCTACCCAGCAGAATATTGTAGGATACCTCTGAATCGATGACGTAACATGTAGCCACCGATCTGAGGTTGCCAATTTGGATCCTCAGGCGAATTTTCTCTAACGGCTTACTTCTTCCGGCGTTGAAACCCACGATCGTAGTGGTGGTGTACGCCAATTCGCTGGTAGGAATCCTCAGCGGTCTGAGCAGACTATGAGGAATGATGCTTATTGATGATCCCGGATCTATGTGAATCCGGTTGACCTCCATGGAATCGACGTACCCGGTGTAATAGAGGGGTCTGTCATGCCTGTTATGTTTTAACAACATGTCATCTTGAGTGAAAGTGATATTTGGGACCACCTCCATCACACTGTGGCATTGAAGACACGCTACTGGTTCTTCGTCAGGGGACTTGAGCTGAGTCAAGTATGCATCCCCTGCATCAATGCTTCACTCAGGGCTTGACGAGTGTCCTGAGAGAGCCTGAGTAGCTCAAAGATGGACAACCTGGCTGGTGTATTAGCCAGTTGGGCCAGGATGTCGAAGTTGTAGGGCTTCTCTAAACCTTTATTTTGAATGTTTTTCACAGGTTTATCGAAGCGCACTTCTTTTTGCTTTCCTTTGTTCGCCGAAGTTGGTCTCGAAGGACCGGCCTCAGGTACGACGGATTCCGGTTCTGAAGGCTTGGCAGCTGAAGCGTCTGCTGATGCATCCTCCTGGCTGGCTCCATAGTCCTGGAGGTAGGCTTTCCCTGAGCGGGTTCCAGTAGCCAAGACCTCGTCTTCTGATGCCGAGTGTATCGTAATCATGTGACACAGTTTGTGCTTTGAGTTCTTTTTAGACTTAGCCTTAGCAGCTTGAGTCTCTTTCTCGATCTCTGGCACCAGATCTGGATGAACCCACATAGTCTCGCCTCGCTGGGTAGTTAGTGGTAGCAGGTCATAATTTTGACCTCTAGCTGGAGGAAGATTAACGATGTTCATCGTCGTCCGGGAAATAGGCGTAACACCGTCCGAAATTTCTTGGGGAGGCAGATTGCCAAATTGCAGGAAGATCATGTTGGCCGTGACCGTCTTCTTGCTGTTGCGCAGAGTGATGGCCTTAGCGTCGATCAGCTCCTGGATCTTCCTTTTTAGTATATAACACGCCTTTGTGGGATGGTGTATGTACCTATGGAAGATGCAGTACTTGGGGTTGTTGGTACTGTCGGCCTTATTGGGCCGTCTCACCTCAGGAAGGGTGATCTTGCCGCTTTTGACGAGGCATTCGAATATGCTCGAAATATCGTCGTCGTCGAAAGAGTACACTTCAATGGGCCTGGAAGTCCCAGGTTTCGTCTGCGTGGTAGCCACCATTTTTTGCCTGGACGTGTTGATCGCCAGAGCTTCTTTACCCTTGGTACCACGAAGATGGTCGATGTTGGAGGATGACCTCTTGCCTTTATCAGAGGCCGAGATCATGATGCCATTATCGTGCGCCTTCTGACTATTATCCTCCGCGGCTACCGCTGAGATGATGAACGAGGGCCAAATATGGAACTGATATGGTCCTGTGAACAACGAGATCACGGGGAGAAGGTTCTTCCTGCAGATATCCACCAATGCCGAGTCTGGGACTCCTGGAGGCATTTGCAGAGTGGCTTGACAAAAATATTCGATGAAAGCGTGAACATTCTCTTTTTTCTTTTGCCTAACTTCGATGAGAGAGGACATAGACATGTCCATCCCTCCCTCGTAGAATCGAGTGAAGAATAAAGCCTTGATGTCTTCAAAGGAAGTAATGCAGTTGTCCGCCAGGCTGCGGTACCACTGGTAAGCTACTCCCGATAGACAGCCCTTGAACACCTGAGTGAGGAGGGCGTCGTTCCCTTGTAACAATACTGTCATCATGCTGAAGTAGTTCATGTACTGACTCGGTGATGTTTTCCCCTCGAACAAAGCCATAGTCTGTGGTTTGTATCTAGGAGGGAAAGGGACCTCTTCCCAGATAGCTGGGTAAGGTTGGTTGATTCCCAATTTCTTCAGTTGATCTTTGTGCTTCAGGGCATCAAATTGGGCTTTCAACTCCCGTACTGCCTGCATCGGATCTTCAGCCGGTAGCGGGACCACGGAGTGATGAGGAATCGATTGCATCGCGACTCCGACGGGTGGTAATACATTCTCCGAGTGAGAAAGCGGAGGAACTGCTGACTCCTGATCTAGAGCAGGCTCTTGGATCATGTTGGATGGTGGCAAGTCCACCCCCACGCATATCTGAGTTGGAGGGGCCGATGCTTGAGCCATGGTGGCTGCGTGTTGAGTTAGCATCATCTGGTGCATGTTCTCCATCATGGATTGTATTTCCTTCAGAGACGTCTCTAGTATAGTGATGCGTTGCTCAGCGCTCCCGGACGGGGAAGCTTCCTCGCGCTCATCTCCAATGGCATAAACTCCCATCTCCCTGGGTGTCATTGAAAGATTAGTATAGGTCTCTGTAGAAGTTGACTCTATACTTTCGACATCTAATTCGGGAGACTGGCGACCCCCAGCATCGGAATTAGAAGAGTACAAAGCCGGTTGTCGCGACCTCGAATGAGTGTTTTGGAACACCCCAACTTCGGTGTTCCCAAGGAGCATGTTGAATCTCCTTCAGATCGGAGTTCTAGAGGGATGATGTCTTGAGCCCGACCCTCCTCTAGGTATGTGTGAAGCCATGTTCACAGATACATGTGTGGGCTCTTCTTCCTGGAAAGATGGAGAGTAGCTCAACCGGTCGAAAACCTACCGTTTTGCTTCAGAACAGCAACAATTAATTACAATGCTATGACTATTACAATAGTGCTCGCTAGAAGGTGTAATAGACATGCTGGAAGATCCCCTCTCCTTGCGTTTCTGGATCAGATAATTGCGCAGGTCAGGAGGAGTTACAGAAGAAGAAGATGATGGCTTGTTCCTTCTGTTCATATTAGTGGACATACGGATGTTGGGAATTATAGTTTTCCCTGTGCCACCTATATACAACAGGTTGGCCATCTGGGTGGCGGATAATCCCCGATGAAGGTGTCTTCCCGCAAATTGAGCCTTCTTTACGCTGAGGGGCTTCTCCTGGCGTAATTTGGAGCTCTGCTCTTGTTGGCGTAAAGCCGAGGATGTCCTCAGTCGGCCATCAGCTTCTCGCATAATCCAGAGGGCAGGCATATTGTTTCCTTGCTGGCGTAAAGGCCGAGAAGTTGAGTAGTCCGCCGCTTGCTCTCACTTGCATAGATTGCAAGGATCATCTATTTTTTCCCAGAAGACAGATACATTTTTACGCGCAAAGCGCGTTTGTGATTCCTAATTTGTCACTGAGGCATCATCAAAATTTTTGTCTATTCCGCCAGGGACGGGAGACTGAATTCTACGCGCAGAGCGCGGAGCAGGCTTCTGGACTAGCGCTGAGGCATTGTCCGAAGTTTTGTCTTTTCTGCCAGGGATGGAAGACTGAATTTTATGCGCAGAGCGAGGATTATACTTCTAGGTTAGCGCTGAGGCATTGCCAGAAGTTTTGTCGGCCCTGCTAGAGACAGGCGACTGAATTTTACGCGCAAGGCGCGGATTATACTTCTGGGTTAACGCTGAGGCATTGACAAAAGTTTTGTTGGCCCTGTCAGAGACAGGTGACTGAATTTTACGCGCAAGGCGCGGAGTATACTTCTGGCTTAGCGCTGAGGCATTGCCAGAAGTTTTGTCGACCCTGTCAGAGACAGGCGACTGAATTTTACGCGCAAGGCGCGGAGTATACTTCTGGATTAGCGCTGAGGCAATGCCAAAAGTTTTGTCGGCCCTGCCAGAGACAGGCGACTAAATTTTACACACAAGGCGCGGAGGGAGCAATGCTACAACCTCATTGGTCGGAGAGATCGGAGAGTCCACAGGAATGGTAGAGGATGTCTTGGGCATCCAGACCTTACGCAGCTACCTGTTGTTTTGGACGGAGAGAGAGTGAGAGCTACCCCCTGTTCGAAGCATGTCTTCGTAGGCAGACTGGTCGAACTGGACGACCAGTATCTTCTTCACGGATTCCACGGATACCGCATCGTGTTGAGCAATAGCTTTCTTATCAGAAGAGAAAGATGTCCCCAGTAGAGTCGCCATCTTTTTTCGGATAATAAACGAGAGAGAATATGGAAAACGAGGTCTTATACGAAAACCCGCCCTTTCTTCGGTGTTTACAAACAAGATTGTACAATTTAATCCTATACGAGGATGTCTAAGTACAATTTATTTAATCTGGGTAAATATTGCTATAGGTGTCTGATCTGCAGTCGATCACTTTAGCCTTTGGACCACACGATGATGAAGAAGTGCCATGGAAGACAGAAAGCAGCTTCGCAGGTTGCTAAAGAGGGTGGATGCCCGATGCCAAAGTCGTCGATCCCTTATCTTTGCTTGAGCTCTGGATTCTTCTCTCTCTCTTGACCGTTTGACCTTTGATCTTTGCGACCGTTGGATCTGATACTGGATTTCTTGATTAATTTTTCGACCGTTTTCTTTTACCTCTCCCTCTGTTGATAGAGGTCTCTATTTATAGACTTTTTAGTGACAGTGACCGCACAGTCGGCGTAGAAACCGAGTAGTGGAAAGTACAGCACCCTTTTATACGATGGTTTAAAATAACCAATGCCTGTGTATAGATGGTCTTTTGAGTGAGCATGTGACGTGTGTCCAACTGAGGGACAAACGCGTATATCTGCTGCGAAGATCACGGCGTAGAAGCCACGTAGGTAGTTATCCCTTGTGTAGAAGAGGTTGGCGTAGAAGCCAATGACTGTCACCATGGCGTAGAAGCCAAGTAGGCATAGAAGCTGAGAAGGCGTAGAAGCTAAGAAGGCATAGAAGCCGAGTGGTCATAGAGGCCGAGTGTGGATAGAAGCCGAGCAGGCGTAGAAGCCGAGATGATGTGGACGTTTTAGCCAGAATTATGGCTCTTGGAGATATAATCAAATCTCTTGCATTAAATGCAGAGATCTGCCCCCATCTTGCGCATTAAATGCAGAGGCTTATCTTTAAGATTTGCCATCATTCTGTGCTTTAAATGCAGATACGTGCCTCAAATTCTGTACGAAGAGTGACTGCTGACGTGGCGGTCTGTTTGCCTTCTGCGGAGCGAAAGAAGCTCATGTCTGCCTGTGTAAAACTGGACAGCGTATTCTCTTATATGCGTAAGAGTAGTTTACGCAAAGGGGATGTCACTAAACGACGGTTCAGTGATATTTAATCAAATCTCTTGCATTAAATACGGAGATCCGCCATTATCCTGCTCATTAAATAAGGAGACATGTTTTGAAGGTCTGCCACCCTTCTGTGCATCAAGTACAGAGATGTGCCTTGGGCATCTGTCAGTATTCGGCACTTTAAATGCAGAGACGTGCATCGAGAAACTGTCACCGCTCTGCGCATTAAATGCAGAGACGTGCCTCGAGCCCTGTACGAAGTGCAACTTTTGACGTGACAGGCTGTTTGTCTTCTGCGGAGCGTAAACAGCTCACATCTGCCCGTGTAAAACTAGGCAGCGTGTTCCTTTGTATGCGTAGAAGCGGTCTACGCCAAGGAAATGGCAGTAAATGACAGCCTGGGTTGCAGTACCGCGCCATCATTATAGCCGTCGCTTGGGTTGTCGTACAGTACTCTTTGTCAGGAGTCCAGACGTCAGGTTCATTGCACGATCTGATAGGTTCATTTCAAAGAATATGAAGCGTTCCTCGTACACTTCAATGCTGTATTGAAAGCGGATGAGTTTTATGCCATAAAGGCGATGAAGCACCCTGTTTACGCTAAAACAGCCTGGACATATTGCATTTACGCGGATGGTCCTTGAGCCTATATTTTTATGCTGTGCTCAGCGGAAAAGCTCTGTTGCACGTTTTGATGGCTCTGAGGTCCTCTATTTACGCTGCCCTGCATCGACATACTGCGTATAGCTATCCAGCATATTTTTTATGCTTCTACACCAGTATCATCGACATCGCAGGATGGCTAGGCTCAACTATTCCAATTCTTTCAGATGATGTTACAGGAACAGAGACAACAAGCAGCAGAACAGAGACAAGAGTTCCTAGTAGCACTTGAAAGGATGGCTGCAAAGACTACTGTACCAGCTCAAACACTAGCTCCAGTACCCCGAGCTAGAGTTGGCTCAGTGAAGGATTTTATACAAATGGGTTCGAGGTCGTACAAAGGTATTGAGAGCCCAGAAGAAACTACAAACTGGGTCACCCACACTCGGAAGTTATTGGAGGTATCACAACTACCTGCAGACCTACGGATGACAAGTGTGAGGATGCTTCTAGATGGTAATGCTCATCACTGGTGGGAATCCATGGACCGCCAGCAGGGTACCTACCAGACATGGGAAAAATTCCTGGGGTGCTTTGAAAGAAAGTACTCCCCAGACACCGTTAGAGATGCGTTGAACGATCAGTTTCTCCACCTGGAACAAAAAACCCGAACAGTTGACGAGTACGATGCTGAGTTTAGTCACCTCAGTAAATATGGCGCTGCTCTGATACCAGATGACTTAGCCAAGGCTAAGAGATTTCATCGCGGACTGACTCACGAGCTCCAACACTACACTAGCTCATAGTCCCGAATCTTTTATGCCGAGTTACTGATAGAAGCCAGATTGCAAGAAACCATCAGCCAGGAAAAAGGAGGTCAGCTAAGGACACAACCAGGACCGGCAAGGACACAGCAAAGAGGACCTATTAGACGTCCTTTAGCTCAGCAACAGCAGAACCAACACAGAGCAGGACCGTACCAGTTCCAGAGAAACCCCAATGCTATTTTTGTGGGAGACGCGGGCACATCTCAAGGGACTGTCGGATCCGTTTGGGACAATGTATGAGATATGGTTCTGGACAATATATATTGAAGGACTGTCTTATGCTACAAGCATCGACACTTCCACCGCCAGCACAACGGCTAGCACTTCCAGCACCAAAGCCAGCTCAGCAAATGATAAGACCAGGAGCACCTTGACCTCCAGCAGCAGGGAGATTTCAGCAAGGACTACCGCTACCTGCACAGGAGGAGCAATTTACGAGGGCTAGACAGGGACAACCCCAGAGGAACGGACAAGCTTTTGCAATGAAAGTGGATGACATGAATCAGGAGATTGATGTCATAGCAGGTATTACTCTTGCTTTTACTTTTTTTGCTGTGACATTATTTGATACAGGAGCCATCCACTCATTCATATCATCTAGTTTTATTACCAAACACAATATTTTCTCCACACCCTTATCTAGTTGTGTTAGAATTCTTACCGGAGGGGGAGTTGTACCTGTTAGTAGAATTTGTAGATCATGTCCTATAGTAATACGTGGCAGAGAAATGAACGCCCGACTCTTAGTCCTTCCTATGCCAACTTTTGATATTGTGCTTGGAATGGACTGGCTAAGTAAGTACCATGCTTTCATCGATTGCTTTGGAGGAAGCATTCTTTTTAAGGTACCATGATAGCCTGAATTTGAGTTTGCACGAGGATCCACGGAAATCTTTGATGGTATGCAGCTCGCAATGGACGATGTTGTTTATCACCCCATTATTTTAGAATTCCCAGACGTCTTTCCAGAAGAATTACCAGGACTACCCCCAGATAGAGACGTAGAGTTTTCGATTGAATTAACACCGGGAGTAGCAGCCATAGCATCACATGTTTATAGACTGGCGAAGAAGGAGATGGATGAACTAAAGACACAGTTGAAAGAACTAGAAGAGAAAGGTTTCATCGGACCAAGTGCATCACCCTGGAGAGCACCAGTGTTGTTTGTACCAAAGAAGGATGGATCAGTGCATTTGTACATTGACTATAGAGCCTTGAATGTAGTAACAGTAAAGAATAAATATCCACTACCACGTATTGATGATTTATTTGATCAACTCAGTGGAGCCAAGGTGTTCTCAAAGATAGATTTGAGATCAGGATATCACCAGGTGAAGGTACGAAAGGAGGACATTTTAAAGACCACATTCCGGACAAGATATGGATACTACGAGTTTTTGGTTATGCCATTTGGATTGACCAATGCTCCAGCTATCTTTATGGACTTAATGAATCGAGTCTTCCATCAGTCTTTGGACCAGTTCGTGGTTGTCTTCATAGATGATATACTTGTCTATTCAACGAGCCACGAGGAGCACGAGAAGCACGAGAAGCACCTGTGGATTATTCTAGAGACCTTGAGGAGAGAGCAATTGTATGCAAAGCTCAGTAAATATGAGTTCTTCTTGGACAGAGTCTCATTTCTTGGATATATAGTTATAGGAGATGGTATTTCTGTTGATCCAGAAAAGATCTCGGCAGTCGAGACATGGTCTGTTCCTAAATCAGCAGCGGAGGTGAGAAGTTTTCTTGGACTTGCAGGATATTACCGACGGTTCATGGAGAACTTCTCAAGAATAGCAACACCTATGACCTGGTTAACTTGTAAGGATCAAGAATTCATATGAACAAATGAGTGTTAGACCACTTTCGAGGAGCTGAAAAAGCGATTAACTTCAGCACCAGTGCTGACTATTCCATTAGGATCAGGAGGCTATGTGATCTACAGTGACGCATCAGAGGAAGGCTTGGGATGCGTATTAATGCAGCATGGCAAGGTGATTGCATATGCATCTAGGCAATTATGAGTACATGCGAAGAATTATATAACTCATGACTTGGAACTTCCAGCAGTTGTATTTGCTCTAAAATTATGGAGACATTACTTATATGGGGAACGAGTGGAAATATATACCGACCACAAATGTCTCAAGTATGTCTTCACCCAGAGGGAGTTAAATATGAGGCAACGTCGATGGCTCGATTTGATGAAAGATTTTGAGATAGAGCTACATTATCATCCATGTAAGGCTAACATTGTAGCAGACGCGTTAAGCCGAAAATCAGTAGCTTACTTCTTGACAACACAGAAAGAATAATTGAAAGACTTGCAAGGTTTTGGCATTGAAGTGATATTACCCGGAGCAGATAGGACACTAGCCAACTTGCAAATACAATCCTTACTAGCAGAGAGAATCAAGGCAATATTGCCTACCGACGCCAGATTTAGGAGATTAAAGAAAAGGACAGAGGCCGGAAAGCAGACAGGACTACACATTCATGATGATGGGATATTATAATATGGTGATCGTCTCTATGTTCCCAATGGAGAAATTCGACAAGAGATAATGACAGAAGCTCATAGTTCGATATATTCTATTCATCCTGGAGGCACCAAGATGTATCGGGACTTACGACAGCACTTTTGGTGGCATAGAATAAAAAGAGAGATAGCTCGCTTTGTAGCTAAATATTTAATATGTCAACAAGTAAAGGCGGAGCACCAGAGAACAGCAGGATTATTGCAACCACTTCCGATACCAGAATGTAAGTGGGAGTACATCACTATGGACTTCGTCACGGGTTTTCCCAAGAGTCCAAGTGATAAAGATGCAGTATGGGTAATAGTAGATAGACTCACCAAGTCAGCCCATTTCTTACCTTTCAGGGTTGGCCAATCTACAGAAGCTTTGGCTGACTTATATATAAGATAGATCATGAGATTGCACGGCATTCCAGTCAGCATTATATCAGACAGAGATTCGCGCTTTACATCACACTTTTGGAAAAGCATGCAAGGAAGCCTTGGAACTCATCTGAAATTCAGTACCTCTTATCACCCGCAAACAGATGGGCAGTCAGAACATACTATTCAGACATTGGAGAATATGTTGAGGGCTTGTATGTTAGACTTGGACGATCATGGGAGGGCCACCTACATCTTATGAAGTTTTTTTACAACAATAACTATCAGGCGAGCATCCAGATGGCCCCATTTGAAGCATTGTATGGAAGGAAATTTAGGTCTCCTGTGTGTTGGATTGACGTGGAAGAACATCAGATTTTAGGACCAGAGTTAGTGGTCAGCACCGTTGAGACAGTTAAGATGATACAAGGACACTTGCGAGCAGCATAAGATAGGCAGAAATAATGGACAGACCTTCATCGTCGTCCCTTGGAGTTTAAAGAGGGAGATCATGTCTTCTTAAGGATATCACCTACCAGAGGCACCATCCGATTCGGAGGATGCGGCAAGTTGAGTCCAAGATGGACCATTTGACGTACTGGAGAGAGTGGGAGAAGTAGCATATCGACTTGCGCTACCACCCTCACTTGAGAGAGTACATGACATATTCCATGTATCGCAGCTCAGGCGATATGTGGCAGACAGAAGTCATGTTCTCGACCATTCGGAGATCACCATTGGGCCGAGCTTGTCATATCAAGAGAAACCCGTGGGAATCCTTGATCATAGAGAGAAAGTAAAATCGTATGCACAGTTGCTAGTTTAACCGTATGTACCAATATAATTTTGTAGAAATTTTCTATAAGTTGGTTAGAATGTAAAACCCCTAATTCTGAAATTCGTATTATTACTTTATTATTACTTAGATTTATTTAAAATTTATTTTAGGTGTTTGTGCATCTAGGGGATTTATGGAGCCATTATAAATTTTTCCTAATTTATTCCATGTAAGAGACCATTTGGACTGTTGCTAGTTTAACCGTATGCACCAATATAATTTTGTAGAAATTTTCTATGTAGAAATATGTGTATATATATATATAGTTTTATTAAGTAAAAAAAGGAATAAGAAAAAGAAAAGAAATATAATTTCTTATTGGATCAAACCCACAACCGTTAATCACCCCGCGTAAACTTTGTTTTTCCTTTCACCGCGCGTAAATATCAGCTGCAGCATTTTCCGGCGTATACTTCTCCGTGTGTAAACCGCAGCAGCAGCTTTTCTCCGCGCGTAAAACACCTCAGCAGCCGCAGTTCACCCACGCGTAAATATCCGCAGGAGAAGCAAAACCCAATTTTGCTTTGCCTTACTTTCCCATACGTGTAAGCTTCTCATTGCACCGCTTCTTAAACAATAATATTACTAAACACCTCTCAACCGAAACCAAAACCAATGAAAAGAAAGAAACAGCAGCGGTAGTAGTTTTAGTTTTCTTAAACACTAAGTTTTCCCACCGCCTCTTATTCGTTATATATATCCATGCAATACACCCTAAAACCCTAAACCTCACTTCTCCAACTTAACACTGTTGTGGATGCTTGCACTATACGAAAACTTTGTTCGGCAAGTATACCTTGCCACAGTACTATTATTTACATTCCAAATGATACATGATTCTGTTTTATTTATGTATTTGCATTGGACCTTGATTATGAGACCACCCCAGTATTATGGAACATTATTTGATTCATTGGCCAAGACACAGTTGTTACACGAGTTGTGAGTCTCATATAGATTTTGGACTACGTATTGGGTTGGTCACCTGTACGTAAGAGCCGTGCATTAGGAATGACTTCTGATAGAAACTTTGTATGCTAGTAGACCTGGCAGTTATTAGAGGTTTATTGTGTCATGAATATGGCATGCTTAGAGCATGGGGTAGGGAGAACAATAAGTAAAGCGTTTGGGCTCCTTTGCACTTTTCTCCTATACGCCCGAATTCTCCGTCGGAGAAACGGGTGATGATGACCCAATATTTACTGGCGGCCTCTGCCATTCAAAAGACGACATACTTTTAGGCCCCTGATTCTCCGAGGGAATCATGCCAATCCCATTTACTGGCCATATAGCCCACTTGTTGGAAAGTTGTTCTTAAACTGCATTCACTTAGACGGTTAGGCGACCCAGTGGATGTTTATGTTTTAGTACTTTATTTGCATATTTATATGTATCTTGTTACGTCCCTCTGAGGACCTGGTCCCTTTCCAGATATGGACGAGCAGGAGTACCCGCAGGAGTACGGTCCAAGACCTGACGCGACTTACCCTCAGAGTACCTATGATTTATGACCACTGTTTAGAGATTTTGTTGCTACTTCAGGATAGTCGTTTTGTAGTGGATTTATTTCCACCTGACTATCTGACTTAATACTCATTTTGGATATTTAGTTATTATTCAGCTCTTTTCCTACTGATTATTGTGCTATGGATGGGATAGAGATTCTGTGTGACTTGTTGTGACAGTATATTACCACTGGTGGATTGAATATTCATATACAGCGTATGTGTTTATATGGTTTCCATATATTGGAGTTCGTATATATACGGCTGGGCGTGTTACGTATTCCTAGTCCTATATATTTTGGGACTGGGGCGTGACACACCACATGCACACAAACACACAAGCACACTCACACATAAACCTATACACGCACACACACTTACATATATATATATAAATACACAAACATATATACATATATATATGCACACACAATCATATATATATATACACACACACTAACACATATATATGTATATATATACACACAAACACACACACACACACACACACACACACATACACACATATATATATATATATATATATATATATATATATATATATATATATATATATATATATATATATATATACATAAACACATATCCACACTCACACACACGCTCACAAACACACACTCACACTCACACACTCTCACACACACACTCTCACACAAACACTCACACAACTACACCCACATAAACATATATATATACACACATACACACACATATATATAAACACACATATATAACTACACATACCTACACATACACAAACACCAACACACACACTCACCCCTACACACAAAAACATATATATATATATATATATATATATATATATATATATATATATATATATATATATATATATATATATATATATATATATACTCAAAAACTCTAGCACACACTCCTCGAAGCTAAACTAACGCGCGCACAAGCCCAAAACCTTGAAACCAAGTCGAAATGGACATTCGGTCATTTCGACGAACACGTGGAGTACGGTTCGCAAAACCTCGTGAAACGCACACCAAACCTACTAGGAATCGGCCCAAAATTTATCCACGGGTTCTAATCGATATATAGATCCTAGAAATAATACTAACTCATCGATTCTAGGTCCATGGCAAAAACGCGAACGCACATAGAACTACGACGACGAAAACCCCCAAATCGCCCGAAACGCCCAAATCT
The DNA here is from genome assembly GCA_036927795.1 of Iris macrosiphon. Lineage (NCBI taxonomy): Eukaryota > Viridiplantae > Streptophyta > Magnoliopsida > Asparagales > Iridaceae > Iris > Iris macrosiphon. Next base: position 170,037,900 of record JAYESA010000005.1, on the reverse strand, counting down.
CCGCGACACGACCTTACGTGTCCGAACGAAGATATGTACTTATCCTTAAGACACCCAAGCACGTTTACCTAGGTCCGTCTAACCTAGAGCAACACCAAAAATTGTGCCAATCTCGGATTTTATCCAAAATTGACATAAAACCTAATGTCAAAGTCTCCAAACACATCAAAACAAGCTCCAACTTTCTTTCACGGGTTGCCCTAAGGTCTAGAAAGTAAAAAAAACTTACTTGGATGTAGAAATTGGAAGAAGGAAGAAGAAAAAAATGGAGAGGAGTGTGAAGAAGAAGAAGAAGAAGAAGAAGAAGAAGAAGAAGTGAAGTGAATGAAAGGGAGGGGGGCTGCTGGTTGTATCCAGCCAAGTAGGAAAATGGGTTAGGGTTTGGGTTTGGGTTAAGTGAAATGACTAAAATGCCCTCCAATTTAAGTCATCCTAATTGGGGTTTGGGTTTGGGGTTCCAAATGCACTCCAATTACTCTTTAATCACTCCAACTAACTAACTAAAAATATAAATAACTATTCTAAGCCAATAAATAAGTTTGACAAGGGTGTTGGTTGGGTTTGACAAGGGTCTACTAGGGTCTGACATGGGTCCAGGCTAGCAAAAATACTAAAATAACTAATAAAAATAATAATATAACCAATAATTAAATATTAATACAAATATTTATAATAAATACACAATTAACCAAATTAAAATAAAAAAATACTCTACTCTGGAAATGGGGTAGTGACAATGACGTCATCTTTTTTGTCTCATGGAATTAAGTAAGATAAGATCGACGTAATTAAGTCATTTTAATTTCGAGAATTTTTGAATAATGATTATGATGATAAGAATTTAACTTTAAATAGAAGATGCCTTATGGAATGAATTAGGAAACTTTGATATATTGGACCAAATATTTATAATTTGAGCACAAGATTTAAATTTAGAATATTGAAGATTGAATCATCGATTTAAATTTTAATGGTAAATATAGAATTTTAAACTTAAATATTGGTGGATTGGATTTAAAATTTTATAATTTGAGAATTTAAATTAAGTGTTATATTTTGAATGTTGAATCACCGAGTTAGAATTTTTAGGATGAAAATTGGATTTAGAATTTGATGGCTACGAAATCCTCAAATTTGAAATGTGGAATAAGATTTGATGGAATAGATTTTTGCGTTATTCAAATTTTAGAGAGGATTATGACAACTTGGATTTTGAATTGTAATTTAATTTTGGTTAATTAAATTTTGAGGAGGTTAATAGATTCGACTTATATTTAAATTTTGATTATTTGAAATTGAGATGAGATCATAATCAACTAAATTTAAATTTAAATATTGGTTATTTTAATTTTGAGAAATTATGATATATTTGAATTAGATTTAGATTTTGTTATTTAAAATTTGAGGTGGTTAAGATTTACTTAACTTAGATACAAATTTTGAGGATTTAAAAAAAATTTGACGACTTCATTGAGTACAAATGTATGCAATAATGACTATTAAGAATTTATAGAATAGAGAGACATCCTTTTTAGATCATTAGATCATAGATAGTTCAAGATCGTTCATGTAGACAAGAAGGGACATTTCATCCTCCGTCCTATCATCAACACTTCATATCGTGTACTTATCTTCTCTATCGTGTTCCTTGCAACTCGATTCCATATGCAAGCACTTGATGTGATTGAACTTGTTCGTGTTATACCACCTTACATAAAGCAGACCAAACTGACCGTTAGAACTTAGAGCGTGATTTATATTTTTTCCTTTCCTAGTTAAGGTACGATAATTCATACTTGACCCTTCTTTAGTATATTGCCTTCACTTATTCTTGGAACCAGTGCCTTATTTTTAATTTTGAGGACAAAATTCTTGTAAGTTAGGTAGAATGTAAAGCCCCATAATTTTTAATTTCAATTTTAAGTATATTTTCTAGTATTTATTATTTTTTTGGATTTTATTAGATATTTTCGTGGTAGCTAAAAAATAAAATTCTTGATTTATTAATTAAAAATATATTTACATTTAGTAATAAGAATTATTTGAAGAATATATATAAATACATATATTAATTATTGAGTGTAAAATTTATTTATTCAAGTGTTATAATTTTTTGAATTTATTTTATTACTTATCTTTTTTTTTTAGAATTTTCTACTCACACATATAGGTTCTATTAAATAATAAATAAAGAAAAAACTTCTTGCAAATATTAGTGACACAAATATATTTTTATTATATATATATATATATATATATATATATATATATATATATATAATGAAAAAGATTAATAAAAAGAAAGAAAAAAAGAACAAAAAAGAAGAAGACAAAACCTTAACCTAAACTCTAATCATAAAATAAAATCCAATACCTAATCTCCTACCCGACCCCCCGCATACAGGCGTCTGCTTCCCCCCCTCTCACTCTCTCATATATATATGTATATATAGACAAAACCCTAATTTAATCCCAAACACCCAAGCCTACCCCTACCTCCGATCCCCGGTGCACTCCCTAGCTACCGCTGCTGCAACGCGATGCGCACGAGTGCAACAGCAACCGCGGCAGTAGCAGTTCCCTCGTGATCTCATCTTTCAGGTATGATATCTCACTCCCCTTTACTCCGTTTCTCATCCCGTTTCTTCATACGTGTACACAACGGGACTGACGAGGAATCCCTTCAATTAGAATAATTTTTATCATACCCAGTAGAGAGAAAGTTTGACTCAAATTCGACAAAAAACTGCTCTCAAAATTGTACAAAAAATTATCCATGACCCCGTCTTTCGAGACGCGTAGCTTTCTCCACAGTTGGAGAAACGTTGAACAAATTTAACCTTTGTGTAGACCACCCGACCGACTACAAAACCCATAAAATAGTTTCATTTAATTGGTAATTTTTAGCAATTAAAAATTAGGAAGAAAACCAAGAAAAAGCTGTTTTTAAACACTTAAAACTTGTGATACAGAGTGCGTTCCGTCAAATAAGACCACCTCATCATAAACCAATTACACTGAAAGATGCATATGGTATATCCTGACGTGTGGGCTTTCGCAAAAGTTAATTTGGATCCGTGTGCTCACCGGAATCAACCAGTATCCGTAAAAACTCCCGTATCAGTGTTTTGCAAAATACCTTATTAGTTTTTAATCGCACATCGGATCACCATAAAACTTGTGACACCAAACTCGCAGTGTTATGTTATTCCTGTAACCCAAATTTCATCCAATTCTGAGTCAGTCGACGGATCACCGTATCGTAGGTCCCACGATTCAACTTGACGAGCAATTTTGTGATCGGCTCACCAGAATTCAAAATTGGATATACCATTGAGTTTGTATCATCTTTTAGGATTTGTTTGGCCTATAATTTATCTAATTTAGAGACCTTTACACCTGGCACGTATTTTGGTGCAAAGTGGGCCACATGTGGACCTACTTTGGCTCAAAATTTCCTTTTTGTCCCTGTGTTCTATTTTTACCAAAGGATTATGTTTTCTGGCTATCTCCCATATTCTGGGACCGTTGATGATGTCTATTTCAGCATACGGAGACGTTTGTTTAGCTTCCGTATTTTCTGGTTCGTTGCACTTATTGTCTTCTGTCATTTCAGCATCAAACCATTACTAGGCAAGTATACCTTGCCACTATTACTGTTTATTTACATTTACATCTGCATATTTTATTTTTGTTCTTTATTTTTTGATTTATGTATATTGTTAAACTGCGCGTCTAAGAAAACTTGGGTACAACGACGAATGTTGTCATCTTTTGTGTCTTATTTTATTTGTTATGCACATTGACCTAGATTTAAGACACCACCCATAATTTTGAGGCATATTTATGTTTCATATGTCCCTGACACAGGTGTTACACGAGTTATGAGGATCATGTCGATCACGAACTTGCGTATTAGACGTGCGATAGAGAATAACTGCTAATAGAATTGCATGCTAGAAGACTTAGCAGTTACTAGAAGTATTTGTGTGTCATGGATATGACATGGTTAGTAGCATTGAGAGGGGAGAACAATGAGTAAGCATATGTGGCTCCTTTATACTTTTCTTTTTGGCCCGTAAGCTTCACCAGACGTGAGGCATTATGACCCCATTATTTATTGTAGGCCTATGATGATCGAAATATGTTATGTCAGTGGCCCCCGGATTTTTGAGAGAACTATACACATCCCATTATATTAGCCAGATAGTCTATACGCAGAAAATTTGTTCTGAAAACTACATATCATATAGATGGTTAGGTGATTACTTTTGGATGTTTATTTTCAGTATATTGTGGCTTGCTTTTATGCATCTTGTTACGTCCCTTTGAGGACCTGGTATCTTTTCAGGTATAGACGGTCATGACTATTCGCAGGAGGATGGATCAGGACTGCTACTTCTTTCTCTTTCGAGGAGGTGTTCCCTTCGAGCCTCTCTGATCACTAGATGATGTACTAATTATATTTTCTTTCATATTCTAGTTTGGTAGTGGATTTGTCTTCACTCAACTATTAGTTCTTCTCGACTATTTCATACTTGGTTCATTTCCGTATTTTGTTATTTGTTTCTATTGGTTTTGTGGATGAGATTAGTTTGACTTGTGACATTATATACCACTTGTGAATTAATATTCATTTTACAGCGTACGCATGTGTTATGGTTTTCATATATTGGACTTGCCATATACATACGGCTAGTATGCTTACTTATTTCTAGTCCTACGCATTTTAGCACATCTCTTTGTCACTTGTTTACTATTATTATTTTTTATTATTATCTTCTTAAACTATAATAACTCCTTAATAATTATATTTGTTTTCCAGAAATTCTTAGAAAAATTAGAATAATGATTCCTATATCTTCCTACCACTTAAATTATTAAAAAATTACTATTATTAATATTATTATTATTATCATTATTTATTTATTTATTCAAAAATTTATTTATAATTTTGAGGGATTTTACAAGGGATGCTCGTCCACAGAAAATTTAAGAGAAAGTCTGTACTTTGCTCTTAGGACTGGTCATTAAAGACAGAAAGAAGAGGAGATCTGATCGAGGATTCGTCGCTTTCGTTCAGGAAAATTGGTACGGTGTTTGGTGAGTGATTTCAATTTTATTCTCTTTCTTTTCTTCTTGAGTGTGGTGAGGGTGTTGAACCTATTATGGCAAATAGTTCAACATTGGTCTGGTAAATCTTGTAATTTTACCTGAGTTATGCAGATTGGAATTTGTCCAGGTGACGTAGTCAACGCCATATTCGTTGTCTTTATTTGTGCTTGGTGTTCGTTAGACAGGGGGTTGGTTATCTCATGTGAGTTGATCTAAGTTACCGTTACGGTCAGTCTCAGAAGTTGCATAGGGGCGCTTGTCCGATCCCAACACTACGCTCACTCAGGGTAAAGTTACGGATAAAGATTTTTCATGACTTTTAACCTACTGGAATTTGGAAAAACCACGTACAGTAGATTTATTGAACCATAATTGGATGACTAAAAAAGTGTAATAATTTGATTCTTTGCTCAATCAGGGTGGCATCACCATCACTTTATATGTTGCTACGTAGCATATTGTCCTTTCGTAATAGGCACTTATTGGTCGTTTACCAGTCTCGTCGGTCCCTCTCATACTTCAAAGTTGAATAGGTTCAATAAATAAAGATATGATTTGATCCTTTGTTTCCCCATCTTGCCTACCATAGCCATCGCCATGCTGATAGATGCTTCGTGCCATTCTGGCAACGTTCATCAGTGCACCGGTGAATGGCTCCTCAAAGTGAGAGGAGGAAGTCCGTTCCTTGTTCAGCTTCTTCCAGAGGTCATCAATCAAGCCCCGGACGTACTCTCGAGCAACTTCTTCTTCTACTACACTTTCCTCGTGCATGTAGCATTGGATGGACTTTGGAACATCGCCTTTCTTCATCTCATCCTGAAATAAATAATCGAGAATCGAACATACATGTGAAAGTGTACTAATACATTAATAGTAACAGTACCAGCATAAGTACGTACCTTAGAGGTGGCCAGGTCGTTCCATAGGCGAAAAATAATGGAGGGAAGACGTACTATTTCTGGGTTACTCTCCAAGCACTCCAGTGCTTCTTTTGTAATCTCTCGACTCATGAAGAAGTAAAGGTGGGGTATCGCAGGTGCCCATATGGAAACCCATGCGTTGTCCAAGTACTCTTGCAAGGTTGGCATGTATCCGCTATGGTACCACTTTGCTTCTACCAGATACGCTCTGCATAGATCAATCCACTGCAATAACAAACTTAAAATGCTGCTATTAGTTGGTTTTATTTGTGACTGTTCAAATCTGATATATATATATATATATATATATATATATATATATATATATATATATTATTTATTTGGTTTGTGTGTGTGCGTGGCCAAGATGATGAATATAAATTCATGGCGGAAGAAAGCAAGACTTGCAATAAGAAAAAAAAAAAAAACGTACATATTTTCTTAGGTAGGGAATAGCTTGAATGCCCTTTGTTTCTAGGATATGTTTAGCCGTTTCATTGGTTGTATCAAAGAGCCCCAGTAAACATATCTTCATATAATTGGGCAGTTCTTCCAATGTACTAGCATCCCATCTAAAGCCCAGAAAATTTGTATCAGTATAATCAGTCGTTAGCTTCATCGAATCAACTTTGTATTATAAGACGCAAAGATCCCCTCACCTTTCAACAGCACTAGTAAAGAGCTCTAGTTCATCCAGTGTGCCATGGACGTCATAAATATCGTCAATAGCAGTAATAAAACAATTAACTTTAGTTAAAGTTTCCCTGAAACTTCCAAACTTAGGCTCAAATGCCCACCCAATGGTGAATAAGTAGTTCTCGACTAAACGGTCCCTACTGAAGCTTAGCTCCTCGCTAAAGCCTAGATTACTCCACCACCTGAAATCAACATACATATATAGAATTAATCATGGGTTGGAAATTATGGATCGACAATGTTTAATAGTACAACTAGAAGAGAAAATAAAGTTGAATAGCACGTAATCACCTCGACAATGTTTTGAGTTCTCTCTGGTACGTGCTTACTTGAACCTTGTTATAGTCCAGCTTAGCTAGTTCAAGTAGATTCTGATCCATGTTCTCCATCCTCTGGTAGGCGTGGATGAAGTACCAGGAGTGCAACCTCGGGATCCTCCAACTAAGCGGCAGCTCCAACGAGCGAACAACATGCTCCCTCTCACAAGGTTCTAATGACGCCGCCGCTCGTTCCTGGAGAAGTTTGGAAGCGGAATGTCTCATCTCAACCAACATGTCCTCCCCTTCTTTTGCAAGATGGGTAGCTTCGTACAGACTGAGTAACGCTTTCGTATCAGTGAAGGTACCATCAGTTTCCATGTCCTTGAAGATCGTCAGAACATCTGGATTTATATAAGCTATCAATAATCAGCAACAAGGTGAATATGATCGATCCGAAAGGGGTCAAATTAAGCATGTTCTAACCTTGTGAAACATTGTACCCATGCTCCCTTAGAAGTCTAAACAGTAAGGCTGTATAATGAAGGTCTCCTTTCATCTCCACCGATTCATATATGGTTCCTAAGGCATTCTCGATCTCCTGTTCAAAGTGATACGCCACACCAAGTTGGCGAAGGGTGTCAATCAGCTCGAGCCTGCGATAAGTCTGCTTCTCCTCATCCAACGTTCGCTTGACGTACTCCTTCAGCATGTTGATCCTCATTACTTCTTTTTCCTACAAACCATTCAGAGTTATGTATGTATAGCTATTGTATATAGTTTGTCATGATCGATTACCATCGGGTCGATCTTCAAAGACTGTATGTAGCTGTTGTCCCACAAGCTTGGTTGGAAATTTGCTGATCTTCGGAATCGAATTGCATCCGAACCCGAACTCTGGGCATTGGTTGTAGCTACAACACGTCTGGTTTGGCTACTCGAGTTTAGCCACACGGGAAGGGCAGTAGTAATAGGCTTACGAGGAAGGGACAGAAGGAAAGAAGAAGAAGATGTCGCCATTTGCGTCTTTGAGATTATAACTGAACCAGCTAGTATTGAACCGCTATATATAACCCAGAAAACTATTCTGGATGAGATTTCCTATAACTATTCTGGATGAGATTTTCACAACCCTTCAAACTTTCATGTTCTTTTACTTACACGTTTATAACTTGGGCACCTACCGACGTATTGCATGTCTACTTTTTGTCCCATTGTCCATTTTTCCACAACTTTTTCCTGTTTTACTTACAACGACACACATAAATCGTGCAACATATATGCCAACTGCTATCCCATTTGATCCTTCTCGCATGTTCAAAAAGCTACGGACATTTGCATGTCCGATCCAAACTGCTATCACAACCGGGTTAGGTCGGATTTATCCCTTCATGTCAGGAGGCTAAGCCTACTCCAACCCAAATCAGAGGACTGGTCCATATAAATAGGGATTAATTCATCCAAATTTACCACATAAAAATTCTTCACTCTCTTATAGTACTTTTAATTTATCTTGTGTTAGCTAACTTCCGGAGACTAAAGAGCTAAAAAATAGCTGGAGTTTGAAGAATCAAAATTTGGACGCTTCAACTTGATCGACCACCACCAAGCTGCATGCAACAATTCTACATCCAGCGTTGGAGAAAACCAAATTGAGGGTTAAGTATTTAATTATTGTACTATATTATATTTCTTTTGATCGAAGTTCCAGATCTTTTATTTTGTTCGAACGCTAACAAGAGTTCTTCATGTACCAAATTCGAAATATAATCTTCTCTCTTGATACTTTGATTGTAAACTGGCTACAAATTTACTATTAAAGGTTGAGCAATGGAAGGGCGATGGCATGGTGATTACAATACAGAAAATTAGAATAATGTATGTGTTGGTTTTGTTTTTCTTCAAAAACTCAAATTCCTCTTCCTTTCTTTAGTCCCACATCGGATGCACCAAAGCCTTCTTGTGTACATATATTAGTTTCTCTCCTTTGCTCTATTAAGTTGTTGTGTGGGGAACCCCTTGGGCCACACGCGCGCGCCGCCGCCGCCGTCCGGCTCGGCTCGGTTCGGTTCGGTTCGACGCGCGTAACGGGTGCGGGTATGCGCCCACATCTGCGGGCGCCGAATGCCGATCCGATTTCCTCTTCGGGTTCGGACTGAGAACCTAAAATTCTTTTTGCTCCTCTTCCTTTTTTGAACCGTTCAAATTTTGAATGTTGGGACACTGTCCAGATTCATTGAACCTTGCCTTGCCACAGCTCATTTTTGACAGCATTTATCCCACGTTTTATTCATTACTTAATGGCCTGTTTATGAGCCATTAAGTACCTGTCTGTGGCCAGATTCATTGAACATTGCCACAGCTCCAGCCTATTTATTTGGTCTCCTTCTCCTTCATTTGGTACAGAAAATAATCATACGTCCAAACTCTCTTTCACTCCACTCTCAAACGACATTCTGATCTCCAAATCCTTGCTCTGGGCAGAGCTAAGTTTGGTCTCTCTCTCCGAGTCGTGTGCGGCAAAGAGAACCCGGTAGTCATGGGGTTTTACCACTAGGATCTTCCGAGAAACATCTGCACATAGACCTCGGATAAACTCTTAGGGCAGTGCTTCGTGCACGACTTCCCCGGAGGCCGGTAACAATTTTATTTTTGGGTTTTCTTGTTCTCTGAAAAATATTATATATTATATTTATATTATAAATACGGTTCACAGTATGCACTTGAAGGGGATGCAATGACAAGGATAGAATCGACTACGAATGTTGTTACAGTTGGTGAGTTCAATTGTCTACTGGAATTTAACAATTATGGTCATCGATTCAATGTGCTTTGGGAGAAGGAATTTGAGCCAAGGTGAAGATTGTCACAACCCGATTCCGTAGAATCGTTGGGGCATCCCCCGAATAGTGACCGCCGTGCGGGCCTGGGGTTGCGCCCGTACAAGCACATATTCAGAGTACGCAGATAAATTGAAACACAGATTTAAAACATGAAAAAGTTCTCTTTATTGATAATGAACATCTATTACAAACTCTTGAATGAGTCAGCTATTTGTCGCACGGCTTACAAAAGTGTTGACTCAAAATGAGATAGCAGTCCTGTACATTACAACCCTTTACTAAACTTCAAAATGTATAGACCTCCGGGCTGGAGGACGGCTTTGCCACGGAGCTGCATTGTGTATATAGAGAGTTGTAAGCTCCTGCTTCAAAATACTTCAAGGATGGCGCGATCTGGATGCGCCTACAGCTGGACTGGATCGGGAAGACGACTTCGGCTCCTCACTCAGTTTGCCTTAGTGTAGATAACCTGTTTCAACGAGGGTCAGTATGTCAAAACATACTGGTAAAGACGAGCTAACCCAACTATACCAATCAACATGTTATTTTAATGAAGCAATGCATATTTTGTGGGTTTCTATCTTGCCTTAGTTCATTTACAAGTAAGCAACATATAGAATTTACTGAAATGAACTTGCCATCGTTCGGTAGATTTTACCTGTCCATCTGAATCACCTGCACAATACTTACCATGCCTTCCCTGCCACGAAGACACAAGTTAGTTTGCAACAGGTTTAAATATACACGTTGGGATCACTGGCTAGAAGCCAGTTTGGACAATAGTCATTGACGAGAATGTATGCAGCGAAAGCACGTGGTGCGCTGCAAGCATCCCGTCAATCATGTGAGACTAAACGTTATGTTCCGCACGGACCGGATCGGTGCCCGTGCCCCAGCGACCGTCCGCAGGAACCATTTACCTTGTGCATAAGTTGTCCGTGATCGATCGTTCATGATACGTTAACATTGATGCAGTTGAGGCAATATGAATATGAGACAAGCAACATTGCATGATTCGTTGTGCATAGTCTTCCTGACAGTTTATTTTATAACAAGTGTATTCCATACTTAGCACAATTTATGGAAGAAGATGCATTCTAACTAAAATTGAAGCATGTATAGAATATTCCAAATGAACAAGCATGCAAATAACTAGCCATTCACAAGTTTGATTGACAAGCAGTATTATCCAAGTCTATTCTCTTTTTATCTTGGTATCTTTTATTATTACTTGGTATCGTTTGATCGGGGCAAACAAGGATGCAAGATTATTAGTTGTGAAGACTGGAAGCAGGGTCAAAACTAGATCATTAAGCTAATAAACCCTCAAACTCGCCTCCTTGAGATACCGGGATACCCTCGGTATCCGATATCTCAACCTACGCGATACGCCCCGCCTATACCCTCTAAAATATATACTAGCATGTATATATATATATATATATATATATATATATATATATATATATATATATACATATATATATATATATATATATATATATATATATATATATATAAAAGCATCTCTAACCTCAATCCTAGGCTAAAACTCAATACCTTGTCCCGACGCTCAATACCTTGAGTATCTAAAGGTATTGAGATACTCAAGCCTTACCCCTCACTAACACTAGCTAACTAACTAAAAATCTATAATACATACTACCATATACTAAATATATATATATATATATAACATATATCTAACTATATAGATATACATATATAACCTAGTGTATAGGTAAACACCTCAATACCTTACCCCCGCTACCAACTTATCTCAATACCTTGGTATCTCAAGGTATTGAGATACCTTACCCTCTAATTCTAACTAACTTAGCTAGCTATCTATAATATATACTTACATATATATATCAATATATATATATATATATATATATATATATATATATATATATATATATATATATATATATATATATATATATATATATATATATATATATATACACACACACACACATATATATATATATATATATATATATATATATATATATATATACATATATATACATATATATATATATATATAACCTAGTACATAAGCTACCTCAATACCTTACCTCACTACCCTCAATACCTTGGTATCTCAAGGTATTGAGATACCAACCTTACCTCCCCCTCTAACCTACTAACTAGCTAGCTATCTATGCATATATATATATACCTAGCTATATAACTAAGCAAATATATATATATATATATATATATATATATATATATATATAACACATATACAAATCTACTTATATATCTATATATATATATATATATATATATATATATATATATATATCCATACACATACACATATACATATATACTAATATATATCTCTAACTATATATACTAGTATCTATCTATCTCTATATCTATCTATGTAAATATATGTATACATCTATATATATACATAAATACAAAAAAAGGGGGAAGAAACTAGCTCGCGCTGAAACGTGCCGCTGCCCGCAACTGCTGCTGCTGCTGCCGCGGTGCTGCACGGCTGCTGCCGCGGCGCTGCATCTGCGCCTGCATCTACTGCTGCCGCTACTGCAAGAAACTGCTGCTGCTGCCGCTGCTGCCGTGGCGCTGCTGCCCTGCTGCAGCTAGCTGCTGCTGTGCTCCGCATTGCCTGCAGACGCTGCTGCAACTGCTCCTATCTCACCTCTCTGCCTCCCTCGCTCTCTAGCATACCATGTAAAACCCGTAATTCTGAAATTCATATTAATACTTTTTTATTACTTAGATTTATTTAAAATTTATTTTAGGTGTTTGTGCATCTAGGGTCAACTGTCTCCGAGGGAATCATGCCAATCCCATTTACTGGCCATATAGCCCACTTGTTGGAAAGTTGTTCTCAAACTGCATTCACTTAGACCGTTAGGCGACCCAGTGGATGTTTATATTTCAGTACTTTATTGGCATGTTTATATGTATCTTGTTACGTTCCTCTGAGGACCTGGTCCCTTTTCAGATATAGACGAGCAGGAGTACCCGCAGGCGTACGGTCCAGGACCTGACGCGACTTACCAGACTGGGGAGGACTTACCCTCAGAGTACCTATGATTTATGACCACTGTTTAAAGATTTTGTTGCTACTTCAGGATAGTCATTTTGTAGTGGATTTATTTCCATCCGACTATCAGACTTGATACTCATTTTGGATATTTGGTTATTATTCAGATATTTTCCTACTGATTATTGTGCTATAGATGAGATAGAGATTCTGTGTGACTTGTTGTGACAGTATATTACCACTGGTGGATTGAATATTCATATACAGCGTACTTGTGTATATGGTTTCCATATATTGGATTTCGTATACATAAGGCTGAGTGTGTTACGTATTCCTAGTCCTACGTATTTTGGGACTGGGGCATGACATATTTTTGGTGGTGGCCCATGCAGGTCTAGAATATATTGTCTTGGTTACGTAACTGAACCAAACAAGCCTGTGTATAGGAATATAATATAAGGATCTCATCCATACTTGACTGAAAACTCATTCTTCCTTCTAACCAGCCTATATTAAGTTTACGCCAAAAACTTTTTACCCTTGTTGGTGTAAAAAGCCAAATGACTGTCTTGTTGGCGTAAAAAGCCAAGCTATGATTGCCTACTTACGCTGTAGGAGATTACCTATTTTATGCTATAGTTATGCCAACTTTACGTTGCAGTTATAAACAACTGCTACCCACATTCCCTTAGTCTTCCTAATCTCCGTATAACACGTCATACAAACCACATAGGTAACTACCCCAGCGTAAAACTGATGATTCCTGAAAATATAGATGGCCAGCGTAGAATAAACTGATTAGGCGTAAAATGTAAGGATAGGATGTGAGCATATTTGTCACGATCTTAGTTTTCCCAGACATAACCAGTTAGAACCAAATCTTTTGCATTAAATGCAGAGATATGCCTCGAGCCCTGTGCAGAAACAACTTTTTGACATAGCATCTGATTTTGTCTCAAAAGTGAGTGTAAAAAAAAAACTTATTCCTGTAGATAGCGTATACAGAAACCCTAACTTTTCTTCCTCATTTGAAGTAAAAATGACCATGTATTAAAATATATCACTAAATGATAACCTGGATCTCTGTGCAAAACCATCATCACAACCGTCCTCTCGATCATAGTGCACTACTATTGTCAGAGGTCAGGTTCACTGATTTGACCGACAAATTCGTCCAAGGAATACGAAGAGTTCCTCGAACAACTTACGCTGCAACATATGTTAGATTTTTACGCACATAATTTATGTATCAGATTTTTATGCGCAGACCTTTCGCGCAAGCTTTACGCAGAAAGTATAGTAAGACGTTACAGGCAGATTTTTTTTTTTACACAGCCAAACTTTTACGCGCAGACTTTACGCACAAAAACTTTTACGTAGACTTTTTTCAGACAGCTTTGAAGCTCTATTTTATGCTGACTTCTTTTAAATCTTTGTTTTAAGCAGACAACTCTAAAAAAACCTTACCTTACGCTTCTCTGCTTTATGCAGATATTTCTGAAACCATGTTTTACGCCAACAATTTTACATCTCTGTTTGATTCATGTTCTTCTTCTAAGCGTTGTGTACATCACTTGCAAAGAGATGGATATGCAGAAGGGAGGTACTGTCATCGATGGTGACACAACTCCTGGAGTCAATGGTCAGACTCAAGGAGGAACCTCAACGAATCCTAGACTTTCAGGACCAGATAGACAGATTCACAATCTAGTTCCATCTGACTTTCCTGTTCCACCTAATGGGAACCTTCCAGTTTCATCGACACCGTAGGATGGCCAGGCCCAAGTATTCCAATTCTTTCAGATGATGTTACAGGAACAGAGACAACAAGCAGCAGAACATAGACAAGAGTTCCTAGTAGCACTTGAAAGGATGGCTGCAAAGACTACTGTACCAGCTCAAGTACTAGCTCCAGTACCCCGAGCTAGAGTTGGCTCAGTGAAGGATTTTATACAAATGGGTCCGAGGCCGTACAAATGTATTGAGAGCCCAAAAGAAACTACAAACTGGGTCACCCACACTCGGAAGTTATTGGAGGCATCACAACTACCTGCAGACCTATGGATGACAGGTGTGAGGATGCTTCTAGATGGTAATGCTCATCACTGATGGGAATCCATGGACCGCTAGCTGGGTACCTACCAGATATGGGAGCAATTCCTGGAGTGCTTTGAAAGAAAGTACTTTCCAGACACCGTCAGAGATGCGTTGTACGATCAGTTTCTCCACCTGGAACAGGAAAAGCGAACAGTTGGAGAGTACGATGATGAGTTTAGTCGCCTCAATAAATATGGCGCTGCTCTGATACCAGATGACTTAGCCAAGGCTAAGAGGTTTCATCGCGGACTAACTTAGGAGCTCCAACATTACACTAGCTCACAGTCCCGAATCTCTTATGCCGAGTTACTGATAGAAGCTAGATTGCAAAAAACTATCAGCCAGGAAAAAGAAGGTCAGCTAAAGACACAACCAGGACCAGTAAGGACACATCAAGGAGGACCTATTAGACGTTATTTAGCTCAACAACAACAGAACCAACACAGAGCAGGACCGTACCAGATTCCAGAGAAACCCGAATGCAATTTTTGTGGGAGACGCGGGCACATCTCAAGGGACTGTCGGATCTGTTTGGGATAATGTATGAGATATGGTTCCGGTAAACATATATTAAAGGACTATCCTATGCTACAAGCATGGACACTTCCACCACCAGCACAATGGCTAGCACTTCCAGCACCAAAGCCAGCTCAGCAAATGATGAGACCAGGAGCACCTCGACCTCTAGAAGCAGGAGGATTTTAGTAAGGGCCACCACTACCTGCACAGGAGAAGCAATTTACGAGGGCTAGACAGGGGCAACCCCAGAGGAACGGACAAGCTTTTGCAATGAAAGTGGATGACATGAATCAGGAGATTGATGTCATAGCAGGTATCACTCTTGCTTTTGCTTTTTCTGCTGTGACATTATTTGATACATGAGCCATCCACTCATTCATATCATCTAGTTTTATTACCAAACACAATATTTCCTCTACACCCTTATCTAGTTGTGTTAGAATTCTTACCGGAGGAGGAGTTGTACCTGTTAATAGAAATTGTAGATCATGTCCTATAGTAATACGTGGCAGAGAAATGAACGCCCGACTCTTAGTCCTTCCTATGCCAACTTTTGATATTGTGCTTGGAATGGACTGGCTAAGCAAGTACCACGCTTTCTTCGATTGCTTTGGAGGAAACATTCTTTTTAAGGTACCATGATAGCCTGAATTTGAGTTTGCACGAGGATCCACAGAAATCCTTGATGGTATGCAGCTCGCAATAGACGATGTTGTTTATCACCCCATTATTTCAGAATTCTCAGACGTCTTTCCAAAAGAATTACGAGGACTACCCCCAGATAGAGACGTAGAGTTTTTGATTGAATTAACACCGGGAGTAGCACCCATAGCATCACATGTTAATAGACTGGCAAAGAAGGAGATGGATGAACTAAAGACAAAGTTGAAAAAACTAGAAGAGAAATATTTCATCCGACCAAGTGCATCACCCTGGGGAGCACCAGTATTGTTTGTACCAAAGAAGGATGGATCAGTGCATATGTGCATTGACTATAGAGCCTTAAATACAGTAACAGTAAAGAATAAATATCCACTACCATGTATTGATAATTTATTTGATCAACTCAGTGGAGCCAAGGTGTTCTCAAAGATATATTTGAGATCAGGATATCACCAGGTGAAGGTACGAAAGGAGGACATTTCAAAGACCGCATTCCAGACAAGATATAGATACTACGAGTTTTTGGTCATACCATTTGGATTGACCAATGCTCCAGCTATCTTTATGGACTTAATGAATCGAGTCTTCCATCAGTATTTGGACCAGTTCGTGGTCGTCTTCATAGATGATATACTTGTCTATTCAACGAGCTACGAGGAGCATGAGAAGCACCTGTAGATTATTCTAGAGACCTTGAGGAGAGAGTAATTGTATGAAAAGCTCAGTAAATATGAGTTCTTCTTGGACAGAGTCTCATTTCTTTGACATATAGTTACATGAGATGGTATTTCTGTTAATCCAGAAAAGATCTCGGCAGTCGAGACATGTCTTGTTCCTAAATCAACAGCGGAGGTGAGAAGTTTTCTTGGACTTGCGGGATATTACCGACGGTTCGTGGAGAACTTCTCAATAATAGCAACACCTATGACCTGGTTAACTTGCAAGGATCAAGAATTCATATGAACCAACGAGTGTCAGACCGCTTTCGAGGAGCTGAAAAAGCGATTGACTTCAGCACCAGTGCTGACTATTCCATCAGGATCAGGAGGCTATGTGATCTACAGTGACGCATCAGGGAAAGGCTTGGGATGCGTATTAATGCAGCATGGCAAGGTGATTGCATATGCATCTAGGCAATTACGAGTATATGAGAAGAATTATTCAACTCATGACTTGGAACTTGCAGCAGTTGTATTTGCTCTAAAATTATGGAGACATTACTTATATGGGAAACGAGTGGAAATATATACCGACCACAAAAGTCTCAAGTATGTCTTCACCCAGAATGAGTTAAATATGAGGCAACGTCGATGGCTCGAGTTGATGAAAGATTTTGAGATAGAGCTACATTATCATCCAGGTAAGGCTAACATTGTAGCAGACGCATTAAGCCAGAAATCAGTAGCTTACTTCTTGACAACACAGAAAGAATAATTGAAAGACTTGCAAGGTTTTGGCATTAAAGTGATATTACCCGGAGCAGATAGGACACTAGCCAACTTGCAAATACAATCCTCACTAGTAGAGAGAATCAAGGCAGCATTGCCTACCGACGCCAGATTCAGGAGATTAAAGGAAAGGATAGAGGCCGAAAAGCAGATAGGACTACATATTCATGATGATGGGACATTACAATATGGTGATCGTCTCTATGTTCCCAATGGAGAAATTCGATAAGAGCTGATGACAGAAGCTCATAGTTCGATATATTCTATTCATCCAGGAGGCACCAAGATGTATCGAGACTTATGACAGTACTTTTGGTGGCATAGAATAAAAAGAGAGATAGCTCGCTTTGTAGCTAAATATTTAATATGTCACTATGGACTTCGTCACAGGTTTTTCCAAGAGTCCAAGTGGTAAAGATGCAGTATGGGTAATAGTAGATAGACTCACCAAGTCAGCCATTTCTTACCTTTCAGGGTTGGCCAATCTATAGAAGCTTTGGCTGACTTATATATAAGACAGATCGTGAGATTGCACGGTGTTTCAGTCAGCATTATATCAGACAGAGTTTTGCGCTTTACATCACACTTTTGGAAAAGCATGCAAGAAAGCCATGGAACTCATCTGAAATTCAGTACCTTTTATCACCCACAAACAGATGGGCAGTCAGAACGTACTATTCAGACATGGGAGGATATGTTGAGGGCTTGTATGTTAGACTTTGGAGGATCATGGGAGGACCACCTACATCTTATGAAGTTTTCTTACAACAATAACTATCAGGCGAGCATCTAGATGGCCCCATTTGAAGCATTGTATGGAAAGAAATATAGGTCTCCTGTGTGTTGGAGTGACGTAGGAGAACGTCAGATTTTAGGACCAGAGTTAGTGGTCAGCACCGTTGAGACAGTTAAGATGATACAAGGACACTTGCGAGCAGCACAAGATAGGCATAAATAATGGACAGACCTTCATCGTCGTCCTTTGGAGTTTAAAGAGGGAGATCATGTCTTCTTAAGGATATCACCTACCAGAGGCACCATCCGATTCGGAGGACACGGCAAGTTGAGTCCAAGATGGACCATTTAACGTACTGTAGAGAGTGGGAGAAGTAGCATATCGACTTGCGCTACCACCCTCACTTGAGGGAGTACATAACGTATTCCATGTATCGTAGCTCAGACGATATATGGCAGACAGAAGTCATGTTCTCGACCATTCGAAGATCACTATTGGGCCGAGCTTGTCATATCAAGAGAAACCCGTGGGAATCCTTGATCATAGAGAGAAAGTATTGAGAAACCAGACTATTTTCTTGGTCCGCATAGCATGGAGGGATGGCTCGCCAGGAGATTCTACTTGGGAACGCGAGGATGACATGCGCAAATGTTTTCCAGCCCTATTTGACCAAGGTATAAATTTACTTTGTTAATTTATATCTTATACCATTCTTGACTTGCTACCGTGACTTAGTTTTAATTTTGCGGATGGAATTTTTATAAGTTGGATAGAATATAAAACCCCTAATTTTAAAATTCGTATTAATACTTTATTATTACTTAGATTTATTTAAAATTTATTTTAGGTGTTTGTGCATCTAGGGGATTTTTGGAGCCATTATAATTTTTTCCTAATTTTTTCCATGTAAGAGACCCTTTGGACAGTTGCTAGTTTAACCGTATGCACCAATATAATTTTGTAGAAAATTTCTATATATATATATATATATATATATATATATATATATATATAGTTTTATTAAATAAGAAAAAGGAATAAGAAAAAAAAGAAATAGAATTTCTTATTGTATCAAACCCACAACCGTTAATCACCCCGCGTAAACTTTGTTTTTCCTTTCACCGCGTGTAAATATCAGTAGCAGCTTTTCCCCGCGTATACTTCTCCGTGCGTAAACTACAGCAGCAGCTTTTCCCCGCGCGTAAAACTCCTCAGCAGCCGCAGTTCACCCACGCATAAATATCCGCAGGAGAAGCAAAACCCAATTTTGCTTTGCCTTACTTTCCCACACGTGTAAGCTTCTTATTGCACCGCTTCTTAAACACTAATATTACTAAACACCCCTCAACCAAAACCAAAACCAATGAAAAGAAAGAAACAGCAGCGGCAGTAGTTTTAGTTTTCTTAAACACTAAGTTTTTCCACCGCCTCTTATTCTTTATATATATCCATGCAATACACCCTAAAACCCTAAACCTTACTTCTCCAACTTAACACTGTTGTGGACGCTTGTACTATACGGAAATATTGTTCGGCAAGTATACCTTGCCACAATACTATTATTTATATTCCAAATGATACATGATTCTGTTTTATTTATGTATTTGTATTGGACCTTGATTATGAGACCACCCCAGTATTATGGAACATTATTTGGTTCATTGGCCAAGACACAGTTGTTACACGACTTGTGAGTCTCATATAGATTTTGGACTACGTATTGGGTTGGTCACCTGTACGTAAGAGCCGTGCATTAGGAATGACTGCTGATAGAAACTTTGTATGCTAGTAGACCTGGCAGTTATTAGAGGTTTATTGTGTCATGAATATGGCATGCTTAGAGCATGGGGTAGGAAGAACAATAAGTAAAGTGTTTGGGCGCCTTTGTACTTTTTTCTTGTATGCTCGGATTCTCCGTCGGAGAAACAGGTGATGATGACCCTATATTTTATTGGCGGTCTCTGCCGTTCAAAAGACGACATGCTTTTAGGCCCTTGATTCTCTGAGAGAATCATGCCAATCCTATTTACTGGCCAGATAGCCCACTTATTGGAAAGTTGTTCTCAAACTGCATTCACTTAGACGGTTAGGCGACCCAGTGGATGTTTATATTTTAGTACTTTATTTGCATGTTTATATATATTTTGTTACGTCCCTCTGAGGACCTGGTCCCTTTCCAGATATGGACGAGCAGGAGTACCCGCAGGAGTACGGTCCAGGACCTGACGCGACTTACCAGACTGGGGAGGACTTACCCTCAGAGTACCTATGATTTATTACCACTGTTTAGAGATTTTGTTGCTACTTCAGGATAGTCATTTTGTAGTAGATTTATTTCCACCCGACTATCAGACTTGATACTCATTTTGGATATTTAGTTATTATTCAGCTCTTTTCCAACTGATTATTGTGCTATGGATGCGATAGAGATTCTGTGTGACTTGTTGTGACAGTATATTACCACTGGTGGATTGAATATTCATATACAGCGTATGTGTGTATATGGTTTCCATATATTGGAGTTCATATACATACGACTGGGCGTGTTACGTATTCCTAGTCCTACGTATTTTGGGACTGGGGCATGACATATTTTTGGTGGTGGCCTATGCAGGTCTAGAATATATTGTCTTGGTTACGTAACTGTACAAAACAAGCCTGTGTATAGGAATAGAATATAAGGATCTCATCCATACTTGACGGAAAAGTCATTCTTCCTTCTAACCAGCCTATATTAAGTTTACGCCAAAAACCCTTTACCCTTGTTTGCGTAAAAAGCCAAATGAATGTCTTGTTGGCGTAAAAAGCCAAGCTATGATTGCCTACTTACGCTGCAGGAGATTACCTATTTTACGCTATAGTTATGCCAACTTTATGCTACAGTTATAAACAACTGCTACCCACGTTCCCTTAGTCTTCCTAATCTACGTATAACACGTTATACAAACCACATAGGTAACTACCCCAGCGTAAAACTGATGATTCCTAAAAATATAAATCGTAGATTTGTACCTGTCGAACGTAGAAAGCTCCTTGGCGCAGAATTGTAGATTTGTAGCCTGTGAAAAAGAAATCTTCCGAGCATAAAATTATGGATCTGTTGCCTCTGAGCGTAAACTAAACGCCACCGAGCGTGAGATCATAGATTTGTAGCTGCTGAGCGTGAAGTCGTAGGTTTGTTGCCTCTCAAACGTAAAAGCTACCGAGCACAAAGGCATCCGGGCATAAAACCATAGACTCATAGCCTATAAGCGCAGAACCGTAGATCTGTAGCTGTCGAGCGTAGAAAGCTCCTCAACGTAAGAACCATGAATCTGCTTTGCGCAAAAACTTTTCGAATTTCGCTGACTGTTCGCCTTCTCTGAGTAAATAGGCTGACGTAGTCCCCAATCATAACCGAATATTAATTAGAAGATTTGGTTCGGGATTCGAGGAGTCCATCCGAACTCTATATATACCCCAAGTTTCTGAGAGAAAACTTTTCATCCGTCTTCTGTGAAAGAAAGCCCTCGACTGTTTGAGTTCTCCTTCGTTTCTTCTCCGAGATTTCAAAGTTTCCAGTAATGGCCACGAAACAATCCTCCTCCACTTAGGGAAAGAAGGTTGATTATTCTTCTCGTTCTTCTGCTCAAGTGAGAGCGTCTTCGGTCGGGCAAGACGAACTTCACCCTGAGCGAAGTATCCCGCCGACGAGCAGTGCCCCCGGCCTTAAAGGTAGAGCTTTTGGGACGAAGAAGAATGACTAAAAATCCTTTGCACACGTTGTATGTGACCGTGCTAGGTCATCTTCTGTGCTAATAGCCTCTTTGAGGAAGATGATGCACAGAGACGTTTCATCTTTTACGCCAACATTTCTAATGTGTCAGCGCAAAAACTCCATATTTTCGCAGTTTGGCGTAAAAGCTTTGACTGTCGAGAGTTGGCGTATAAAATTTGAGTGTTACGCTTCTGGATGAAGATTTTGGCGTAATACCTCAACTTTATCAGACTGGCGTAAAGCACAGACTGTATACTGCCAGCCTTGAACTTTACGCTTTTAGAAAATTGATTCCAGCGTAATGGCCAAGTTTTTACGGTCTTGGCGTAAAGCTCAGACTGTTGATTTTTTGCGTATGCTGCAAGATCTGTAATGTCTAGTTATAGGAACTGACGTATTTTTCTTGCACTCTTGCAGTTAACTTGCATGTGTCCCCATTAGCCGATGTGATGGGTTCTGCCGTCGGGATGCTGCACTACAACTATTTGGAGGATCTGTCACACGTGACATTTCCTATCTCCGGGCCCCGGTATCCCGAAGGAAGGGAAATTCTGATATTGGCTCAGGGCGAGCGAACGCTGCTGAACTTGATCAACGGAGAGCCCCGGACATACATAGATGGGACCAGTACCTAAAGCCGGCTTTCCTCTTCGGGGACATGATTGACAAGCAGTCCCAGACAAAGCCCAAGAAAGAACTCTGGGCCTTCCCTGCCGGGAGCTTGGTTTTGTATCTGCCCAAGATGCCGAGAGGCTATCCCATCTCGGTGTTCTTCCATGCTACACATCCCAGGAGGATGTCGTGGACGCTGACTCCTGATCTTCGCGGTAGGCCGGGGAAGATATTTTATCTGAAAGGAGCGGACCAGGGGTCGTTTGTTAGTAGCGCTTCCGGCAATGTGACAATATTCAGGGGACTGTACCCGGGCAGTGTCCCGAGTGAAGATAGCTTAGTGATCCAGTCGGTCCAATTACCGACTTTCTGCAATAATTTCATGGTGCATGGGGGAGTATACCCCAAGGTGAACCCTCGGTGCGGCGGGTGGATCACCCCTACAAATCTTCGATGGGCTCGCTTAGCTGATTGGGCCGTGAAGCATTTTTAGACCGAGTTGGAGAGCATTGGTCTGTTTGTATCTGTGAGTGCTACCAGTGTTGGGTTACCTCCTAATCCTAACCTATTTCTGGCACTGATGGAGCGATATATTTTGCTCACCGGGACTTTCGCCACTCCACTGAGGGAGTTGGGATTGGCCCTCCATGAGATGGCAGAGATCTCGAGACTGTCGATAGGGGATACTCCGTATGAAGAGTATGTTCCTACGAACCGGGAGCTGGGGGATTCAGACCCTCGGGTAGTGGAAGTGTATAGGAGCTGATGTGCCACTACCTTGCTTGCACCACTTTTTATAGTGAGCCCTCAGATTTGGCTCACATCAATAAATGGACGTCCTACCTCTTCTTTCACCGGTCCAGGACTGCTAAGCCGGAGAAGGTATTGGAGGGCAAGGATCAGCCTGTGAATCCTCTGAGCGTGCTTAATGCTCAGGTAGTCGACGATCTCATGGTAGATGCTGGGGCTCCGGACTAGATCCTCGACGAAGGGATAGGACAGTATCCTGTAGGCACTAAGGCCTATAGTTATTTGAGGCGCTGCCGCAGACCTCTGTCCAGGGAAGCTCAACTGGCTGGCTTCCTCTCCATATGGCTGCACCGACTGGTGGTACCTGACATCACATCTGCGGACCGCATTCACCGCAATACGCTATGGCCTGCAGTGCGTCTGATGTTCGGGGCAAGACTGGGCTTGCTCCCTGCCATGGTGTGCTGCATTCAAGCTGGCCGGAGGGCCATGACTGACGGGCTGCTCGCCGATGAAACTTGGCGTGATAGTTTTCCCAGGGTAGAATTACCATACCTGTATTTTGATAGGATGGTTAATTCTTCATAACCCCAGGGTTATGTCTCCCGGCTCCGACAGTAGTTCGGGGGCTAGTTTCTTGTTGAACTACCAGAAATCTTCCTGGAATGTGGCCACGGTTCTAGACTGTCGGCGGGTGCTGGGCTTCAGTCACAGCTGGAAGCTTTTCTGCACTGTCTCCTATGTACATCGCAATCAATCGGGGATTAGGCTTGAGGATTCAGGTAGAGAGAAGACCAATCTTTCTCCTGAAGCTTTTAATTGGTTGGTCTGCATTAGACCCTCCCATTTACTGTACAGGAGTGAAGACCATTGCTTCTTGGAGCCCTACCTGCCTAGTCGGTTTGCTAGGCAGTTTGGGTATGATCAGTTGCACGTGGGCAACGCCGTGACCAGCTTCCGGTCCAGGGGTGGACTCATTGATGGAGCGAGAGACTGGCGATACTTCCTCATGGGTTGCACTGGAGCGATTTTTACCGTGCCGGTTATTACACTCTCTACGGAGCTGCGCATCCAGCACTCGTATGCCCAGTTCTATGTGGCAACGAACACCTTCCATCGCGATTTTGACATATATGGAAGTTTTAGGGTGCCCTCTTCCAAGTCTGGGGGAAGAGTCGATGTCCCTTCGGTTTCTTCCGACGAGGGTGAGGAGTTCGTCAATTCAGATGAGCCTCTGTTGGCGGTATCGAAGGGTGAAGTACCTCTGCCTGCAGGGCCTTTTGTAATCTCTGGGAAGCGAAGGGCTCCTACTCCGAAGGAGACTTCCTCTCGCAAGAGGAAGAAGCAGACGGTAAATCGTCCTCTCCGAATTCCTGGTATTGAGGCTCCTGGAAGTGAGCCTGCATCTCCCTATGCTGGGGATGATTCTTTGATTGGAGGTTCCTCGCCTTTTAGAGAGGGATCCTCTAATGTTCCGGCCGGTGGTGCCGGAGAATCTCTGTTGGAGGCCGCCGTCGCTGATACTGCTTCAGGTAGTGGAACGAGGTCGCCTCCGGGCTGAGTATACCTTTATGCGGATCGACATCGGGAGGGACCCCTGCCGTGCCTGTAAGCGCACCTGGCGAGATTCTAGCCGATGAGCCTCGGCTGGAATTTGACGAGGACCTATTTGCCAGCGTCAGTTAGCAGACCCCTTTCTCCAGGTATGACAGCTTATATAGCATCATTAAGAATTGATTTAGCTATACAGGCCGCAGATACGACATATATGCCGTCGGCCATGGGTAAATATCGTCTTCACGCCTCTTCTTTTAGGAAAATTAACATTATGCTGATATTAACTTCCTTTCGTATTCTTTTCAGGGGAAGATCTTTTCGGGGAGGGCAGTGTAGATGCACCCTTCGGCTCTGTGTTAGGTCCTGGCGGCGACACGGAGGTGGCTGATTTTGAAGAGGAAATATCTTCGGGTGCCGGCTCGCCTGTCGACGAGGTCCTGATATCTCAAGAGGAGGACGAGCCTGTCATTGCGATAATGCCTCCTTTGAGTATGCTGGTATCTTCGTCCGGTGTTGGCACTTCTTCTTTCGTCGCACCACCTGTTGAGGCGACGGCCGTGGCAACATCGTCTACGGTTGTTCTTGGAGGAGGACTCACCAATAACGAGGCCACTCCCAGCGTCCATTCGGATCTAGCTGCGCTGATTGAGCAGTACACCGGCATCTTCTACACCACTTTGAAAATGTTAATATCAAGGGTGTTGGCGAAGAATCTGAGCTTTGCGTCACTGAAGAGGTCCTTTCGGTCCACGATAGTGCCGATCCGAGAATTTGATGACACTGGGCTAGCTGATACGCTGGAGGAGATAGTTAATGGTTTGGAGCAACCCATTAACGAATACTTGCAGCTAGCTCGAGACAATATTGAAGAGCTGGTCCAGGCTAGATACGACTCCATGACTGCGCGGCTTGCCAAACAGATGGCAGGTGTAAATAAATCCATCCAGACACATCAGCAGGAGATGGATGAAGGAAAAGCCATCCTGGAGGAGGCCATTGCTCTTCAAACGAAGTGCCAGGCCGAGCACGAAGGAAATGTAGCGAGGGTCCGCAGGCTGGAAACTAAACTCGCTCAGGCAAAGGAGTGGGCTTCTCAGTTATCGGAAGCTCTAGCTGTGGCAGATAGCCGATTGGGCGTAGCACAACAGAACTTTGCGCGTGCAGTAGTCGCCCGTGCTGGTTTTCTTCGGGCTAGAGCCGAACTGTCTCTCTTGAGCAATGATGAGGCACGACTAGAGCGGGCTCGCGCTGATGTCCTGGATTCCAGGACTGAGAGGATGGCCGCACTGGCGCCGCAGCTTCGCGACCTGACTGCTCCCCCTCAATGATGTACTTTTGCTTTTGCTTTCGCTCTTTTTTTTTGGGAATAATAAAGAGGCTTTCATCTGACTTTTTGGACCCATCATTTCGGGATGTAAATGACAGGTTTGGGTGAAAGTGATACCAGAGGTAATATAGACGTGATATACTCTCGGTAAGTTTTAGCAGGATATATCTATTCAGAGGTTATATGGACATGATAGAATATGATCCAACTAGTTTCGTTTTGGAAGTAGTTTTGTCAGAATAAGGTTTTCGTCATATTCCACTTGAGCAGAGGAGGTTAAGCATAGTACTTTTTTAGGAATTTGCCATTGATAGGAGCCATTAACTGGTCTCTATTAGGCTGGGCTAACCTGTAAGCGCTGTTTGAGAACGTCGTCTCGATCACATAAGGGCCTTCCCATTTGGGCTGGAATTTGCCTTTACTTCTGTGAGTAAGAATCATCGACCTTCTCACAGCTAAGATTAGCTCGCCGACTTTGAACACCCTTTCCTTCACTTTTTAATTAAAAGCCCTGGAAATATGTGCTTGGTAGAGCGCGATGCGCTGTTGAGCTTGGAGGCGTTTCTCGTCTAATCCTTCTAGCTCTTGAAGCCTTAACAGGTCATTCTTTTCTTGAGTCAACTCATTAGCCACGGCTATCCTGAGTGACAGAATTTGGATCTCGATGGGGAGAACTGCTTCGCTCCCGTAAACTAATGAGAATGGGGTGCAACTTATCGGTGCTCGTACCGTGTGCGGTATGCCCAGAGACATTCTCCCAGCTTCTCATTCCAATCCCTTTTGTTCGAAGAGACGAACTTCTTCAAGAGCTTGATAATGGTTTTGTTGAAAGCTTCCGCCAAACCATTAGCAGCAGGATTATATGCCGTAGAGGCAATATTTTGTATCCGATTTTTATCGCAAAATTGATGAAACGCTTGGCTGATGAATTGAGGCCCATTGTCATGGATTATCCTTCGGGGTATCCCGAAGCGGTAAATGACATGATGCTTGATGAAGCTGATCACATTAGATACCTTCACCTCAGTAAGAGGGATCACCTCTGTATATCTGGAGAAGTAATCCGTGATGGCCAGTATGAACCGGTGACCTCTGGAAGAAGACGGGCGAATAGGACCGATGATATCCATACCCCATGCTTCGAAAGGCCAGGATGCAACCGTAGGGTGTAGATATTCGGGAGGTTGATGGATAAAGTCTGCATGGACCTGACAGGCTCTGCATTGTCTTGCATACTTTATTGCATACGCCGTCGTGGGCTTCACTGATAATCCATTGTACTTTAACACCTGAGAGACATCGTAATAATAGTCCGTCATAAGACCGATGATATAGACATTATGACGATGCGTCGAAATAGAAGCGTAATGATCGTCTTTTGACGGATACTGCTTCTTTAGGATCCTCTGGCAAGATTCTGTATGCTACAAAATCTATAAAGGGACTTCTCCAGTCTCTCTTGGGAGGATCTGTGTCCACCGCGTAGATGCGTTCTATGTGAAAGTTATTTTTCACACAGAATAAATCTCTGTTAAGAAGGATTACTGAATTATGCCTTCTTATAGGGGTAGCTAAATTTGCAGCTAGACTCGCTAGGGCATCAGCTTCCAGATTCTGAGATCGAGGCACATGTTCCCGGAAGAATCCTTTGAATGTCATGGCTATCTCGACCGTTGCTTGGTGATAGGGGATGAGGTCTGGATTCCAGACTTCATATATTCCTCTGACTTGATTGACGATCAGCAGAGAATCACTGAAAGCTTCCAGAGATTCGACGCCCAATTCTTTAGCGACTTGGAGGCCGATTAGTAGAGCGTTGTACTCTGCCACATTGTTGGAACAGGGCTCGCTAAGAGAATATGCTCGGTAGACGACGAGCTTATCAGGAGTGACCAAAATAATTCCTACTCCCGAAACCACGTTTCTCCTGGGACCAGTTCTGGAGGCACCATCGAAGAACAGTTGCCATGCATCACTTTCCATTGCAGAATTATATTCTGTAACTTCATCGGGAATGTCCTCGTACAGTTTGGAGGCCTCCGGGATCGGATGAGTAGCTAGGAAGTCAGCCAACGCTTGGCCCTTGACGGACTTCTGAGGGACGTACACCATGTCATACGGTGTTAATAATATCGCCCAAGTCGCGAGTTGGGAATTAAGAACACTTGGCTTGTTCATCAGTACCCGAAGAGGATTGATCCTGGAGATGATGTGAATGGTCTGGCCTGTGACATAGTGTCGCATTTTCTTAATAGCGAACATCAGAGCCAAGCATTCTTTCTCCACTGGATTGTACCGGTGTTCGGCTCCGACCGTCATCCTGCTGAGGTAGTAGATAGCCTGCTCATGACCCATCTCGTTCTTTTGTGTAAAAAGAGCTCCCAGAGAATGATCCATCGCTCGAACATACAGCACGAATGGTCTTCCTATGACAGGAGGCACTAGAACTGGCGGACTAGTGAGGTAGCGCTTGATATCACCGAACGCTTGTTGACAGGCTTTGTCCCATACGAAGGATACACCTTTCTTCATGAGACGAGAAAAGGGCTGACATCTCCCAGAGAGGTTGGATATGAATCTCCGGATATAAGCCAGACGACCTTGAAATCTTCTGAGTTCCCTCAGATTGTGGAGCGGTCGCATTTCTAAGATGGCCTTGACTTTATCAGGGTCCACTTGAATGCCTTTGGCGGTTATGACAAATCCCAAAAATTTGCCACTAGATACCCCCAGAAAGGACTTTGTAGGATTCATTTTGAGTTGATGTTGGCGCATCAATTCAAATACTGTCTTCAAGTCTTGGATGTGATTATCCTTGAGGCAGCTTTTGACAGCTACATCATCCACGTATGCGTAAATGCTTATAGAATATGTTACTCATAGTCCATTGGTACGTAGCCCCGGCATTCTTCAATCTGAAGGGCATGACCGTATAGCAATATACCCCCAATGGTGTCCGGAAGGCAGTATGCTTCTCGTCTTCAGGATGCATCTTGATTTGATTATATCCTGAAAATCCGTCCATGAAAGACATATGTTCAAAACCGCATGTATTGTCAATCATGACTTCTGTGATGGGAAGAGGAAACTCATCCTTGGGGCAGGCTGCGTTCAGATCTCGGTAATTGATGCAGACTCGTACTTTTCCATTTTTCTTCATGACCGGGACAACATTGGCGACCCAGTCGGGATGTTGTTCTTCACGGATGAAGCCGCAGGCTATCAACTTCTTGATTTCAGCTTCAATGGCGTCCATCATATCCGGGCGGAACCGGTGTTGGTGCTGCTTCACAGGCTTCGAATCGGGCAATATATTGAGCCTATGAGTAGCCACCTTTGGATCAAGGCCTGGCATGTCCTCATAATTCCACGCAAAGATGTCGATATATTCTTTTATCAGATGGATAACTTCTTCCCTTTCTGCTTCGGAAAGATTGTTACTGATAAATATCGGCTTTGGCGAAAGCTCATCCCCAACGTCAATCTGGATAACTTTGTCTTCAGTGGGAGGTTCTCTCTGTTCGAAGCGGAACTCCCATTGTGTATCCATTTGCTGAGCACAAGCGTCATTATCAAACAGTTCAGATTCTTGTTCGTCTGATTCGAAGGAATTCGTCATTACCATATTTATTGACAATGTTCGCTCGAGAGCATGAGATTAGTCGGAGGGCGCTGAGCCGTTTTGAGAGGAGGAGAAGATATCCTCGTTCGACTTAGGAGTTGCGAGGGAGGTGGTATACCCTAACCCGAAACGAGTTCGTTGATAGTAGGGATCACCGTGCAGCGGCATTCGTTTGCCTTTCCCGTAGTTGAGACCCGGTTCCAGCTTCAAGTTATAACCCATATTTTGCATGATCTTCAAAGCTTGCGGGCTGTATCTGTGAACCTGTATTTTACCGGCATCGTCGTCGGAAGAATCCTCTTGCATAGTCGGTTTATTGCGCATGCGGCCAAAGACTATTGAATGTTGACTGCTGCAAGTAGGCGGGACAATGAAGATAGAATCCTTATGCGGTCCATATATCGTGGTGACATTGGATGGTGATGCCACTTCCCTTATATACGGATGATAGGAATCTATAGCTTCCAAGAATTTTTGCGCTATAAGTTCTATATCGTCGCAGGGGAAGGATTCCTGATTTGGAATTTGGGCATCAATATACTGGAAAAGAGGATGTTTATTATCATCTGAAACCCTATTCCCGGTTGCATTTACATCACTTGGCTGCCTGTTGCGCCGGAGGTTGATGACCAAGGGTGGAGGCTTCTGGTTTAATGATCACTAGAGGATCACCCCCTTTTCCTTACCTGGTCTCGTTTAGGTGGATAGCCATAGGCTTTATGGCTTTTGGACGAGTAGTCCGTCCTTTCACCTTAATTGACAGAGGTTACTTGGCAGAGGGTTCTTCTGGCTCTCGGTGGGATTCCTTCTCTGCTTCGGTTGACGCCTCTTCCGTGCAGTCTTGAGAGTACAACACGGCATCAGAGTAGTAGGATTCTACTCTTTTAAACGGGTTCAGGTCAGCAATCTCCGTTTGTACTGTTCCTCGGGCGTCTACATATTTGAAGCATTGATGTAGAGTCGAAGGAACGATATTGTGGTCGTAGATCCAAGGTCTATCCAGCAGAATATTGTAGGATACCTCTGAATCGATGATGTAACATGTAGCCACCGATCTGAGGTTGCCAATTTGGATCCTCAGGCGAATTTTCCCTAACGGCTTACTTCTTCCGGCGTTGAAACCCACGATCGTAGTGGTGGTGTACGCCAATTCGCTGGTAGGAATCCTCAGCGGTCTGAGCAGACTATGAGGAATGATGCTGATTGATGATCCCGGATCTATGTGAATCCGGTCGACCTCCATGGAATCGACGTACCCGGTGTAATAGAGGGGTCTGTCATGCCTGTTATGTTTTAACAACATGTCATCTTGAGTGAAAGTGATATTTGGGACCACCTCCATCACACTGTGGCATTGAAGACACACTACTGGTTCTTCGTCAGGGGACTTGAGCTGAGTCAAGTATGCATCCCCTGCATCAATGCTTCACTCAGGGCTTGACGAGTGTCCTGAGAGAGCCTGAGTAGCTCGAAGATGGACAACCTGGCTGGTGTATTAGTCAGTTGGGCCAGGATGTCGAAGTTGTAGGGCTTCTCTAAACCTTTATTTTGAATATTTTTCACAGGTTTATCGAAGCGCACTTCTTTTTGCTTTCCTTTGTCCGCCGAAGTTGGTCTCGAAGGACCGACCTCAGGTACGACGGATTCCGGTTCTGAAGGCTTGGCAGCTGAAGCGTCTGCTGATGCATCCTCCTGGCTGGCTCCATAGTCCTGGAGGTAGGCTTTCCCTGAGCGGGTTCCAGTAGCCAAGACCTCGTCTTCTGATGCCGAGTGTATCGTAATCATGTGACACAGTTTGTGCTTTGAGTTCTTTTTAGACTTAGCCTTAGCAGCTTGAGTCTCTTTCTCGATCTCTGGCACCAAATCTGGATGAACCCACATAGTCTCGCCTCGCTGGGTAGTTAGTGGTAGCAGGTCATGATTTTGACCTCTAGCTGGAGGGAGATTAACGATGTTCATCGTCGTCCGGGAAATAGGCGTAACACCGTCCGAAATTTCTTGGGGAGGCAGATTGCCAAATTGCAGGGAGATCATGTTGGCCGTGACCGTCTTCTTGCTGTTGCGCAGAGTGATGGCCTTAGCATCGATCAGCTCCTGGATCTTCCTTTTTAGTATATAACACGCCTTTGTGGGGGTGGTGTATATACCTATGGAAGATGCAGTACTTGGGGTTGTTGGTACTGTCGGCCTTATTGGGCTGTCTCACCTTAGGAAGGGTGATCTTGCCGCTTTTGACGAGGCATTCGAATATGCTCGAAATATCATCGTCGTCGAAAGAGTACACTTCAATGGGCCTGGAAGTCCCAGGTTTCGTCTGCGTGGTAGCCACCATTTTTTGCCTGGACGTGTTGATCGCCAGAGCTTCTTTACCCTTGGTACCACAAGGATGGTCGATGTTGGAGGATGACCTCTTACCTTTATCAGAGGCCGAGATCATGATGCCATTATCGTGCGCCTTCTGACTATTATCCTCCGCGGCTACCGCTGAGATGATGAACGAGGGCCAATCATGGAACTGATATGGTCCTGTGAACACCGAGATTACGGGAAGAAGGTTCTTTCTGCAGATATCCACCAATGCCGAGTCTGGGACTCCTGGAGGCATTTGCAGAGTGGCTTGACGAAAATGTTCGATGAAAGCGTGAACATTCTCTTTTTTCTTCTGCCTAACTTCGATGAGAGAGGACATAGACATGTCCATCCCTCCCTCGTAGAATCGAGTGAAGAATAAAGCCTTGAAGTCTTCAAAGGAAGTAATACAGTTGTCCGCCAGGCTGCGGTACTACTGGTAAGCTACTCCCGATAGACAGCCCTTGAACACCCGAGTGAGGAGGGCGTCGTTCCCTTGTAACAATACTGTCATCATGCTGAAGTAGTTCATGTACTGACTCGGTGATATTTTCCCCTCGAACAAAGCCATAGTCTGTGGTTTGTATCTAGGAGGGAAAGGGACCTCTTCCCAGATAGTTGGGTAAGGTTGGTTGATTCCCAATTTCTTCAGTTGATCTTTGTGCTTCAGGGCATCAAATTGGGCTTTCAACTCCCATACTGCCTGCATCGGATCTTCAGCCGGTAGCGGGACCACGGAGTGATGAGGAATCGATTGCATCGCGACTCCGACGGGTGGTAATACATTCTCCGAGTGAGAAAGCGGAGGAACTGCTGACTCCTGATCTAGAGCAGGCTCTTGGATCATGTTGGATGGTGGCAAGTCCACCCCCACGCGTATCTGAGTTGGAGGGGCCGATGCTTGAGCCATGGTGGCTGCGTGTTGAGTTAGCATCATCTGGTGCATGTTCTCCATCATGGATTGCATTTCCTTCAGAGACGTCTCTAGTATAGTGATGCGTTGCTCAGCGCTCCCGGACGGGGAAGCTTCCTCGCGCTCATCTCCAATGGCATAAACTCCCATCTCCCTAGGTGTCATTGAAAGATTAGTATAGGTCTCTGTAGAAGTTGACTCTATACTTTCGGCATCTAATTCGGGAGACTGGCGACCCCCAGCATCGGAATCAGAAGAGTACGAAGCCGGTTGTCGCGACCTTGAATGATGGTTTTGGAATACCCCAACTTCGGTGTTCCCAAGGAGCATGTTGAATCTCCTTCAGCTCGGAGTTCTAGAGGGATGACGTCTTGAGCCCGACCCTCCTCTAGGTATGTGTGAAGCCATGTTCACAGATACATGTGTGGGCTCTTCTTCCTGGAAAGATGGAGAGTAGCTCAACCGGTCGAAAACCTACCGTTTTGCTTCAGAACAGCAACAATTAATTACAATGCTATGACTATTACAATAGTACTCGCTAGAAGGTGTAATAGACATGCTGGAAGATCCCCTCTCCTTGCGTTTCTGGATCAGATAATTGCGCAGGTCAGGAGGAGTTACAGAAGAAGAAGATGATGGCTTGTTCCTTCTGTTCACATTAGTGGACATGCGGATGTTGGGAATCATAGTTTTCCCTGTGCCACCTATATACAACAGGTTGGCCATCTGGGTGGCGGATAATCCCCGAGGAAGGTATCTTCCCGCAAATTGAGCCTTCTTTACGCTGAGGGGCTTCTCCTAGCGTAATTTAGAGCTCTGCTCTTGTTGGCGTAAAGCCGAGGATGTCCTCAGTCGGCCATCAGCTTCTCGCATAATCCAGAGGGCAGGCATATTGTTCCCTTGCTGGCGTAAAGGCCGAGAAGTTGAGTAGTCCGCCGCTTGCTCTCACTTGCATAGATTGCAAGGATCATCTGTTTTTTCGCAGAAGACAGATACATTTTTACGCGCAAAGCGCGTTTGTGATTCCTAATTTGTCACTGAGGCATCATCAAAATTTTTGTCTATTCCGCCAGGGACGGGAGACTGAATTCTATGCGCAGAGCGCGGAGCAGGCTTCTGGACTAGCGCTGAGGCATTGTCCGAAGTTTTGTCTTTTCTGCCAGGGATGGAAGACTGAATTTTACGCGCAGAGCGAGGATTATACTTCTAGGTTAGCGCTGAGGCATTGCCAAAAGTTTTGTCGGCCCTGCTAGAGACAGGCGACTGAATTTTATGCGCAAGGCGCAGAGTATACTTCTGGGTTAACGCTGAGGCATTGTTAAAAGTTTTGTTGGCCCTGTCAGAGACAGGTGACTGAATTTTATGCGCAAGGCGCGGAGTATACTTCTGGCTTAGCGCTGAGGCATTGCCAGAAGTTTTGTCGACCCTGTCAGAGACAGGCGACTAAATTTTACGCGCAAGGCGCGGAGTATACTTCTGGGTTAGCGCTGAGGCAATGCCAAAAGTTTTGTCGGCCCTGCCAGAGACAGGCGACTAAATTTTACACACAAGGCGCGGAGGGAGCAATGCTACAACCTCATTGGTCGGAGAGATCGGAGAGTCCACAGGAATGGTAGAGGATGTCTTGGGCATCCAGACCTTACGCAGCTACCTGTTGTTTTGGACGGAGAGAGAGTGAGAGCTACCCCCTGTTCGAAGCATGTCTTCGTAAGCAGACTGGTCGAACTGGACGACCAGTATCTTCTTCACGGATCCCACGGATACCGTATCGTGTTGAGCAATAGCTTTCTTATCAGAAGAGAAAGATGTCCCCAGTAGAGTCGCCATCTTATTTCGGATAATAAACGAGAGAGAATATGGAAAACGAGGTCTTATACGAAAACTCGCCCTTTCTTCGGTGTTTACAAACAAGATTGTACAATTTAATCCTATACGAGGATGTCTAAGTACAATTTATTTAATCTGGGTAAATATTGCTATAGGTGTCTGATCTGCAGTCGATCACTTTAGCCCTTGGACCACACGATGATGAAGAAGTGCCGTGGAAGACAGAAAGCTGCTTCGCAGGTTGCTAAAGAGGGTGGATGCCCGATGCCAAAGTCGTCGATCCCTTATCTTTGCTTGAGCTCTGGATTCTTCTCTCTTTCTTGACCGTTTGACCTTTGATCTTTGCGACCGTTGGATCTGATACTGGATTTCTTGATTAATTTTTCGACCGTTTTCTTCCACCTCTCCCTCTGTTGATAGAGGTCTCTATTTATAGATTTTTTAGTGACAGTGACCGCACAGTCGGCGTAGAAACCGAGTAGTGGAAAGTACAACACCCTTTTATACGATGGTTTAAAATAACCAATGCCTGTGTATAGATGGTCTTTTGAGTGAGCATGTGACGTGTGTCCAACTGAGGGACAAACGCGTATATCTGCTGCGAAGATCACGGCGTAGAAGCCACGTAGGTAGTTATCCCTTGTGTAGAAGAGGTTGGAGTAGAAGCCAATGACTGTCACCATGGCGTAGAAGCCAAGTAGGCATAGAAGCTGAGAAGGCATAGAAGCCAAGCAGGCATAGAAGCCGAGTGGTCATAGAGGCCGAGTGTGCATAGAAGCCGAGCAGGCGTAGAAGCCGAGATGATGTGGACGTTTTAGCCGGAATTATGGCTCTTGGAGATATAATCAAATCTCTTGCATTAAATACAGAGATCTGCCCCCATCCTGCGCATTAAATGCAGAGGCTTATCTTTAAGATTTGCCATCATTCTGTGCTTTAAATGCAGATACGTGCCTCAAATTCTGTACGAAGAGTGACTGCTGACGTGGCGGTCTGTTTGCCTTCTGCGGAGCAAAAGAAGCTCATGTCTGCCTGTGTAAAACTGGGCAGCGTATTCTCTTATATGCGTAAGAGTAGTTTACGCAAAGGGGATGTCACTAAACGACGGTTCGGTGATATTTAATCAAATCTCCTGCATTAAATGCGGAGATCCGCCATTATCCTGCTCATTAAATAAGGAGGCGTGTTTTGAAGGTCTGCCACCCTTCTGTGCATCAAGTACAGAGATGTGCCTTGGGCATCTGTCAGTATTCGGCACTTTAAATGCAGAGACGTTCATCAAGAAACTGTCACCGCTCTGCGCATTAAATGCAGAGACGTGCCTCGAGCCCTGTACGAAGTGCAACTTTTGACGTGGCAGGCTGTTTGTCTTCTGCGGAGCGTAAACAGCTCACATCTGCCCGTGTAAAACTAGGCAGCGTGTTCCTTTGTATGCGTAGAAGCGGTCTACGCCAAGGAAATGGCAGTAAATGACAGCCTGGGTTGCAGTACCGCGCCATCATTATAGCCGTCGCTTGGGTTGTCGTGCAGTACTCTTTGTCAAGAGTCCAGACGTCAGGTTCATTGCACGATCTGATAGGTTCATTTCAAAGAATATGAAGCGTTCCTCGTACACTTCAATGCTGCATTGAAAGCGGATGAGTTTTATGCCATAAAAGCGATGAAGCACCCTGTTTACGCTAAAACAGCCTGGACATATTGTATTTACGCGGATGGTCCTTGAGCCTATATTTTTACGCTGTGCTCAGCGAAAAAGCTCTGTTGCACGTTTTGATGGCTCTGAGGTCCTCTATTTACGCTGCCCTGCATCGACATGCTGCGTATAGCTATCCAGCGTATTTTTCATGCTTCTACACCAGTATCATCGACATCGCAGGATGGCTAGGCTCAACTATTCCAATTCTTTCAGATGATGTTACAGGAACAGAGACAACAAACAGCAGAACAGAGACAAGAGTTTCTAGTAGCACTTGAAAGGATGGCTGCAAAGACTACTGTACCAGCTCAAACACTAGCTCCAGTACCCCGAGCTAGAGTTGGCTCAGTGAAGGATTTTATACAAATGGGTTCGAGGTCGTACAAAGGTATTGAGAGCCCAGAAGAAACTACAAACTGGGTCACCCACACTCGGAAGTTATTGGAGGTATCACAACTACCTGCAGACCTATGGATGACAGGTGTGAGGATGCTTCTAGATGGTAATGCTCATCACTGGTGGGAATCTATGGACCGCCAGCAGGGTACCTACCAGACATGGGAGAAATTCCTGGGGTGCTTTGAAAGAAAGTACTCCCCAGACACCGTTAGAGATGCGTTGTACGATCATTTTCTCCACCTAGAACAAAAAAACCGAACAGTTGACGAGTACGATGCTGAGTTTAGTCACCTCAGTAAATATGGCGCTGCTCTGATACCAGATGACTTAGCCAAGGCTAAGAGGTTTCATCGCGGACTGACTCACGAGCTCCAACACTACACTAGCTCATAGTCCCGAATCTTTTATGCCGAGTTACTGATAGAAGCCAGATTGCAAGAAACCATCAGCCAGGAAAAACGAGGTCAACTAAGGACACAACCAGGACCGGCATGGACACAGCAAAGAGGACCTATTAGACGTCCTTTAGCTCAGCAACAGCAGAACCAACACAGAGCAGGACCGTACCAGTTCCAGAGAAACCCCAATGCAATTTTTGTGGGAGACGCGGGCACATCTCAAGGGACTGTCGGATCCGTTTGGGACAATATATGAGATGTGGTTCTGGATAATATATATTGAAGGACTGTCTTATGCTACAAGCATCGACACTTCCACCGCCAGCACAACGGCTAGCACTTTCAGCACCAAAGCCAGCTCAGCAAATGATAAGACCAGGAGCACCTTGACCTCCAGCAGCAGGAAGATTTCAGCAAGGACCACCGCTACCTGCACAGGAGGAGCAATTTACGAGGGCTAGACAGGGACAACCCCAGAGGAACGGACAAGCTTTTGCAATGGAAGTGGATGACATGAATCAGGAGATTGATGTCATAGCAGGTATTACTCTTGCTTTTACTTTTTCTGCTGTGACATTATTTGATACAGGAGCCATCCACTCATTCATATCATCTAGTTTTATTACCAAACACAATATTTCCTCCATACCCTTATCTAGTTGTGTTAGAATTCTTACCGGAGGGGGAGTTGTACCTGTTAGTAGAATTTGTAGATCATGTCCTATAGTAATACGTAGCAGAGAAATGAACGCCCGACTCTTAGTCCTTTCTATGCCAACTTTTGATATTGTGCTTGGAATGGACTGGCTAAGTAAGTACCATGCTTTCATCGATTGCTTTGGAGGAAGCATTCTTTTTAAGGTACCATGATAGCCTGAATTTGAGTTTGCACGAGGATCCACGGAAATCTTTGATGGTATGCAGCTTGCAATGGACGATGTTGTTTATCACCCCATTATTTTAGAATTCCCAGACGTCTTTCCAGAAGAATTACCAGGACTACCCCCAGATAGAGACGTAGAGTTTTCGATTGAATTAACACCGGGAGTAGCAGCCATAGCATCACATATTTATAGACTGGCAAAGAAGAAGATTGATGAACTAAAGACACAGTTGAAAGAACTAGAAGAGAAAGGTTTCATCGGACCAAGTGCATCACCCTGGAGAGCACCAGTGTTGTTTGTACCAAAGAAGGATGGATCAGTGCATTTGTACATTGACTATAGAGCCTTGAATGTAGTAACAGTAAGGAATAAATATCCACTACCACGTATTGATGATTTATTTGATCAACTCAGTGGAGCCAAGGTGTTCTCAAAGATAGATTTGAGATCAGGATATCACCAGGTGAAGGTACGAAAGGAGGACATTTTAAAGACCGCATTCCGGACAAGATATGGATACTACGAGTTTTTGGTTATGCCATTTGGATTGACTAATGCTCCAGTTATCTTTATGGACTTAATGAATCGAGTCTTCCATCAGTATTTGGACCAGTTCGTGGTTGTCTTCATAGATGATATACTTGTCTATTCAACAAGCCACGAGGAGCACGAGAAGCACGAGAAGCACCTGTGGATTATTCTAGAGACCTTGAGGAGAGAGCAATTGTATGCAAAGCTCAGTAAATATGAGTTTTTCTTGGACAGAGTCTCATTTCTTGGATATATAGTTATAGGAGATGGTATTTCTGTTGATCCAAAAAAGATCTCGGCAGTCGAGACATGGTCTGTTCCTAAATCAGCAGTGGAGGTGAGAAGTTTTCTTGGACTTGCGGGATATTACCGACGGTTCGTGGAGAACTTCTCAAGAATAGCAACACCTATGACCTGGTTAACTTGTAAGGATCAAGAATTTATATGAACAAATGAGTGTTAGACCACTTTCGAGGAGCTGAAAAAGCGATTAACTTCAGCACCAGTGCTGACTATTCCATTAGGATCAGGAGGCTATGTGATCTACAGTGACGCATCAGAGGAAGGCTTGGGATGCGTATTAATGCAGCATGGCAAGGTGATTGCATATGCATCTAGGCAATTATGAGTACATGCGAAGAATTATATAACTCATGACTTGGAACTTGCAGCAGTTGTATTTGCTCTAAAATTATGAAGACATTACTTATATGGGGAACGAGTGGAAATATATACCGACCACAAAGGTCTCAAGTATGTCTTCACCCAGAGGGAGTTAAATATGAGGCAACGTCGATGGCTCGAGTTGATGAAAGATTTTGAGATAGAGCTACATTATCATCCATGTAAGGCTAACGTTGTAGCAGACGCGTTAAGCCGGAAATCAGTAGCTTACTTCTTGACAACACAGAAAGAATAATTGAAAGACTTGCAAGGTTTTGGCATTGAAGTGATATTACCTGGAGCAGATAGGACACTAGCCAACTTGCAAATACAATCCTTACTAGCAGAGAGAATCAAGGCAATATTGCCTACCGACGCCAGATTTAGGAGATTAAAGGAAAGGACAGAGGCCGAAAAGCAGACAGGACTACACATTCATGATGATGGGATATTACAATATGGTGATCGTCTCTATGTTCCCAATGGAGAAATTTGACAAGAGATAATGACAGAAGCTCATAGTTTGATATATTCTATTCATCCTGGAGGCACTAAGATGTATCGGGACTTACGACAGCACTTTTGGTGGCATAGAATAAAAAGAGAGATAGCTCGCTTTGTAGCTAAATGTTTAATATGTCAGCAAGTAAAGGCGGAGCACCAGAGAACAGCAGGGTTATTGCAACCACTTCCGATACCAGAATGTAAGTGGGAGTACATCACTATGGACTTCGTCACGGGTTTTCCCAAGAGTCCAAGTGGTAAAGATGCAGTATGGGTAATAGTAGATAGACTCACCAAGTCAGCCCATTTCTTACCTTTCAGGGTTGGCCAATCTACAGAAGCTTTGGCTGACTTATATATAAGACAGATCGTGAGATTGCACGGCGTTCCAGTCAGCATTATATCAGACAGAGATTCGCGCTTTACATCACACTTTTGGAAAAGCATGCAAGGAAGCCTTGGAACTCATCTGAAATTCAGTACCTCTTATCACCCGCAAACAGATGGGCAGTCAGAACGTACTATTCAGACATTGGAGGATATGTTGAGGGCTTGTATGTTAGACTTGGACGATCATGGGAGGACCACCTACATCTTATGAAGTTTTCTTACAACAATAACTATCAGGCGAGCATCCAGATGGCCCCATTTGAAGCATTGTATGGAAGAAAATTTAGGTCTCCTGTGTGTTGGAGTGACGTGGAAGAACGTCAGATTTTAGGACCAGAGTTAGTGGTCAGCACCGTTGAGACAGTTAAGATGATACAAGGACACTTGCGAGCAGCATAAGATAGGCAGAAATAATGGACAGACCTTCATCGTCGTCCCTTGGAGTTTAAAGAGGGAGATCATGTCTTCTTAAGGATATCACCTACCAGAGGCACCATCCGATTCGGAGGACGCGGCAAGTTGAGTCCAAGATGGACCATTTGACGTACTGGAGAGAGTGGGAGAAGTAGCATATCGACTTGCGCTACCACCCTCACTTGAGGGAGTACATGACATATTCCATGTATCGCAGCTCAGGCGATATGTGGCAGACAGAAGTCATGTTCTCGACCATTCGGAGATCACCATTGGGCCGAGCTTGTCATATCAAGAGAAACCCGTGGGAATCCTTGATCATAGAGAGAAAGTAAAACCGTATGCACAGTTTCTAGTTTAACCGTATGTACCAATATAATTTTGTAGAAATTTTCTATAAGTTGGTTAGAATGTAAAACCCCTAATTCTGAAATTCGTATTATTACTTTATTATTACTTAGATTTATTTAAAATTTATTTTAGGTGTTTGTGCATCTAGGGGATTTATGGAGCCATTATAAATTTTTCCTAATTTATTCCATGTAAGAGACCATTTGGACTGTTGCTAGTTTAACCGTATGCACCAATATAATTTTGTAGAAATTTTCTATGTAGAAATATGTGTATATATATATAGTTTTATTAAGTAAAAAAAGGAATAAGAAAAAGAAAAGAAATAGAATTTCTTATTGGATCAAACCCACAACCGTTAATCACCCCGCGTAAACTTTGTTTTTTCTTTCACCGTGCGTAAATATCAGCTGCAGCATTTTCTCGCGTATACTTCTCCGTGTGTAAACCGCAGCAGCAGCTTTTCTCCGCGCGTAAAACTCCTCAGCAGCCGCAGTTCACCCACGCGTAAATATCCGCAGGAGAAGCAAAACCCAATTTTGCTTTGCCTTACTTTCCCATACGTGTAAGCTTCTCATTGCACCGCTTCTTAAACAATAATATTACTAAACACCTCTCAACCGAAACCAAAACCAATGAAAAGAAAGAAACATCAGCGGCAATAGTTTTAGTTTTCTTAAACACTAAGTTTCCCCACCGCCTCTTATTCGTTATATATATCCATGCAATACACCCTAAAACCCTAAACCTCACTTCTCCAACTTAACACTGTTGTGGACGCTTGCACTATACGGAAACTTTGTTCGGCAAGTATACCTTGCCACAGTACTATTATTTACATTCCAAATGATACATGATTCTGTTTTATTTATGTATTTGCATTGGACCTTGATTATGAGACCACCCCAGTATTATGGAACATTATTTGGTTCATTGGCCAAGACACAGTTGTTACACGAGTTGTGAGTCTCATATAGATTTCGGACTACGTATTGGGTTGGTCACCTGTACGTAAGAGCCGTGCATTAGGAATGACTTCTGATAGAAACTTTGTATGCTAGTAGACCTGGCAGTTATTAGAGGTTTATTGTGTCATGAATATGGCATGCTTAGAGCATGGGGTAGGGAGAACAATAAGTAAAGCGTTTGGGCTCCTTTGCACTTTTCTCCTGTACGCCCGAATTCTCCGCCGGAGAAACGGGTGATGATGACCCTATATTTACTGGCGGCCTCTGCCATTCAAAAGACGACATACTTTTAGGCCCCTGATTCTCCGAGGGAATCATGCCAATCCCATTTACTGGCCATATAGCCCACTTGTTGGAAAGTTGTTCTTAAACTGCATTCACTTAGACGGTTAGGCGACCCAGTGGATGTTTATGTTTTAGTACTTTATTTGCATGTTTATATGTATCTTGTTACGTCCCTCTGAGGACCTGGTCCCTTTCCAGATATGGACGAGCAGGAGTACCCGCAGGAGTACGGTCCAAGACCTGAAGCGACTTACCAGACTGAGGAGGACTTACCCTCAGAGTACCTATGATTTATGACCACTGTTTAGAGATTTTGTTGCTACTTCAGGATAGTCGTTTTATAGTGGATTTATTTCCACCTGACTATCTGACTTGATACTCATTTTGGATATTTAGTTATTATTCAGCTCTTTTCCTACTGATTATTGTGCTATGGATGGGATAGAGATTCTGTGTGACTTGTTGTGACAGTATATTACCACTGGTGGATTGAATATTCATATACAGCGTATGTGTTTATATGGTTTTCATATATTGGAGTTCGTATACATACGGCTGGGCGTGTTACGTATTCCTAGTCCTATGTATTTTGGGACTGGGGCGTGACACACCACATGCACACAAACACACAAGCACACTCACACATAAACCTATACACGCACACACACTTACATATATATATAAATACACAAACATATATACATATATATATACACACACAATCATATATATATATATATGCACACACACTAACACATATATATGTATATATATACACACAAACATACACACACACACACACACACACACACACACACACACACACACATATATATATATATATATATATATATATATATATATATATATATATATATATATACATAAACACATATCCACACTCACACACACGCTCACAAACACACACTCACACTCACACACTCTCACACACACACTCTCACACAAACACTCACACAACTACACCCACATAAACATATATATATATACACATACACACACATATATATACACACACATATATAACTACACATACCTACACATACACAAACACCAACACACACACTCAACCACACTCACCCCTACACACAAAAACATATATATATATATATATATATATATATATATATATATATATATACTCAAAAACTCTAGCACACACTCCTCGAAGCTAAACTAACGCGCGCACAACCCCAAAACCTTGAAACCAAGTCGAAATGGACATTCGGTCATTTCGACGAACACGTGGAGTGCGGTTCGCAAAACCTCGTGAAACGCACACCAAACCTACTAGGAATCAGCCCAAAATTTATCCACGGGTTCTAATCGATATATAGATCCTAGAAATAATACTAACTTATCGATTCTAGGTCCATGGCAAAAACGCGAACGCACATAGAACCTACGACGACGAAAACTCCCAAATCGCCCGAAACGCCCAAATCTCCGCGACACGATCTTACGTGTCTGAACGAATATATGTACTTATCCTTAAGACATCCAAGCACGTCTACCTAGGTCCGTCTAACCTAGAGCAACACCAAAAATTGTGCCAATCTCGGATTTTATCCAAAATTGACATAAAACCTAATGTCAAAGTCTCCAAACACATCAAAACAAGCTCCAACTTTCTTTCACGGGTTGCCCTAAGGTCTAGAAAGTAAAAAAAACTTACTTGGATGTAGAAATTGGAAGAAGGAAGAAGAAAAAAATGGAGAGGAGT
Organism: Iris macrosiphon; assembly: GCA_036927795.1. Lineage (NCBI taxonomy): Eukaryota > Viridiplantae > Streptophyta > Magnoliopsida > Asparagales > Iridaceae > Iris > Iris macrosiphon. The sequence goes on along the minus strand of JAYESA010000005.1, from coordinate 169,993,631 downwards.
GTGAAGAAGAAGAAGAAGAAGAAGAAGAAGTGAAGTGAATGAAAGGAAGGGGGGCTGCTGGTTGTATCCAGCCAAGTAGGAAAATGGGTTAGGGTTTGGGTTAAGTGAAATGACTAAAATGCCCTCCAATTTAAGTCATCCTAATTGGGGTTTGGGTTTGGGGTTCCAAATGCACTCCAATTACTCTTTAATCACTCCAACTAACTAACTAAAAATATAAATAACTATTCTAAGCCAATAAATAAGTCTGACAAGGGTGTTGGTTGGGTTTGACAAGGGTCTACTAGGGTCTGACATGGGTCCAGGCTAGCAAAAATACTAAAATAACTAATAAAAATAATAATATAACCAATAATTAAATATTAATACAAATATTTATAATAAATACACAATTAACCAAATTAAAATAAAAAAATACTCTACTCTGGAAATGGGGTAGTGACAATGACGTCATCTTTTTTGTCTCATGGAATTAAGTAAGATAAGATCGACGTAATTAAGTCATTTTAATTTCGAGAATTTTTGAATAATGATTATGATGATAAGAATTTAACTTTAAATAGAAGATGCCTTATGGAATGAATTAGGAAACTTTGATATATTGGACCAAATATTTATAATTTGAGCACAAGATTTAAATTTAGAATATTGAAGATTGAATCATCGATTTAAATTTTAAGGATAAATATAGAATTTTAAACTTAAATATTGGTGGATTGGATTTAAAATTTTATAATTTGAGGATTTAAATTAAGTGTTATATTTTGAATGTTGAATCACCGAGTTGGAATTTTTAGGATGAAAATTGGATTTAGAATTTGATGGCTACAAAATCCTCAAATTTGAAATGTGGAATAAGATTTGATGGAATAGATTTTTGCGTTATTCAAATTTTAGAGAGGATTATGACAACTTGGATTTTGAATTGTAATTTAATTTTGGTTAATTAAATTTTGAGGAGGTTAATAGATTCGACTTATATTTAAATTTTGATTATTTAAAATTGAGATGAGATTATAATCAACTAAATTTAAATTTAAATATTGGTTATTTTAATTTTGAGAAATTATGATATATTTGAATTAGATTTAGATTTTGTTATTTAAAATTTGAGGTGGTTAAGATTTACTTAACTTAGATACAAATTTTGAGGATTTAAAAAAATTTTGACGACTTCATTGAGTACAAATGTATGCAATAATGACTATTAAAAATTTATAGAATAGAGAGACATCCTTTTTAGATCATTAGATCATAGATAGTTCAAGATCGTTCATGTAGACAAGAAGGGACATTTTATCCTCCGTCCTATCATCAACACTTCATATCGTGTACTTATCTTCTCTATCGTGTTCCTTGCAACTCGATTCCATATGCAAGCACTTGATGTGATTGAACTTGTTCGTGTTATACCACCTTACATAAAGCAGACCAAACTGACCGTTAGAACTTAGAGCGTGATTTATATTTTTTCCTTTCCTAGTTAAGGTACGATAATTCATACTTGACCCTTCTCTAGTATATTGCCTTCACTTATTCTTGGAACCAGTGCCTTATTTTTAATTTTGAGGACAAAATTCTTGTAAGTTAGGTAGAATGTAAAGCCCCATAATTTTTAATTTCAATTTTAAGTATATTTTCTAGTATTTATTATTTTTTTGGATTTTATTAGATATTTTCTTGGTAGCTAAAAAATAAAATTCTTGATTTATTAATTAAAAATATATTTACATTTAGTAATAAGAATTATTTGAAGAATATATATAAATACATATATTAATTATTGAGTGTAAAATTTATTTATTCAAGTGTTATAATTTTTTGAATTTATTTTATTACTTATCTTTTTTTTTAGAATTTTCTACTCACACATATAGGTTCTATTAAATAATAAATAAAGAAAAAACTTCTTGCAAATATTAGTGACACAAATATATTTTTATTATATATATATATATATATATATATATATATATATATATATATATATATATATATATATATATATATATATATATATAATGAAAAAGATTAATAAAAAGAAAGAAAAAAAGAACAAAAAAGAAGAAGACAAAACCTTAACCTAAACTCTAATCATAAAATAAAATCCAATACCTAATAAAAAGAAAGAAAAAAAGAACAAAAAAGAAGAAGACAAAAAAAGATTAATAAAAAGATTATTTTTGTTCTTTATTTTTTGATTTATGTATATTGTTAAACTGCGCGTCTAAGAAAACTTGGGTACAACGACGAATGTTGTCATCTTTTGTGTCTTATTTTATTTGTTATGCACATTGACCTAGATTTAAGACACCACCCATGATTTTGAGTCATATTTATGTTTCATATGTCCCTGACACAGGTGTTACATGAGTTATGAGGATCATGTCGATCACGAACTTGCGTATTAGACGTGCGATAGAGAATAACTGCTAATAGAATTGCATGCTAGAAGACTTAGCAGTTACTAGAGGTATTTGTGTGTCATGGATATGACATGGTTAGTAGCATTGAGAGGGGAGAACAATGAGTAAGCATATGTGGCTCCTTTATACTTTTCTTTTTGGCCCGTAAGCTTCACCAGACGTGAGGCATTATGACCCCATTATTTATTGTAGGCCTATGATGATCGAAATATGTTATGTCAGTGGCCCCCGGATCTTTGAGAGAACTATACACATCCCATTATATTAGCCAGATAGTCTATACGCAGAAAATTTGTTATGAAAACTACATATCATATAGATGGTTAGGTGATTACTTTTGGATGTTTATTTTCAGTATATTGTGGCTTGCTTTTATGCATCTTGTTACGTCCCTTTGAGGACCTGGTATCTTTTCAGGTATAGACGGTCATGACTATTCGCAGAAGGATGGATCAGGACTTGCTACTTCTTTCTCTTTCGAGGAGGTGTTCCCTTCGAGCCTCTCTGATCACTAGATGATGTACTAATTATATTTTCTTTCATATTCTAGTTTGGTAGTGGATTTGTCTTCACTCAACTATTAGTTCTTCTCGACTATTTCATACTTGGTTCATTTCCGTATTTTGTTATTTGTTTCTATTGGTTTTGTGGATGAGATTAGTTTGACTTGTGACATTATATACCACTTGTGAATTAATATTCATTTTACAGCGTACGCATGTGTTATGGTTTTCATATATTGGACTTGCCATATACATACGGCTAGTATGCTTACTTATTTCTAGTCCTACGCATTTTAGCACATCTCTTTGTCACTTGTTTACTATTATTATTTATTATTATTATCTTCTTAAACTATAATAACTCCTTAATAATTATATTTGTTTTCCAGAAATTCTTAGAAAAATTAGAATAATGATTCCTATATCTTCCTACCACTTAAATTATTAAAAAATTACTATTATTAATATTATTATTATTATCATTATTTATTTATTTATTCAAAAATTTATTTATAATTTTGAGGGATTTTACAAGGGATGCTCGTCCACAGAAAATTTAAGAGAAAGTCTGTACTTTGCTCTTAGGACTGGTCATTAAAGACAGAAAGAAGAGGAGATCTGATCGAGGATTCGTCGCTTTCGTTCAGGAAAATTGGTACGGTGTTTGGTGAGTGATTTCAATTTTATTCTCTTTCTTTTCTTCTTGAGTGTGGTGAGGGTGTTGAACCTATTAGGGCAAATAATTCAACACTGGTTTGGTCAATCTTGTAATTTCACCTGAGTTATGCAGATTGGAATTTGTCCAGGTGACGTAGTCAACGCCATATTTGTTGTCTTTATTTGTGCTTGGTGTTCGTTAGACAGGGGATTGATTATCTCATGTGAGTTGGTCTAAGTTTTCGGTACGGTCAGTCTCATAAACTGCATAGGAGCGCTTGTCCGATCCCAACCCTACGCTCAGTCAGGGTAAAGTTTCAAATAAATATTTTTCATGACTTTTAACCTACTGGAATTTGGTCAACCACGTACAGTACATTTATTGAACAATAATTGGATGACTAAAAAAGTGTAATAATTTGATTATTTGCTCAATCAGGGTGGCATCACCATCACTTTATATGTTGCTACGAGCATATTGTCCTTTCCTAATTGGGACTTATTGGTCGTTTATCAGTCTCGTCGGTCCCTCTCATACTTCAAAGTTGAATAGGTTCAATAAATAAAGATATGATTTGATCCTTTGTTTCCCCATCTTGCCTACCATAGCCATCGCCATGCTGATAGATGCTCCGTGCCATTCTGGCAACGTTCATCAGTGCACCAATGAATGGCTCCTCAAAGTAGGAGGTGGAAGTCCGTTCCTTGTTCAGCTTTTTCCAGAGGTCATCAATCAAGCCCCGGACGTACTCTCGAGCAACTTCTTCTACTACACTTTCCTCGTGCATGTAGCACTGGATGGACTTTGGAACATCGCCTTTTTTCATCTCATCCTGAAATAAATAATCGAGAATCGAACATACATGTGAAAGTGTAGTAATACATTAATAGTAACAGTACCAGCATAAGTACGTACCTTAGAGGTGGCCATGTCGTTCCATAGGCGAAAAATAATGGAGGGAAGACGTACTATTTCTGGGTTACTCTCCAAGCACTCCAGTGCTTCTTTTGTAATCTCTCGACTCATGAAGAAGTAAAGGTGGGGTATCGCAGGTGCCCATATGGAAACCCATGCGTTGTCCAAGTACTCTTGCAAGGTTGGCATGTATCCGCTATGGTACCACTTTGCTTCTACCAGATACGCTCTGCATAGATCAATCCACTGCAATAACAAACTTAAAATGCTGCTATCAGTTGGTTTTATTTGTGACTGTTCAAATCTGATATAAATATATATATATATATATATATATATATATATATATATATATATATTATTTATTTGGTTTGTGTGTGTGCGTGCCCAAGATGATGAATATAAATTCATCGCGGAAGAAAGCAAGACTTGCAATAAGAAAAAAAAAAACGTACATATTTTCTTAGGTAGGGAATAGCTTGAATGCCCTTTGTTTCTAGGATATGTTTAGCCGTTTCATTGGTTGTATCAAAGAGCCCCAGTAAACATATCTTCATATAATTGGGCAGTTCTTCCAATGTACTAGCATCCCATCTAAAGCCCAAAAATAAATAAATAAATAAATAATAATAATATTCCAGAAAATTTGTATCAGTATAATCAGTCGTTAGCTTCATCGAATCAACTTTGTATTATAAGACGCAAAGATCCCCTCACCTTTCAACAGCACTAGTAAAGAGCTCTAGTTCATCCAGTGTGCCATGGACGTCATAAATATCGTCAATAGCAGTAATAAAACAATTAACTTTAGTTAAAGTTTCCCTGAAACTTCCAAACTTAGGCTCAAATGCCCACCCAATGGTGAATAAGTAGTTCTCGACTAAACGGTCCCTACTGAAGCTTAGCTCCTCGCTAAAGCCTAGATTACTCCACCACCTGAAATCAACATACATATATAGAATTAATCATGGGTTGGAAATTATGGATCGACAATGTTTAATAGTACAACTAGAAGAGAAAATAAAGTTGAATAGCACGTAATCACCTCGACAATGTTTTGAGTTCTCTCTGGTACGTGCTTACTTGAACCTTGTTATAGTCCAGCTTAGCTAGTTCAAGTAGATTCTGATCCATGTTCTCCATCCTCTGGTAGGCGTGGATGAAGTACCAGGAGTGCAACCTCGGGATCCTCCAACTAAGCGGCAGCTCCAACGAGCGAACAACATGCTCCCTCTCACAAGGTTCTAATGACGCCGCCGCTCGTTCCTGGAGAAGTTTGGAAGCGGAATGTCTCATCTCAACCAACATGTCCTCCCCTTCTTTTGCAAGATGGGTAGCTTCGTACAGACTGAGTAACGCTTTCGTATCAGTGAAGGTACCATCAGTTTCCATGTCCTTGAAGATCGTCAGAACATCTGGATTTATATAAGCTATCAATAATCAGCAACAAGGTGAATATGATCGATCCGAAAGGGGTCAAATTAAGCATGTTCTAACCTTGTGAAACATTGTACCCATGCTCCCTTAGAAGTCTAAACAGTAAGGCTGTATAATGAAGGTCTCCTTTCATCTCCACCGATTCATATATGGTTCCTAAGGCATTCTCGATCTCCTGTTCAAAGTGATACGCCACACCAAGTTGGCGAAGGGTGTCAATCAGCTCGAGCCTGCGATAAGTCTGCTTCTCCTCATCCAACGTTCGCTTGACGTACTCCTTCAGCATGTTGATCCTCATTACTTCTTTTTCCTACAAACCATTCAGAGTTATGTATGTATAGCTATTGTATATAGTTTGTCATGATCGATTACCATCGGGTCGATCTTCAAAGACTGTATGTAGCTGTTGTCCCACAAGCTTGGTTGGAAATTTGCTGATCTTCGGAATCGAATTGCATCCGAACCCGAACTCTGGGCATTGGTTGTAGCTACAACACGTCTGGTTTGGCTACTCGAGTTTAGCCACACGGGAAGGGCAGTAGTAATAGGCTTACGAGGAAGGGACAGAAGGAAAGAAGAAGAAGATGTCGCCATTTGCGTCTTTGAGATTATAACTGAACCAGCTAGTATTGAACCGCTATATATAACCCAGAAAACTATTCTGGATGAGATTTCCTATAACTATTCTGGATGAGATTTTCACAACCCTTCAAACTTTCATGTTCTTTTACTTACACGTTTATAACTTGGGCACCTACCGACGTATTGCATGTCTACTTTTTGTCCCATTGTCCATTTTTCCACAACTTTTTCCTGTTTTACTTACAACGACACACATAAATCGTGCAACATATATGCCAACTGCTATCCCATTTGATCCTTCTCGCATGTTCAAAAAGCTACGGACATTTGCATGTCCGATCCAAACTGCTATCACAACCGGGTTAGGTCGGATTTATCCCTTCATGTCAGGAGGCTAAGCCTACTCCAACCCAAATCAGAGGACTGGTCCATATAAATAGGGATTAATTCATCCAAATTTACCACATAAAAATTCTTCACTCTCTTATAGTACTTTTAATTTATCTTGTGTTAGCTAACTTCCGGAGACTAAAGAGCTAAAAAATAGCTGGAGTTTGAAGAATCAAAATTTGGACGCTTCAACTTGATCGACCACCACCAAGCTGCATGCAACAATTCTACATCCAGCGTTGGAGAAAACCAAATTGAGGGTTAAGTATTTAATTATTGTACTATATTATATTTCTTTTGATCGAAGTTCCAGATCTTTTATTTTGTTCGAACGCTAACAAGAGTTCTTCATGTACCAAATTCGAAATATAATCTTCTCTCTTGATACTTTGATTGTAAACTGGCTACAAATTTACTATTAAAGGTTGAGCAATGGAAGGGCGATGGCATGGTGATTACAATACAGAAAATTAGAATAATGTATGTGTTGGTTTTGTTTTTCTTCAAAAACTCAAATTCCTCTTCCTTTCTTTAGTCCCACATCGGATGCACCAAAGCCTTCTTGTGTACATATATTAGTTTCTCTCCTTTGCTCTATTAAGTTGTTGTGTGGGGAACCCCTTGGGCCACACGCGCGCGCCGCCGCCGCCGTCCGGCTCGGCTCGGTTCGGTTCGGTTCGACGCGCGTAACGGGTGCGGGTATGCGCCCACATCTGCGGGCGCCGAATGCCGATCCGATTTCCTCTTCGGGTTCGGACTGAGAACCTAAAATTCTTTTTGCTCCTCTTCCTTTTTTGAACCGTTCAAATTTTGAATGTTGGGACACTGTCCAGATTCATTGAACCTTGCCTTGCCACAGCTCATTTTTGACAGCATTTATCCCATATTTTATTCATTACTTAATGGCCTGTTTATGAGCCATTAAGTACCTGTCTGTGGCCAGATTCATTGAACATTGCCACAGCTCCAGCCTATTTATTTGGTCTCCTTCTCCTTCATTTGGTACAGAAAATAATCATACGTCCAAACTCTCTTTCACTCCACTCTCAAACGACATTCTGATCTCCAAATCCTTGCTCTGGGCAGAGCTAAGTTTGGTCTCTCTCTCCGAGTCGTGTGCGGCAAAGAGAACCCGGTAGTCATGGGGTTTTACCACTAGGATCTTCCGAGAAACATCTGCACATAGACCTCGGATAAACTCTTAGGGCAGTGCTTCGTGTACGACTTCCCCGGAGGCCGGTAACAATTTTATTTTTGGGTTTTCTTGTTCTCTGAAAAATATTATATATTATATTTATATTATAAATACGGTTCACAGTATGCACTTGAAGGGGATGCAATGACAAGGATAGAATCGACTACGAATGTTGTTACAGTTGGTGAGTTCAATTGTCTACTGGAATTTAACAATTATGGTCATCGATTCAATGTGCTTTGGGAGAAGGAATTTGAGCCAAGGTGAAGATTGTCACAACCCGATTCCGTAGAATCGTTGGGGCATCCCCCGAATAGTGACCGCCGTGCGGGCCTGGGGTTGCGCCCGCACAAGCACATATTCAGAGTACGCAGATAAATTGAAACACAGATTTGAAACATGAAAAAGTTTTCTTTATTGATAATGAACATCTATTACAAACTCTTGAACGAGTCAGCTATTTGTCGCACGGCTTACAAAAGTGTTGACTCAAAATGAGATAGCAGTCCTGTACATTACAACCCTTTACTAAACTTCAAAATGTATAGACCTCCGGGCTGGAGGACGACTTTGCCACGGAGCTGCATTGTGTATATAGAGAGTTGTAAGCTCCTGCTTCAAAATACTTCAAGGATGGCGCGATCTGGATGCGCCTACAGCTGGACTGGATCGGGAAGACGACTTCGGCTCCTCGCTCAGTTTGCCTTAGTGTAGAGAACCTGTTTCAACGAGGGTCAGTATGTCAAAACATACTGGTGAAGACGAGCTAACCCAACTATACCAATCAACATGTTATTTTAATGAAGCAATGCATATTTTGTGGGTTTCTATCTTGCCTTAGTTCATTTACAAGTAAGCAACATATAGAATTTACTGAAATGAACTTGCCATCGTTCGGTAGATTTTACCTGTCCATCTGAATCACCTGCACAATACTTACCATGCCTTCCCTGCCACGAAGACACAAGTTAGTTTGCAACAGGTTTAAATATACACGTTGGGATCACTGGCTAGAAGCCAGTTTGGACAATAGTCATTGACGAGAATGTATGCAGCGAAAGCACGTGGTGCGCTGCAAGCATCCCGTCAATCATGTGAGACTAAACGTTATGTTCCGCACGGACCGGATCGGTGCCCGTGCCCCAGCGACCGTCCGCAGGAACCATTTACCTTGTGCATAAGTTGTCCGTGATCGATCGTTCATGATACGTTAACATTGATGCAGTTGAGGCAATATGAATATGAGACAAGCAACATTGCATGATTCGTTGTGCATAGTCTTCCTGACAGTTTATTTTATAACAAGTGTATTCCATACTTAGCACAATTTATGGAAGAAGATGCATTCTAACTAAAATTGAAGCATGTATAGAACATTCCAAATGAACAAGCATGCAAATAACTAGCCATTCACAAGTTTGATTGACAAGCAGTATTATCCAAGTCTATTCTCTTTTTATCTTGGTATCTTTTATTATTACTTGGTATCGTTTGATCGGGGCAAACAAGGATGCAAGATTATTAGTTGTGAAGACTGGAAGCAGGGTCAAAACTAGGTCATTAAGCTAATAAACCCTCAAACTCGCCTCCTTGAGATACCGGGATACCCTCGGTATCCGATATCTCAACCTACGCGATACGCCCCGCCTATACCCTCTAAAATATATACTAGCATGTATATATATATATATATATATATATATATATATATACATATATATATATATATACATATATATATATATATACATATATATATATATATATAAAAGCATCTCTAACCTCAATCCTAGGCTAAAACTCAATACCTTGTCCCGACGCTCAATACCTTGAGTATCTAAAGGTATTGAGATACTCAAGCCTTACCCCTCACTAACACTAGCTAACTAACTAAAAATCTATAATACATACTACCATATACTAAATATATATATATATATAACATATATCTAACTATATAGATATACATATATAACCTAGTGTATAGGTAAACACCTCAATACCTTACCCCCGCTACCAACTTATCTCAATACCTTGGTATCTCAAGGTATTGAGATACCTTACCCTCTAATTCTAACTAACTTAGCTAGCTATCTATAATATATACTTACATATATATATCAATATATATATATATATATATATATATATATATATATATATATATATATATATACACACACACACACATATATATATATATATATATATATATATATATATATATATATATATATATATATATATATATATATATATATATATATATATATAACCTAGTACATAAGCTACCTCAATACCTTACCTCACTACCCTCAATACCTTGGTATCTCAAGGTATTGAGATACCAACCTTACCTCCCCCTCTAACCTACTAACTAGCTAGCTATCTATGCATATATATATATACCTAGCTATATAACTAAGCAAATATATATATATATATATATATATATATATATATATATATATATATATATATAACACATATACAAATCTACTTATATATCTATATATATATATATATATATATATATATATATATATATATATATATATATATATATATATATCCATACACATACACATATACATATATACTAATATATATCTCTAACTATATATACTAGTATCTATCTATCTCTATATCTATCTATGTAAATATATGTATACATCTATATATATACATAAATACAAAAAAAGGGGGAAGAAACTAGCTCGCGCTGAAACGTGCCGCTGCCCGCAACTGCTGCTGCTGCTGCCGCTGCTGCCGCGGTGCTGCACGGCTGCTGCCGCGGCGCTGCATCTGCGCCTGCATCTACTGCTGCCGCTGCTGCAAGAAACTGCTGCTGCTGCCGCTGCTGCCGTGGCGCTGCTGCCCTGCTGCAGCTAGCTGCTGCTGTGCTCCGTATTGCCTGCAGACGCTGCTGCAACTGCTCCTATCTCACCTCTCTGCCTCCCTCGCTCTCTAGCATACCATGTAAAACCCCTAATTCTGAAATTCATATTAATACTTTTTTATTACTTAGATTTATTTAAAATTTATTTTAGGTGTTTGTGCATCTAGGGTCAACTGTCTCCGAGGGAATCATGCCAATCCCATTTACTGGCCATATAGCCCACTTGTTGGAAAGTTGTTCTCAAACTGCATTCACTTAGACCGTTAGGCGACCCAGTGGATGTTTATATTTCAGTACTTTATTGGCATGTTTATATGTATCTTGTTACGTCCCTCTGAGGACCTGGTCCCTTTTCAGATATAGACGAGCAGGAGTACCCGCAGGCGTACGGTCCAGGACCTGACGCGACTTACCAGACTGGGGAGGACTTACCCTCAGAGTACCTATGATTTATGACCACTGTTTAAAGATTTTGTTGCTACTTCAGGATAGTCATTTTGTAGTGGATTTATTTCCATCCGACTATCAGACTTGATACTCATTTTTGATATTTGGTTATTATTCAGCTATTTTCCTACTGATTATTGTGCTATAGATGAGATAGAGATTCTGTGTGACTTGTTGTGACAGTATATTACCACTGGTGGATTGAATATTCATATACAGCGTACTTGTGCATATGGTTTCCATATATTGGATTTCGTATACATAAGGCTGAGCGTGTTACGTATTCCTAGTCCTACGTATTTTGGGACTGGGACATGACATATTTTTGGTGGTGGCCCATGCAGGTCTAGAATATATTGTCTTGGTTACGTAACTGAACCAAACAAGCCTGTGTATAGGAATATAATATAAGGATCTCATCCATACTTGACTGAAAACTCATTCTTCCTTCTAACCAGCCTATATTAAGTTTACGCCAAAAACTTTTTACCCTTATTGGTGTAAAAAGCCAAATGACTGTCTTGTTGGCGTAAAAAGCCAAGCTATGATTGCCTACTTACGCTGTAGGAGATTACCTATTTTATGCTATAGTTATGCCAACTTTACGTTGCAGTTATAAACAACTGCTACCCACGTTCCCTTAGTCTTCCTAATCTCCGTATAACACGTCATACAAACCACATAGGTAACTACCCCAGCGTAAAACTGATGATTCCTGAAAATATAGATGGCCAGCGTAGAATAAACTGATTAGGCGTAAAATGTAAGGATAGGATGTGAGCATATTTGTCACGATCTTAGTTTTCCCAGACATAACCAGTTAGAACCAAATCTTTTGCATTAAATGCAGAGATATGCCTCGAGCCCTGTGCAGAAACAACTTTTTGACATAGCATCTGATTTTGTCTCAAAAGTGAGTGTAAAAAAAAAACTTATTCCTGTAGATAGCGTATACAGAAACCCTAACTTTTCTTCCTCATTTGAAGTAAAAATGACCATGTATTAAAATATATCACTAAATGATAACCTGGATCTCTGTGCAAAACCATCATCACAACCGTCCTCTCGATCATAGTGCACTACTATTGTCAGAGGTCAGGTTCACTGATTTGACCGACAAATTCGTCCAAGGAATACGAAGAGTTCCTCGAACAACTTACGCTGCAACATATGTTAGATTTTTACGCACATAATTTATGTATCAGATTTTTATGCGCAGACCTTTTGCGCAAGCTTTACGCAAAAAGTATAGTAAGACGTTACAGGCAGATTTTTTTTTTTACACAGCCAAACTTTTACGCGCAGACTTTACGCACGAAAACTTTTACGTAGACTTTTTTCAGACAGCTTTGAAGCTCTATTTTATGCTGACTTCTTTTAAATCTTTGTTTTAAGTAGACAACTCTAAAAAAACCTTACCTTACGCTTCTCTGCTTTATGCAGATATTTCTGAAACCATGTTTTACGCCAACAATTTTACATCTCTGTTTGATTCATGTTCTTCTTCTAAGCGTTGTGTACATCACTTGCAGAGAGATGGATATGCAGAAGGGAGGTACTGTCATCGATGGTGACACAACTCCTGGAGTCAATGGTCAGACTCAAGGAGGAACCTCAACGAATCCTAGACTATCAGGACCAGATAGACAGATTCACAATCCAGTTCCATCTGACTTTCCTGTTCCACCTAATGGGAACCTTCCAGTTTCATCGACACCGTAGGATGGCCAGGCCCAAGTATTCCAATTCTTTCAGATGATGTTACAGGAACAGAGACAACAAGCAGCAGAACATAGACAAGAGTTCCTAGTAGCACTTGAAAGGATGGCTGCAAAGACTACTGTACCAGCTCAAGTACTAGCTCCAGTACCCCGAGCTAGAGTTGGCTCAGTGAAGGATTTTATACAAATGGGTCCGAGGCCGTACAAATGTATTGAGAGCCCAAAAGAAACTACAAACTGGGTCACCCACACTCGGAAGTTATTGGAGGCATCACAACTACCTGCAGACCTATGGATGACAGGTGTGAGGATGCTTCTAGATGGTAATGCTCATCACTGATGGGAATCCATGGACCGCTAGCTGGGTACCTACCAGATATGGGAGCAATTCCTGGAGTGCTTTGAAAGAAAGTACTTTCCAGACACCGTCAGAGATGTGTTGTACGATCAGTTTCTCCACCTGGAACAGGGAAAGCGAACAGTTGATGAGTACGATGATGAGTTTAGTCGCCTCAATAAATATGGCGCTGCTCTGATACCAGATGACTTAGCCAAGGCTAAGAGGTTTCATCGCGGACTAACTTAGGAGCTCCAACATTACACTAGCTCACAGTCCCGAATCTCTTATGCCGAGTTACTGATAGAAGCTAGATTGCAAAAAACTATCAGCCAGGAAAAAGAAGGTCAGCTAAAGACACAACCAGGACCAGTAAGGACACATCAAAGAGGACCTATTAGACGTTATTTAGCTCAACAACAACAGAACCAACACAGAGCAGGACCGTACCAGATTCCAGAGAAACCCGAATGCAATTTTTGTGGGAGACGCGGGCACATCTCAAGGGACTGTCGGATCTGTTTGGGATAATGTATGAGATGTGGTTCCGGTAAACATATATTGAAGGACTATCCTATGCTACAAGCATGGACACTTCCACCGCCAACACAATGGCTAGCACTTCCAGCACCAAAGCCAGCTCAGCAAATGATGAGACCAGGTGCACCTCGACCTCTAGAAGTAGGAGGATTTTAGTAAGGGCCACCACTACCTGCACAGGAGAAGCAATTTACGAGGGCTAGACAGGGGCAACCCCAGAGGAACGGACAAGCTTTTGCAATGAAAGTGGATGACATGAATCAGGAGATTGATGTCATAGCAGGTATCACTCTTGCTTTTGCTTTTTCTGCTGTGACATTATTTGATACATGAGCCATCCACTCATTCATATCATCTAGTTTTATTACCAAACACAATATTTTCTCTACACCCTTATCTAGTTGTGTTAGAATTCTTACCGGAGGAGGAGTTGTACCTGTTAATAGAAATTATAGATCATGTCCTATAGTAATACGTGGCAGAGAAATGAACGCCCGACTCTTAGTCCTTCCTATGCCAACTTTTGATATTGTGCTTGGAATGGACTGGCTAAGCAAGTACCACGCTTTCTTCGATTGCTTTGGAGGAAGCATTCTTTTTAAGGTACCATGATAGCCTGAATTTGAGTTTGCACGAGGATCCACAGAAATCCTTGATGGTATGCAGCTCGCAATAGACGATGTTGTTTATCACCCCATTATTTCAGAATTCTCAGACGTCTTTCCAGAAGAATTACGAGGACTACCCCCAGATAGAGACGTAGAGTTTTTGATTAAATTAACACCGGGAGTAGCACCCATAGCATCACATGTTGATAGACTGGCAAAGAAGGAGATGGATGAACTAAAGACACAGTTGAAAGAACTAGAAGAGAAATATTTCATCCGACCAAGTGCATCACCCTGGGGAGCACCAGTATTGTTTGTACCAAAGAAGGATGGATCAGTGCATATGTGCATTGACTATAGAGCCTTGAATACAGTAACAGTAAAGAATAAATATCCACTACCATGTATTGATAATTTATTTGATCAACTCAGTGGAGCCAAGGTGTTCTCAAAGATATATTTGAGATCAGGATATCACCAGGTGAAGGTACGAAAGAAGGACATTTCAAAGACCGCATTCCAGACAAGATATAGATACTACGAGTTTTTGGTCATATCATTTGGATTGAACAATGCTCCAGCTATCTTTATGGACTTAATGAATCGAGTCTTCCATCAGTATTTGGACCAGTTCGTGGTCGTCTTCATAGATGATATACTTGTCTATTCAACGAGCTACGAGGAGCATGAGAAGCACCTGTAGATTATTCTAGAGACCTTGAGGAGAGAGTAATTGTATGAAAAGCTCAGTAAATATGAGTTCTTCTTGGACAGAGTCTCATTTCTTTGACATATAGTTACATGAGATGGTATTTCTGTTAATCCAGAAAAGATCTCGGCAGTCGAGACATGTCTTGTTCCTAAATCAACAGCGGAGGTGAGAAGTTTTCTTGGACTTGCGGGATATTACCGACGGTTCGTGGAGAACTTCTCAATAATAGCAACACCTATGGCCTGGTTAACTTGCAAGGATCAAGAATTCATATGAACCAACGAGTGTCAGACCGCTTTCGAGGAGCTGAAAAAGCGATTGACTTCAGCACCAGTGCTGACTATTCCATCAGGATCAGGAGGCTATGTGATCTACAGTGACGCATCAGGGAAAGGCTTAGGATGCGTATTAATGCAGCATGGCAAGGTGATTGCATATGCATCTAGGCAATTACGAGTACATGAGAAGAATTATTCAACTCATGACTTGGAACTTGCAGCAGTTGTATTTGCTCTAAAATTATGGAGACATTACTTATATGGGAAACGAGTGGAAATATATACCGACCACAAAAGTCTCAAGTATGTCTTCACCCAGAATGAGTTAAATATGAGGCAACGTCGATGGCTCGAGTTGATGAAAGATTTTGAGATAGAGCTACATTATCATCCAGGTAAGGCTAACATTGTAGCAGACGCATTAAGCCAGAAATCAGTAGCTTACTTCTTGACAACATAGAAAGAATAATTGAAAGACTTGCAAGGTTTTGGCATTGAAGTGATATTACCCGGAGCAGATAGGACACTAGCCAACTTGCAAATACAATCCTCACTAGTAGAGAGAATCAAGGCAGCATTGCCTACCGACGCCAGATTCAGGAGATTAAAGGAAAGGATAGAGGCCGAAAAGCAGACAGGACTACATATTCATGATGATGGGACATTACAATGTGGTGATCGTCTCTATGTTCCCAATGGAGAAATTCGATAAGAGCTGATGACAGAAGCTCATAGTTCGATATATTCTATTCATCCAGGAGGCACCAAGATGTATCGAGACTTATGACAGTACTTTTGGTGGCATAGAATAAAAAGAGAGATAGCTCGCTTTGTAGCTAAATATTTAATATGTCAGCAAGTAAAGGCGGAGCACCAGAGAACAGCAGGGTTATTGCAACCACTTCCGATACCAGAATGGAAGTGGGCGTACATCACTATGGACTTCGTCACAGGTTTTCCCAAGAGTCCAAGTGGTAAAGATGCAGTATGGGTAATAGTAGATAGACTCACCAAGTCAGCCATTTCTTACCTTTCAGGGTTGGCCAATCTATAGAAGCTTTGGCTGACTTATATATAAGACAGATCGTGAGATTGCATGGTATTTCAGTCAGCATTATATCAGACAGAGTTTTGCGCTTTACATCACACTTTTGGAAAAGCATGCAAGAAAGCCATGGAACTCATCTGAAATTCAGTACCTTTTATCACCCGCAAACAGATGGGCAGTCAGAACGTACTATTCAGACATGGGAGGATATGTTGAGGGCTTGTATGTTAGACTTTGGAGGATCATGGGAGGACCACCTACATCTTATGAAGTTTTCTTACAACAATAACTATCAGGCGAGCATCTAGATGGCCCCATTTGAAGCATTGTATGGAAAGAAATATAGGTCTCCTGTGTGTTGGAGTGACGTAGGAGAACGTCAGATTTTAGGACCAGAGTTAGTGGTCAGCACCGTTGAGACAGTTAAGATGATACAAGGACACTTGCGAGCAGCACAAGATAGGCATAAATAATGGACAGACCTTCATCGTCGTCCTTTGGAGTTTAAAGAGGGAGATCATGTCTTCTTAAGGATATCACCTACCAGAGGCACCATCCGATTCGGAGGACACGGCAAGTTGAGTCCAAGATGGACCATTTAACGTACTGTAGAGAGTGGGAGAAGTAGCATATCGACTTGCGCTACCACCCTCACTTGAGGGAGTACATAACGTATTCCATGTATCGTAGCTCAGACGATATGTGGCAGACAGAAGTCATGTTCTCGACCATTCGAAGATCACTATTGGGCCGAGCTTGTCATATCAAGAGAAACCCGTGGGAATCCTTGATCATAGAGAGAAAGTATTGAGAAACCAGACTATTTTCTTGGTCCACATAGCATGGAGGGATGGCTCGCCAGGAGATTCTACTTGGGAACGCGAGGATGACATGCGCAAATGTTTTCCAGCCCTATTTGACCAAGGTATAAATTTACTTTGTTAATTTATATCTTATACCATTCTTGACTTGCTACCGTGACTTAGTTTTAATTTTGCGGATGGAATTTTTATAAGTTGGATAGAATATAAAATCCCTAATTTTAAAATTCGTATTAATACTTTATTATTACTTAGATTTATTTAAAATTTATTTTAGGTGTTTGTGCATCTAGGGGATTTTTGGAGCCATTATAATTTTTTCCTAATTTTTTCCATGTAAGAGACCCTTTGGACAGTTGCTAGTTTAACCGTATGCACCAATATAATTTTGTAGAAAATTTCTATATATATATATATATATATATATATATATATATATATAGTTTTATTAAATAAGAAAAAGGAATAAGAAAAAAAAGAAATAGAATTTCTTATTGTATCAAACCCACAACCGTTAATCACCCCGCGTAAACTTTGTTTTTCCTTTCACCGCGTGTAAATATCAGTAGCAGCTTTTCCCCGCGTATACTTCTCCGCGCGTAAACTACAGCAGCAGCTTTTCCCCGCGCGTAAAACTCCTCAGCAGCCGCAGTTCACCCACGCATAAATATCCGCAGGAGAAGCAAAACCCAATTTTGCTTTGCCTTACTTTCCCACACGTGTAAGCTTCTCATTGCACCGCTTCTTAAACACTAATATTACTAAACACCCCTCAACCGAAACCAAAACCAATGAAAAGAAAGAAACAGCAGCGGCAGTAGTTTTAGTTTTCTTAAACACTAAGTTTTTCCACCGCCTCTTATTCTTTATATATATCCATGCAATACACCCTAAAACCCTAAACCTTACTTCTCCAACTTAACACTGTTGTGGACGCTTGCACTATACGGAAACATTGTTCGGCAAGTATACCTTGCCACAATACTATTATTTATATTCCAAATGATACATGATTCTGTTTTATTTATGTATTTGTATTGGACCTTGATTATGAGACCACCCCAGTATTATGGAACATTATTTGGTTCATTGGCCAAGACACAGTTGTTACACGACTTGTGAGTCTCATATAGATTTTGGACTACGTATTGGGTTGGTCACCTGTACGTAAGAGCCGTGCATTAGGAATGACTGCTGATAGAAACTTTGTATGCTAGTAGACCTGGCAGTTATTAGAGGTTTATTGTGTCATGAATATGGCATGCTTAGAGCATGGGGTAGGAAGAACAATAAGTAAAGTGTTTGGGCGCCTTTGTACTTTTTTCTTGTATGCTCGGATTCTCCGTCGGAGAAACAGGTGATGATGACCCTATATTTTATTGGCGGTCTCTGCCGTTCAAAAGACGACATGCTTTTAGGCCCTTGATTCTCTGAGAGAATCATGCCAATCCTATTTACTGGCCAGATAGCCCACTTATTGGAAAGTTGTTCTCAAACTGCATTCACTTAGACGGTTAGGCGACCCAGTGGATGTTTATATTTTAGTACTTTATTTGCATGTTTATATATATTTTGTTACGTCCCTCTGAGGACCTGGTCCCTTTCCAGATATGGACGAGCAGGAGTACCCGCAGGAGTACGGTCCAGGACCTGACGCGACTTACCAGACTGGGGAGGACTTACCCTCAGAGTACCTATGATTTATGACCACTGTTTAGAGATTTTGTTGCTACTTCAGGATAGTCATTTTGTAGTAGATTTATTTCCACCCGACTATCAGACTTGATACTCATTTTGGATATTTAGTTATTATTCAGCTCTTTTCCAACTGATTATTGTGCTATGGATGCGATAGAGATTCTGTGTGACTTGTTGTGACAGTATATTACCACTGGTGGATTGAATATTCATATACAGCGTATGTGTGTATATGGTTTCCATATATTGGAGTTCGTATACATACGACTGGGCGTGTTACGTATTCCTAGTCCTACGTATTTTGGGACTGGGGCATGACATATTTTTGGTGGTGGCCTATGCAGGTCTAGAATATATTGTCTTGGTTACGTAACTGTACAAAACAAGCCTGTGTATAGGAATAGAATATAAGGATCTTATCCATACTTGACGGAAAAGTCATTCTTCCTTCTAACCAGCCTATATTAAGTTTACGCCAAAAACCCTTTACCCTTGTTTGCGTAAAAAGCCAAATGAATGTCTTGTTGGCGTAAAAAGCCAAGCTATGATTGCCTACTTACGCTGCAGGAGATTACCTATTTTACGCTATAGTTATGCCAACTTTATGCTACAGTTATAAACAACTGCTACCCACGTTCCCTTAGTCTTCCTAATCTACGTATAACACGTTATACAAACCACATAGGTAACTACCCCAGCGTAAAACTGATGATTCCTAAAAATATAAATCGTAGATTTGTACCTGTCGAACGTAGAAAGCTCCTTGGCGCAGAATTGTAGATTTGTAGCCTGTGAAAAAGAAATCTTCCGAGCATAAAATTGTGGATCTGTTGCCTCTGAGCGTAAACTAAACGCCACCGAGCGTGAGATCATAGATTTGTAGCTGCTGAGCGTGAAGTCGTAGGTTTGTTGCCTCTCAAACGTAAAAGCTACCGAGCACAAAGGCATCCGGGCGTAAAACCATAGACTCATAGCCTATAAGCGTAGAACCGTAGATCTGTAGCTGTCGAGCGTAGAAAGCTCCTCAACGTAAGAACCACGAATCTGCTTTGCGCAAAAACTTTTCGAATTTCGCTGACTGTTCGCCTTCTCTGAGTAAATAGGCTGACGTAGTCCCCAATCATAACCGAATATTAATTAGAAGATTTGGTTCAGGATTCGAGGAGTCCATCCGAACTCTATATATACCCCAAGTTTCTGAGAGAAAACTTTTCATCCGTCTTCTGTGAAAGAAAGCCCTCGACTGTTCGAGTTCTCCTTCGTTTCTTCTCCGAGATTTCAAAGTTTCCAGTAATGGCCACGAAACAATCCTCCTCCACTTAGGGAAAGAAGGTTGATTATTCTTCTCGTTCTTCTGCTCAAGTGAGAGCATCTTCGGTCGGGCAAGACGAACTTCACCCTGAGCGAAGTATCCCGCCGATGAGCAGTGCCCCCGGCCTTAAAGGTAGAGCTTTTGGGACGAAGAAGAATGACTAAAAATCCTTCGCACACGTTGTATGTGACCGTGCTAGGTCATCTTCTGTGCTAATAGCCTCTTTGAGGAAGATGATGCACAGAGACGTTTCATCTTTTACGCCAACATTTCTAATGTGTCAGCGCAAAAACTCCATATTTTCGCAGTCTGGCGTAAAAGCTTTGACTGTCGAGAGTTGGCGTATAAAATTTGAGTGTTACGCTTCTGGATGAAGATTTTGGCGTAATACCTCAACTTTATCAGACTGGCGTAAAGCACAGACTGTATACTGCCAGCCTTGAACTTTACGCTTTTAGAAAATTGATTCCAGCGTAATGGCCAAGTTTTTACGGTCTTGGCGTAAAGCTCAGACTGTTGATTTTTTGCGTATGCTGCAAGATCTGTAATGTCTAGTTATAGGAACTGACGTATTTTTCTTACACTCTTGCAGTTAACTTGCATGTGTCCCCATTAGCCGATGTGATGGGTTCTGCCGTCGGGATGCTGCACTCCAACTATCTGGAGGATCTGTCACACGTGACATTTCCTATCTCCGGGCCCCGGTATCCCGAAGGAAGGGAAATTCTGATATTGGCTCAGGGCGAGCGAACGCTGCTGAACTTGATCAACGGAGAGCCCCGGACATACATAGATGGGACCAGTACCTAAAGCCGGCTTTCCTCTTCGGGGACATGATTGACAAGCAGTCCCAGACAAAGCCCAAGAAAGAACTCTGGGCTTTCCCTGCCGGGAGCTTGGTTTTGTATCTGCCCAAGATGCCGAGAGGCTATCCCATCTCGGTGTTCTTCCATGCTACACATCCCAGGAGGATGTCGTGGACGCTGACTCCTGATCTTCGCGGTAGGCCGGGGAAGATATTTTATCTGAAAGGAGCGGACCAGGGGTCGTTTGTTAGTAGCGCTTCCGGCAATGTGACAATATTCAGGGGACTGTACCCGGGCAGTGTCCCGAGTGAAGACAGCTTAGTGATCCAGTCGGTCCAATTACCGACTTTCTGCAATAATTTCATGGTGCATGGGGGAGTATACCCCAAGGTGAACCCTCGGTGCGGCGGGTGGATCACCCCTACAAATCTTCGATGGGCTCGCTTAGCTGATTGGGCCGTGAAGCATTTTTAGACCGAGTTGGAGAGCATTGGTCTGTTTGTATCTGTGAGTGCTACCAGTGTTGGGTTACCTCCTAATCCTAACCTATTTCTGGCACTGATGGAGCGATATATTTTGCTCACCGGGACTTTCGCCACTCCACTGAGGGAGTTGGGATTGGCCCTCCATGAGATGGCAGAGATCTCGAGACTGCCGATAGGGGATACTCCGTATGAAGAGTATGTTCCTACGAACCGGGAGCTGGGGGATTCAGACCCTCGGGTAGTGGAAGTGTATAGGAGCTGATGTGCCACTACCTTGCTTGCACCACTTTTTATAGTGAGCCCTCAGATTTGGCTCACATCAATAAATGGACGTCCTACCTCTTCTTTCACCGGTCCAGGACTGCTAAGCCGGAGAAGGTATTGGAGGGCAAGGATCAGCCTGTGAATCCTCTGAGCGTGCTTAATGCTCAGGTAGTCGACGATCTCATGGTAGATGCTGGGGCTCCGGACTAGATCCTCGACGAAGGGATAGGACAGTATCCTGTAGGCACTAAGGCCTATAGTTATTTGAGGCGCTGCCGTAGACCTCTGTCCAGGGAAGCTCAACTGGCTGGCTTCCTCTCCATATGGCTGCACCGACTGGTGGTACCTGACATCACATCTGCGGACCGCATTCACCGCAATACGCTATGGCCTGCAGTGCGTCTGATGTTCGGGGCAAGACTGGGCTTGCTCCCTGCCATGGTGTGCTGCATTCAAGCTGGCCGGAGGGCCATGACTGACGGGCTGCTCGCCGATGAAACTCGGCGTGATAGTTTTCCCAGGGTAGAATTACCATACCTGTATTTTGATAGGATGGTTAATTCTTCATAACCCCAGGGTTATGTCTCCCGGCTCCGACAGTAGTTCGGGGGCTAGTTTCTTGTTGAACTACCAGAAATCTTCCTGGAATGTGGCCACGGTTCTAGACTGTCGGCGGGTGCTGGGCTTCAGTCACAGCTGGAAGCTTTTCTGCACTGTCTCCTATGTACATCGCAATCAATCGGGGATTAGGCTTGAGGATTCAGGTAGAGAGAAGACCAATCTTTCTCCTGAAGCTTTTAATTGGTTGGTCTGCATTAGACCCTCCCATTTACTGTACAAGAGTGAAGACCATTGCTTCTTGGAGCCCTACCTGCCTAGTCGGTTTGCTAGGCAGTTTGGGTATGATCAGTTGCACGTGGGCAACGCCGTGACCAGCTTCCGGTCCAGGGGTGGACTCATTGATGGAGCGAGAGACTGGCGATACTTCCTCATGGGTTGCACTGGAGCGATTTTTACCGTGCCGGTTATTACACTCTCTACGGAGCTGCGCATCCAGCACTCGTATGCCCAGTTCTATGTGGCAACGGACACCTTCCATCGCGATTTTGACATATATGGAAGTTTTAGGGTGCCCTCTTCCAAGTCTGGGGGAAGAGTCGATGTCCCTTCGGTTTCTTCCGACGAGGGTGAGGAGTTCGTCAATTCAGATGAGCCTCTGTTGGCGGTATCGAAGGGTGAAGTACCTCTGCCTGCAGGGCCTTTTGTAATCTCTGGGAAGCGAAGGGCTCCTACTCCGAAGGAGACTTCTCCTCGCAAGAGGAAGAAGCAGACGGTAAATCGTCCTCTCCGGATTCCTGGTATTGAGGCTCCTGGAAGTGAGCCTGCATCTCCCTATGCTGGGGATGATTCTTTGATTGGAGGTTCCTCGCCTTTTAGAGAGGGATCCTCTAATGTTCCGGCCGGTGGTGCCGGAGAATCTCTGTTGGAGGCCGCCGTCGCTGATACTGCTTCAGGTAGTGGAACGAGGTCGCCTCCGGGCTGAGTATACCTTTATGCGGATCGGCATCGGGAGGGACCCCTGCCGTTCCTGTAAGCGCACCTGGCGAGATTCTAGCCGATGAGCCTCGGCTGGAATTTGACGAGGACCTATTTGCCAGCGTCAGTTAGCAGACCCCTTTCTCCAGGTATGACAGCTTATATAGCATCATTAAGAAATGATTTAGCTATACAGGCCGCAGATACGACATATATGCCGTCGGCCATGGGTAAATATCGTCTTCACGCTTCTTCTTTTAGGAAAATTAACATTATGCTGATATTAACTTCCTTTCGTATTCTTTTCAGGGGAAGATCTTTTCGGGGAGGGCAGTGTAGATGCACCCTTCGGCTCTGTGTTAGGTCCTGGCGGCGACACGGAGGTGGCTGATTTTGAAGAGGAAATATCTTCGGGTGCCGGCTCGCCTGTCGACGAGGTCCCGATATCTCAAGAGGAGGACGAGCCTGTCATTGCGATAATGCCTCCTTTGAGTATGCTGGTATCTTCGTCCGGTGTTGGCACTTCTTCTTTCGTCGCACCACCTGTTGAGGCGACGGCCGTGGCAACATCGTCTACGGTTGTTCTTGGAGGAGGACTCACCAATAACGAGGCCACTCCCAGCGTCCATTCGGATCTAGCTGCGCTGATTGAGCAGTACACCGGCATCTTCTACACCACTTTGAAAATGTTAATATCAAGGGTGTTGGCGAAGAATCTGAGCTTTGCGTCACTGAAGAGGTCCTTTCGGTCCACGATAGTGCCGATCCGAGAATTTGATGACACTGGGCTAGCTGATACGCTGGAGGAGATAGTTAATGGTTTGGAGCAACCCATTAACGAATACTTGCAGCTAGCTCGAGACAATATTGAAGAGCTGGTCCAGGCTAGATACGACTCCATGACTGCGCGGCTTGCCAAACAGATGGCAGGTGTAAATAAATCCATCCAGACACATCAGCAGGAGATGGATGAAGGAAAAGCCATCCTGGAGGAGGCCATTGCTCTTCAAACGAAGTGCCAGGTCGAGCACGAAGGGAATGTAGCGAGGGTCCGCAGGCTGGAAACTAAACTCGCTCAGGCAAAGGAGTGGGCTTCTCAGTTATCGGAAGCTCTAGCTGTGGCAGATAGCCGATTGGGCGTAGCACAACAGAACTTTGCGCGTGCAGTAGTCGCCCGTGCTGGTTTTCTTCGGGCTAGAGCCGAACTGTCTCTCTTGAGCAATGATGAGGCACGACTAGAGCGGGCTCGCGCTGATGTCCTGGATTCCAGGACTGAGAGGATGGCCGCACTGGCGCCGCAGCTTCGCGACCTGACTGCTCCCCCTCAATGATGTACTTTTGCTTTTGCTTTCGCTCTTTTTTTTTGGGAATAATAAAGAGGCTTTCATCTGACTTTTTGGACCCATCATTTCGGGATGTAAATGACAGGTTTGGGTGAAAGTGATACCAGAGGTAATATGGACGTGATATACTCTCGGTAAGTTTTAGCAGGATATATCTATTCAGAGGTTATATGGACATGATAGAATATGATCCAACTAGTTTCGTTTTGGAAGTAGTTTTGTCAGAATGAGGTTTTCTTCATATTCCACTTGAGCAGAGGAGGTTAAGCATAGTACTTTTTTAGGAATTTGCCATTGAAAGGAGCCATTAACAGGTCTCTATTAGGCTGGGCTAACCTGTAAGCGCTGTTTGAGAACGTCGTCTCGATCACATAAGGGCCTTCCCATTTGGGCTGGAATTTGCCTTTACTTCTGTGAGTAAGAATCATCGACCTTCTCACAGCTAAGATTAGCTCGCCGACTTTGAACACCCTTTCCTTCACTTTTTAATTAAAAGCCCTGGAAATATGTGCTTGGTAGAGCGCGATGCGCTGTTGAGCTTGGAGGCGTTTCTCGTCTAATCCTTCTAGCTCTTGAAGCCTTAACAGGTCATTCTCTTCTTGAGTCAACTCATTAGCCACGGCTATCCTGAGTGACGGAATTTGGATCTCGATGGGGAGAACTGCTTCGCTCCCGTAAACTAATGAGAATGGGGTGCAACTTATCGGTGCTCGTACCGTGTGCGGTATGCCCAGAGACA
Organism: Iris macrosiphon; assembly: GCA_036927795.1. Lineage (NCBI taxonomy): Eukaryota > Viridiplantae > Streptophyta > Magnoliopsida > Asparagales > Iridaceae > Iris > Iris macrosiphon. The sequence goes on along the minus strand of JAYESA010000005.1, from coordinate 169,967,931 downwards.
TTCTCCCAGCTTCTTATTCCAATCCCTTTTGTTCGAAGAGACGAACTTCTTCAAGAGCTTGATAATGGTTTTGTTGAAAGCTTCCGCCAAACCATTAGCAGCAGGATTATATGCCGTAGAGGCGATATTTTGTATCCGATTTTTATCGCAAAATTGATGAAACGCTTGGCTGATGAATTGAGGCCCATTGTCATGGATTATCCTTCGGGGTATCCCGAAGCGGTAAATGACATGATGCTTGATGAAGCTGATCACATTAGATACCTTCACCTCAGTAAGAGGGATCACCTCTGTATATCTGGAGAAGTAATCCGTGATGGCCAGTATGAACCGGTGACCTCTGGAAGAAGACGGGCGAATAGGACCGATGATATCCATACCCCATGCTTCGAAAGGCCAGGATGCAACCGTAGGGTGTAGATATTCAGGAGGTTGATGGATAAAGTCTGCATGGACCTGACAGGCTCTGCATTGTCTTGCATACTTTATTGCATACGCCGTCGTGGGCTTCACTGATAATCCATTGTACTTTAACACCTGAGAGACATCATAATAATAGTCCGTCATAAGACCGATGATATAGACATTATGACGATGCGTCGAAATAGAAGCGTAATGATCGTCTTTTGACGGATACTGCTTCTTTAGGATCCTCTGGCAAGATTCTGTATGCTACAAAATCTATAAAGGGACTTCTCCAGTCTCTCTTGGGAGGATCTGTGTCCACCGCGTAGATGCGTTCTATGTGAAAGTTATTTTTCACACAGAATAAATCTCTGTTAAGAAGGATTACTGAATTATGCCTTCTTATAGGGGTAGCTAAATTTGCAGCTAGACTCGCTAGGGCATCAGCTTCCAGATTCTGAGATCGAGGCACATGTTCCCGGAAGAATCCTTTGAATGTCATGGCTATCTCGACCGTTGCTTGGTGATAGGGGATGAGGTCTGGATTCCAGACTTCATATATTCCTCTGACTTGATTGACGATCAGCAGAGAATCACTGAAAGCTTTCAGAGATTCGACGCCCAATTCTTTAGCGACTTGGAGGCCGATTAGTAGAGCGTTGTACTCTGCCACATTGTTGGAACAGGGCTCGCTAAGAGAATATGCTCGGTAGACGACGAGCTTATCAGGAGTGACCAAAACAATTCCTACTCCCGAAACCACGTTTCTCCTGGGACCAGTTCTGGAGGCACCATCGAAGAACAGTTGCCATGCATCACTTTCCATTGCAGAATTATATTCTGTAACTTCATCGGGAATGTCCTCGTACAGTTTGGAGGCCTCCGGGATCGGATGAGTAGCTAGGAAGTCAGCCAACGCTTGGCCCTTGACGAACTTCTGAGGGACGTACACCATGTCATACGGTGTTAATAATATCGCCCAAGTCGCAAGTTGGGAATTAAGAACACTTGGCTTGTTCATCAGTACCCGAAGAGGATTGATCCTGGAGATGATGTGAATGGTCTGGCCTGTGACATAGTGTCGCATTTTCTTAATAGCGAACATCAGAGCCAAGCATTCTTTCTCCACTGGATTGTACCGGTGTTCGGCTCCGACCGTCATCCTGCTGAGGTAGTAGATAGCCTGCTCATGACCCATCTCGTTCTTTTGTGTAAAAAGAGCTCCCAGAGAATGATCCATCGCTCGAACATACAGCACGAATGGTCTTCCTATGACAGGAGGCACTAGAACTGGCGGACTAGTGAGGTAGCGCTTGATATCACCGAACGCTTGTTGACAGGCTTTGTCCCATACGAAGGATACACCTTTCTTCATGAGACGAGAAAAGGGCTGACATCTCCCAGAGAGGTTGGATATGAATCTCCGGATATAAGCCAGACGACCTTGAAATCCTCTGAGTTCCCTCAGATTGCGGAGCGGTCGCATTTCTAAGATGGCCTTGACTTTATCAGGGTCCACTTGAATGCCTTTGGCGGTTATGACAAATCCCAAAAATTTGCCACTAGATACCCCCAGAAAGGACTTTGTAGGATTCATTTTGAGTTGATGTTGGCGCATCAATTCAAATACTGTCTTCAAGTCTTGGATGTGATTATCCTTGAGGCAGCTTTTGATAGCTACATCATCCACGTATGCGTAAATGCTTATAGAATATGTTACTCATAGTCCATTGGTACGTAGCCCCGGCATTCTTCAATCCGAAGGGCATGACCGTATAGCAATATACCCCCAATGGTGTCCGGAAGGCAGTATGCTTCTCGTCTTCAGGATGCATCTTGATTTGATTATATCCTGAAAATCCGTCCATGAAAGACATATGTTCAAAACCGCATGTATTGTCAATCATGACTTCTGTGATGGGAAGAGGAAACTCATCCTTGGGGCAGGCTGCGTTCAGATCTCGGTAATCGATGCAGACTCGTACTTTCCCATTTTTCTTCATGACCGGGACAACATTGGCGACCCAGTCGGGATGTTGTTCTTCACGGATGAAGCCGCAGGCTATCAACTTCTTGATTTCAGCTTCAATGGCGTCCATCATATCCGGGCGGAACCGGTGTTGGTGCTGCTTCACAGGCTTCGAATCGGGCAATATATTGAGCCTATGAGTAGCCACCTTTGGATCAAGGCCTGGCATGTCCTCATAATTCCACGCAAAGATGTCGATATATTCTTTTATCAGATGGATAACTTCTTCCCTTTCTGCTTCGGAAAGATTGTTACTGATAAATATCGGCTTTGGCGAAAGCTCATCCCCAACGTCAATCTGGATAACTTTGTCTTCAGTGGGAGGTTCTCTCTGTTCGAAGCGGAACTCCCATTGTGTATCCATTTGCTGAGCACAAGCGTCATTATCAAACAGTTCAGATTCTTGTTCGTCTGATTCGAAGGAATCCGTCATTACCATATTTATTGACAATGTTCGCTCGAGAGCATGAGATTAGTCGGAGGGCGCTGAGCCGTTTTGAGAGGAGGAGAAGATATCCTCGTTCGACTTAGGAGTTGCGAGGGAGGTGGTATACCCTAACCCGAAATGAGTTCGTTGATAGTAGGGATCACCGTGCAGCGGCATTCGTTTGCCTTTCCCGTAGTTGAGACCCGGTTCCAGCTTCAAGTTATAACCCATATTTTGCATGATCTTCAAAGCTTGCGGGCTGTATCTGTGAACCTGTATTTTACCGGCATCGTCGTCGGAAGAATCCTCTTGCATAGTCGGTTTATTGCGCATGCGGCCAAAGACTATTGAATGTTGACTGCTGCAAGTAGGCGGGACAATGAAGATAGAATCCTTATGCGGTCCATATATCGTGGTGACATTGGATGGTGATGCCACTTCCCTTATATACGGATGATAGGAATCTATAGCTTCCAAGAATTTTTGCGCTATAAGTTCTATATCGTCGCAGGGGGAGGATTCCTGATTTGGAATTTGGGCATCAATATACTGGAAAAGAGGATGTTTATTATCATCTGAAACCCTATTCCCGGTTGCATTTACATCACTTGGCTGCCTGTTGCGCCGGAGGTTGATGACCAAGGGTGGAGGCTTCTGGTTTAATGATCACTAGAGGATCACCCCCTTTTCCTTACCTGGTCTCGTTCAGGTGGATAGCCATAGGCTTTATGGCTTTTGGACGAGTAGTCCGTCCTTTCACCTTAATTGACAGAGGTTACTTGGCAGAGGGTTCTTCTGGCTCTCGGTGGGATTCCTTCTCTGCTTCGGTTGACGCCTCTTCCGTGCAGTCTTGAGAGTACAACACGGCATCAGAGTAGTAGGATTCTACTCTTTTAAACGGGTTCAGGTCAGCAATCTCCGTTTGTACTGTTCCTCGGGCGTCTACATATTTGAAGCATTGATGTAGAGTCGAAGGAACGATGTTGTGGTCGTAGATCCAAGGTCTATCCAGCAGAATATTGTAGGATACCTCTGAATCGATGATGTAACATGTAGCCACCGATCTGAGGTTGCCAATTTGGATCCTCAGGCGAATTTTCCCTAACGGCTTACTTCTTCCGGCGTTGAAACCCACGATCGTAGTGGTGGTGTACGCCAATTCGCTGGTAGGAATCCTCAGCGGTCTGAGCAGACTATGAGGAATGATGCTGATTGATGATCCCGGATCTATGTGAATCCGGTCGACCTCCATGGAATCGACGTACCCGGTGTAATAGAGGGGTCTGTCATGCCTGTTATGTTTTAACAACATGTCATCTTGAGTGAAAGTGATATTTGGGACCACCTCCATCACACTGTGGCATTGAAGACATACTACTGGTTCTTCGTCAGGGGACTTGAGCTGAGTCAAGTATGCATCCCCTGCATCAATACTTTACTCAGGGCTTGACGAGTGTCCTGAGAGAGCCTGAGTAGCTCGAAGATGGACAACCTGGCTGGTGTATTAGTCAGTTGGGCCAGGATGTCGAAGTTGTAGGGCTTCTCTAAACCTTTATTTTGAATATTTTTTACAGGTTTATCGAAGCGCACTTCTTTTTGCTTTCCTTTGTCCGCCGAAGTTGGTCTCGAAGGACCGGCCTCAGGTACGACGGATTCCGGTTCTGAAGGCTTGGCAGCTGAAGCGTCTGCTGATGCATCCTCCTGGCTGGCTCCATAGTCCTGGAGGTAGGCTTTCCCTGAGCGGGTTCCAGTAGCCAAGACCTCGTCTTCTGATGCCGAGTGTATCGTAATCATGTGACACAGTTTGTGCTTTGAGTTCTTTTTAGACTTAGCCTTAGCAGCTTGAGTCTCTTTCTCGATCTCTGGCACCAGATCTGGATGAACCCACATAGTCTCGCCTCGCTGGGTAGTTAGTGGTAGCAGGTCATGATTTTGACCTCTAGCTGGAGGGAGATTAACGATGTTCATCGTCGTCCGGGAAATAGGCGTAACACCGTCCGAAATTTCTTGGGGAGGCAGATTGCCAAATTGCAGGGAGATCATGTTGGCCGTGACCGTCTTCTTGCTGTTGCGCAGAGTGATGGCCTTAGCATCGATCAGCTCCTGGATCTTCCTTTTTAGTATATAACACGCCTTTGTGGGGGTGGTGTATGTACCTATGGAAGATGCAGTACTTGGGGTTGTTGGTACTGTCGGCCTTATTGGGCTGTCTCACCTTAGGAAGGGTGATCTTGCCGCTTTTGACGAGGCATTCGAATATGCTCGAAATATCGTCATCGTCAAAAGAGTACACTTCAATGGGCCTGGAAGTCCCAGGTTTCGTCTGCGTGGTAGCCACCATTTTTTGCCTGGACGTGTTGATCGCCAGAGCTTCTTTACCCTTGGTACCACGAGGATGGTCGATGTTGGAGGATGACCTCTTACCTTTATCAGAGGCCGAGATCATGATGCCATTATCGTGCGCCTTCTGACTATTATCCTCCGCGGCTACCGCTGAGATGATGAACGAGGGCCAATCATGGAACTGATATGGTCCTGTGAACACCGAGATTACGGGAAGAAGGTTCTTTCTGCAGATATCCACCAATGCCGAGTCTGGGACTCCTGGAGGCATTTGCAGAGTGGCTTGACGAAAATGTTCGATGAAAGCGTGAACATTCTCTTTTTTCTTCTGCCTAACTTCGATGAGAGAGGACATAGACATGTCCATCCCTCCCTCGTAGAATCGAGTGAAGAATAAAGCCTTGAAGTCTTCAAAGGAAGTAATGCAGTTGTCCGCCAGGCTGCGGTACCACTGGTAAGCTACTCCCGATAGACAGCCCTTGAACACCCGAGTGAGGAGGGCGTCGTTCCCTTGTAACAATACTGTCATCATGCTGAAGTAGTTCATGTACTGACTCGGTGATGTTTTCCCCTCGAACAAAGCCATAGTCTGTGGTTTGTATCTAGGAGGGAAAGGGACCTCTTCCCAGATAGTTGGGTAAGGTTGGTTGATTCCCAATTTCTTCAGTTGATCTTTGTGCTTCAGGGCATCAAATTGGGCTTTCAACTCCCATACTGCCTGCATCGGATCTTCAGCCGGTAGCGGAACCACGGAGTGATGAGGAATCGATTGCATCGCGACTCCGACGGGTGGTAATACATTCTCCGAGTGAGAAAGCGGAGGAACTGCTGACTCCTGATCTAGAGCAGGCTCTTGGATCATGTTGGATGGTGGCAAGTCCACCACCACGCGTATCTGAGTTGGAGGGGCCGATGCTTGAGCCATGGTGGCTGCGTGTTGAGTTAGCATCATCTGGTGCATGTTCTCCATCATGGATTGCATTTCCTTCAGAGACGTCTCTAGTATAGTGATGCGTTGCTCAGCGCTCCCGGACGGGGAAGCTTCCTCGCGCTCATCTCCAATGGCATAAACTCCCATCTCCCTAGGTGTCATTGAAAGATTAGTATAGGTCTCTGTAGAAGTTGACTCTATACTTTCGACATCTAATTCGGGAGACTGGCGACCCCCAGCATCGGAATCAGAAGAGTACGAAGCCGGTTGTCGCGACCTCGAATGAGTGTTTTGGAACACCCCAACTTCGATGTTCCCAAGGAGCATGTTGAATCTCCTTCAGCTCGGAGTTCTAGAGGGATGACGTCTTGAGCCCGACCCTCCTCTAGGTATGTGTGAAGCCATGTTCACAGATACATGTGAGGGCTCTTCTTCCTGGAAAGATGGAGAGTAGCTCAACCGGTCGAAAACCTACCGTTTTGCTTCAGAACAGCAACAATTAATTACAATGCTATAACTATTACAATAGTGCTCGCTAGAAGGTGTAATAGACATGCTGGAAGATCCCCTCTCCTTGCGTTTCTGGATCAGATAATTGCGCAGGTCAGGAGGAGTTACAGAAGAAGAAGATGATGGCTTGTTCCTTCTGTTCACATTAGTGGACATGCGGATGTTGGGAATCATAGTTTTCCCTGTGCCACCTATATACAACAGGTTGGCCATCTGGGTGGCGGATAATCCCCGAGGAAGGTGTCTTCCCGCAAATTGAGCCTTCTTTACGCTGAGGGGCTTCTCCTAGCGTAATTTAGAGCTCTGCTCTTGTTGGCGTAAAGCCGAGGATGTCCTCAGTCGGCCATCAGCTTCTCGCATAATCCAGAGGGCAGGCATATTGTTCCCTTGCTGGCGTAAAGGCCGAGAAGTTGAGTAGTCCGCCGCTTGCTCTCACTTGCATAGATTGCAAGGATCATCTGTTTTTTCGTAGAAGACAGATACATTTTTACGCGCAAAGCGCGTTTGTGATTCCTAATTTGTCACTGAGGCATCATCAAAAATTTTGTCTATTCCGCCAGGGACGGGAGACTGAATTCTATGCGTAGAGCGCGGAGCAGGCTTCTGGACTAGCGCTGAGGCATTGTCCGAAGTTTTGTCTTTTTTGCCAGGGATGGAAGACTGAATTTTACGCGCAGAGCGAGGATTATACTTCTAGGTTAGCGCTGAGGCATTGCCAGAAGTTTTGTCGGCCCTGCTAGAGACAGGCGACTGAATTTTATGCGCAAGGCGCAGAGTATACTTCTGGGTTAACGCTGAGGCATTGTTAAAAGTTTTGTTGGCCCTGTCAGAGACAGGTGACTGAATTTTATGCGCAAGGCGCGGAGTATACTTCTGGCTTAGCGCTGAGGCATTGCCAGAAGTTTTGTCGACCCTGTCAGAGACAGGCGACTAAATTTTACGCGCAAGGCACGGAGTATACTTCTGGGTTAGCGCTGAGGCAATGCCAAAAGTTTTGTCGGCCCTGCCAGAGACAGGCGACTAAATTTTACACACAAGGCGCGGAGGGAGCAATGCTACAACCTCATTGGTCGGAGAGATCGGAGAGTCCACAGGAATGGTAGAGGATGTCTTGGGCATCCAGACCTTACGCAGCTACCTGTTGTTTTGGACGTAGAGAGAGTGATAGCTACCCCCTGTTCGAAGCATGTCTTCGTAGGCAGACTGGTCGAACTGGACGACCAGTATCTTCTTCACGGATCCCACGGATACCGTATCGTGTTGAGCAATAGCTTTCTTATCAGAAGAGAAAGATGTCCCCAGTAGAGTCGCCATCTTGTTTCGGATAATAAACGAGAGAGAATATGGAAAACGAGGTCTTATACGAAAACCCGCCCTTTCTTCGGTGTTTACAAACAAGATTGTACAATTTAATCCTATACGTGGATGTCTAAGTACAATTTATTTAATCTGGGTAAATATTGCTATAGGTGTCTGATCTGCAGTCGATCACTTTAGCCCTTGGACCACACGATGATGAAGAAGTGCCGTGGAAGACAGAAAGCAGCTTCGCAGGTTGCTAAAGAGGGTGGATGCCCGATGCCAAAGTCGTCGATCCCTTATCTTTGCTTGAGCTCTGGATTCTTCTCTCTTTCTTGACCGTTTGACCTTTGATCTTTGCGACCGTTGGATCTGATACTGGATTTCTTGATTAATTTTTCGACCGTTTTCTTCCACCTCTCCCTCTGTTGATAGAGGTCTCTATTTATAGATTTTTTAGTGACAGTGACCGCACAGTCGGCGTAAAAACCGAGTAGTGGAAAGTACAACACCCTTTTATACGATGGTTTAAAATAACCAATGCCTGTGTATAGATGGTCTTTTGAGTGAGCATGTGACGTGTGTCCAACTGAGGGACAAACGCGTATATCTGCTGCGAAGATCACGGCGTAGAAGCCACGTAGGTAGTTATCCCTTGTGTAGAAGAGGTTGGCGTAGAAGCCAATGACTGTCACCATGGCGTAGAAGCCAAGTAGGCATAGAAGCTGAGAAGGCATAGAAGCCAAGCAGGCATAGAAGCCGAGTGGTCATAGAGGCCGAGTGTGCATAGAAGCCGAGCAGGCGTAGAAGCCGAGATGATGTGGACGTTTTAGCCGGAATTATGGCTCTTGGAGATATAATCAAATCTCTTGCATTAAATACAGAGATCTGCCCCCATCCTGCGCATTAAATGCAGAGGCTTATCTTTAAGATTTGCCATCATTCTGTGCTTTAAATGCAGATACGTGCCTCAAATTCTGTACGAAGAGTGACTGCTGACGTGGCGGTCTGTTTGCCTTCTGCGGAGCAAAAGAAGCTCATGTCTGCCTGTGTAAAACTGGGCAGCGTATTCTCTTATATGAGTAAGAGTAGTTTACGCAAAGGGGATGACACTAAACGACGGTTCGGTGATATTTAATCAAATCTCCTGCATTAAATGCGGAGATCCGCCATTATCCTGCTCATTAAATAAGGAGGCGTGTTTTGAAGGTCTGCCACCCTTCTGTGCATCAAGTACAGAGATGTGCCTTGGGCATCTGTCAGTATTCGGCACTTTAAATGCAGAGACGTTCATCAAGAAACTGTCACCGCTCTGCGCATTAAATGCAGAGACGTGCCTCGAGCCCTGTACGAAGTGCAACTTTTGATGTGGCAGGCTGTTTGTCTTCTGCGGAGCGTAAACAGCTCACATCTGCCCGTGTAAAACTAGGCAGCGTGTTCTTTTGTATGCGTAGAAGCGGTCTACGCCAAGGAAATGGCAGTAAATGACAGCCTGGGTTGCAGTACCGCGCCATCATTATAGCCGTCGCTTGGGTTGTCGTGCAGTACTCTTTGTCAAGAGTCCAGACGTCAGGTTCATTGCACGATCTGATAGGTTCATTTCAAAGAATATGAAGCGTTCCTCGTACACTTCAATGCTGCATTGAAAGTGGATGAGTTTTATGCCATAAAGGCGATGAAGCACCCTGTTTACGCTAAAACAGCCTGGACATATTGTATTTACGCGGATGGTCCTTGAGCCTATATTTTTACGCTGTGCTCAGCGAAAAAGCTCTGTTGCACGTTTTGATGGCTCTGAGGTCCTCTATTTACGCTGCCCTGCATCGACATGCTGCGTATAGCTATCCAGCGTATTTTTCATGCTTCTATACCAGTATCATCGACATCGCAGGATGGCTAGGCTCAACTATTCCAATTCTTTCAGATGATGTTACAGGAACAGAGACAACAAACAGCAGAACAGAGACAAGAGTTTCTAGTAGCACTTGAAAGGATGGCTGCAAAGACTACTGTACCAGCTCAAACACTAGCTCCAGTACCCCGAGCTAGAGTTGGCTCAGTGAAGGATTTTATACAAATGGGTTCGAGGTCGTACAAAGGTATTGAGAGCCCAGAAGAAACTACAAACTGGGTCACCCACACTCGGAAGTTATTGGAGGTATCACAACTACCTGCAGACCTATGGATGACAGGTGTGAGGATGCTTCTAGATGGTAATGCTCATCACTGGTGGGAATCCATGGACCGCCAGCAGGGTACCTACCAGACATGGGAGAAATTCCTGGGGTGCTTTGAAAGAAAGTACTCCCCAGACACCGTTAGAGATGCGTTGTACGATCAGTTTCTCCACCTAGAACAAAAAAACCGAACAGTTGACGAGTACGATGCTGAGTTTAGTCACCTCAGTAAATATGGCGCTGCTCTGATACCAGATGACTTAGCCAAGGCTAAGAGGTTTCATCGCGGACTGACTCACGAGCTCCAACACTACACTAGCTCATAGTCCCGAATCTTTTATGCCGAGTTACTGATAGAAGCCAGATTGCAAGAAACCATCAGCCAGGAAAAACGAGGTCAACTAAGGACACAACCAGGACCGGCATGGACACAGCAAAGAGGACCTATTAGACGTCCTTTAGCTCAGCAACAGCAGAACCAACACAGAGCAGGACCGTACCAGTTCCAGAGAAACCCCAATGCAATTTTTGTGGGAGACGCGGGCACATCTCAAGGGACTGTCGGATCCGTTTGGGACAATATATGAGATGTGGTTCTGGACAATATATATTGAAGGACTGTCTTATGCTACAAGCATCGACACTTTCACCGCCAGCACAACGGCTAGCACTTTCAGCACCAAAGCCAGCTCAGCAAATGATAAGACCAGGAGCACCTTGACCTCCAGCAGCAGGAAGATTTCAGCAAGGACCACCGCTACCTGCACAGGAGGAGCAATTTACGAGGGCTAGACAGGGACAACCCCAGAGGAACGGACAAGCTTTTGCAATGGAAGTGGATGACATGAATCAGGAGATTGATGTCATAGCAGGTATTACTCTTGCTTTTACTTTTTCTGCTGTGACATTATTTGATACAGGAGCCATCCACTCATTCATATCATCTAGTTTTATTACCAAACACAATATTTCCTCCATACCCTTATCTAGTTGTGTTAGAATTCTTACCGGAGTGGGAGTTGTACCTGTTAGTAGAATTTGTAGATCATGTCCTATAGTAATACGTGGCAGAGAAATGAACGCCCGACTCTTAGTCCTTCCTATGCCAACTTTTGATATTGTGCTTGGAATGGACTGGCTAAGTAAGTACCATGCTTTCATCGATTGCTTTGGAGGAAGTATTCTTTTTAAGGTACCATGATAGCCTGAATTTGAGTTTGCACGAGGATCCACGGAAATCTTTGATGGTATGCAGCTCGCAATGGACGATGTTGTTTATCACCCCATTATTTTAGAATTCCCAGACGTCTTTCCAGAAGAATTACCAGGACTACCCCCAGATAGAGACGTAGAGTTTTCGATTGAATTAACACCGGGAGTAGCAGCCATAGCATCACATATTTATAGACTGGCAAAGAAGAAGATTGATGAACTAAAGACACAGTTGAAAGAACTAGAAGAGAAAGGTTTCATCGGACCAAGTGCATCACCCTGGAGAGCACCAGTGTTGTTTGTACCAAAGAAGGATGGATCAGTGCATTTGTACATTGACTATAGAGCCTTGAATGTAGTAACAGTAAAGAATAAATATCCACTACCACGTATTGATGATTTATTTGATCAACTCAGTGGAGCCAAGGTGTTCTCAAAGATAGATTTGAGATCAGGATATCACCAGGTGAAGGTACGAAAGGAGGACATTTTAAAGACCGCATTCCGGACAAGATATGGATACTACGAGTTTTTGGTTATGCCATTTGGATTGACTAATGCTCCAGTTATCTTTATGGACTTAATGAATTGAGTCTTCCATCAGTATTTGGACCAGTTCGTGGTTGTCTTCATAGATGATATACTTGTCTATTCAACGAGCCACGAGGAGCACGAGAAGCACGAGAAGCACCTGTGGATTATTCTAGAGACCTTGAGGAGAGAGCAATTGTATGCAAAGCTCAGTAAATATGAGTTTTTCTTGGACAGAGTCTCATTTCTTGGATATATAGTTATAGGAGATGGTATTTCTGTTGATCCAGAAAAGATCTCGGCAGTCGAGACATGGTCTGTTCCTAAATCAGCAGCGGAGGTGAGAAGTTTTCTTGGACTTGCGGGATATTACCGACGGTTCGTGGAGAACTTCTCAAGAATAGCAACACCTATGACCTGGTTAACTTGTAAGGATCAAGAATTTATATGAACAAATGAGTGTTAGACCACTTTCGAGGAGCTGAAAAAGCGATTAACTTCAGCACCAGTGCTGACTATTCCATTAGGATCAGGAGGCTATGTGATCTACAGTGACGCATTAGAGGAAGGCTTGGGATGCGTATTAATGCAGCATGGCAAGGTGATTGCATATGCATCTAGGCAATTATGAGTACGTGCGAAGAATTTTATAACTCATGACTTGGAACTTGCAGCAGTTGTATTTGCTCTAAAATTATGAAGACATTACTTATATGGGGAACGAGTGGAAATATATACCGACCACAAAGGTCTCAAGTATGTCTTCACCCAGAGGGAGTTAAATATGAGGCAACGTCGATGGCTCGAGTTGATGAAAGATTTTGAGATAGAGCTACATTATCATCCATGTAAGGCTTACGTTGTAGCAGACGCGTTAAGCCGGAAATCAGTAGCTTACTTCTTGACAACACAGAAAGAATAATTGAAAGACTTGCAAGGTTTTGGCATTGAAGTGATATTACCCGGAGCAGATAGGACACTAGCCAACTTGCAAATACAATCCTTACTAGCAGAGAGAATCAAGGCAATATTGCCTACCGACACCAGATTTAGGAGATTAAAGGAAAGGACAGAGGCCGAAAAGCAGACAGGACTACACATTCATGATGATGGGATATTACAATATGGTGATCGTCTCTATGTTCCCAATGGAGAAATTCGACAAGAGATAATGACAGAAGCTCATAGTTTGATATATTCTATTCATCCTGGAGGCACTAAGATGTATCGGGACTTACGACAGCACTTTTGATGGCATAGAATAAAAAGAGAGATAGCTCGCTTTGTAGCTAAATGTTTAATATGTCAGCAAGTAAAGGCGGAGCACCAGAGAACAGCAGGGTTATTGCAACCACTTCCGATACCAGAATGTAAGTGGGAGTACATCACTATGGACTTCGTCACGGGTTTTCCCAAGAGTCCAAGTGGTAAAGATGCAGTATGGGTAATAGTAGATAGACTCACCAAGTCAGCCCATTTCTTACCTTTCAGGGTTGGCCAATCTACAGAAGCTTTGGCTGACTTATATATAAGACAGATCGTGAGATTGCACGGCGTTCCAGTCAGCATTATATCAGACAGAGATTCGCGCTTTACATCACACTTTTGGAAAAGCATGCAAGGAAGCCTTGGAACTCATCTGAAATTCAGTACCTCTTATCACCCGCAAACAGATGGGCAGTCAGAACGTACTATTCAGACATTGGAGGATATGTTGAGGGCTTGTATGTTAGACTTGGACGATCATGGGAGGACCACCTACATCTTATGAAGTTTTCTTACAACAATAACTATCAGGCGAGCATCCAGATGGCCCCATTTGAAGCATTGTATGGAAGGAAATTTAGGTCTCCTGTGTGTTGGAGTGACGTGGAAGAACGTCAGATTTTAGGACCAGAGTTAGTGGTCAGCACCGTTGAGACATTTAAGATGATACAAGGACACTTGCGAGCAGCATAAGATAGGCAGAAATAATGGACAGACCTTCATCGTCGTCCCTTGGAGTTTAAAGAGGGAGATCATGTCTTCTTAAGGATATCACCTACCAGAGGCACCATCCGATTCGGAGGACGCGGCAAGTTGAGTCCAAGATGGACCATTTGACGTACTGGAGAGAGTGGGAGAAGTAGCATATCGACTTGCGCTACCACCCTCACTTGAGGGAGTACATGACATATTCCATGTATCGCAGCTCAGGCGATATATGGCAGACAGAAGTCATGTTCTCGACCATTCGGAGATCACCATTGGGCCGAGCTTGTCATATCAAGAGAAACCCGTGGGAATCCTTGATCATAGAGAGAAAGTAAAACCGTATGCACAGTTTCTAGTTTAACCGTATGTACCAATATAATTTTGTAGAAATTTTCTATAAGTTGGTTAGAATGTAAAACCCCTAATTCTGAAATTCGTATTATTACTTTATTATTACTTAGATTTATTTAAAATTTATTTTAGGTGTTTGTGCATCTAGGGGATTTATGGAGCCATTATAAATTTTTCCTAATTTATTCCATGTAAGAGACCATTTGGACTGTTGCTAGTTTAACCGTATGCACCAATATAATTTTGTAGAAATTTTCTATATAGAAATATGTGTATATATATATAGTTTTATTAAGTAAAAAAAGGAATAAGAAAAAGAAAAGAAATAGAATTTCTTATTGGATCAAACCCACAACCGTTAATCACCCCGCGTAAACTTTGTTTTTCCTTTCACCGCGCGTAAATATCAGCTGCAGCATTTTCCCGCGTATACTTCTCCGTGTGTAAACCGCAGCAGCAGCTTTTCTCCGCGCGTAAAACTCCTCAGCAGCCGCAGTTCACCCACGCGTAAATATCCGCAGGAGAAGCAAAACCCAATTTTGCTTTGCCTTACTTTCCCATACGTATAAGCTTCTCATTGCACCGCTTCTTAAACAATAATATTACTAAACACCTCTCAACCGAAACCAAAACCAATGAAAAGAAAGAAACAGCAGCGGCAATAGTTTTAGTTTTCTTAAACACTAAGTTTCCCCACCGCCTCTTATTCGTTATATATATCCATGCAATACACCCTAAAACCCTAAACCTCACTTCTCCAACTTAACACTGTTGTGGACGCTTGCACTATACGGAAACTTTGTTCGGCAAGTATACCTTGCCACAGTACTATTATTTACATTCCAAATGATACATGATTCTGTTTTATTTATGTATTTGCATTGGACCTTGATTATGAGACCACCCCAGTATTATGGAACATTGTTTGGTTCATTGGCCAAGACACAGTTGTTACACGAGTTGTGAGTCTCATATAGATTTCGGACTACGTATTGGGTTGGTCACCTGTACGTAAGAGCCGTGCATTAGGAATGACTTCTGATAGAAACTTTGTATGCTAGTAGACCTGGCAGTTATTAGAGATTTATTGTGTCATGAATATGGCATGCTTAGAGCATGGGGTAGGGAGAACAATAAGTAAAGCGTTTGGGCTCCTTTGCACTTTTCTCCTGTACGCCCGAATTCTCCGCCGGAGAAACGGGTGATGATGACCCTATATTTACTGGCGGCCTCTGTCATTCAAAAGACGACATACTTTTAGGCCCCTGATTCTCCGAGGGAATCATGCCAATCCCATTTACTGGCCATATAGCCCACTTGTTGGAAAGTTGTTCTTAAACTGCATTCACTTAGACGGTTAGGCGACCCAGTGGATGTTTATGTTTTAGTACTTTATTTGCATGTTTATATGTATCTTGTTACGTCCCTCTGAGGACCTGGTCCCTTTCCAGATATGGACGAGCAGGAGTACCCGCAGGAGTACGGTCCAAGACCTGACGTGACTTACCAGACTGAGGAGGACTTACCCTCAGAGTACCTATGATTTATGACCACTGTTTAGAGATTTTGTTGCTACTTCAGGATAGTCGTTTTATAGTGGATTTATTTCCACCTGACTATCTGACTTGATACTCATTTTGGATATTTAGTTATTATTCAGCTCTTTTCCTACTGATTATTGTGCTATGGATGGGATAGAGATTCTGTGTGACTTGTTGTGACAGTATATTACCACTGGTGGATTGAATATTCATATACAGCGTATGTGTTTATATGGTTTCCATATATTGGAGTTCGTATACATAGGGCTGGGCGTGTTACGTATTCCTAGTCCTATGTATTTTGGGACTGGGGCGTGACACACCACATGCACACAAACACACAAGCACACTCACACATAAACCTATACACGCACACACACTTACAACTATATATAAATACACAAACATATATACATATATATATACACACACAATCATATATATATATATATGCACACACACTAACACATATATATGTATATATATACACACAAACATACACACACACACACACACACACACACACACACACATATATATATATATATATATATATATATATATATATATATATATATACATAAACACATATCCACACTCACACACACGCTCACAAACACACACTCACACTCACACACTCTCACACACACACTCTCACACAAACACTCACACAACTACACCCACATAAACATATATATATATACACATACACACACATATATATACACACACATATATAACTACACATACCTACACATACACAAACACCAACACACACACTCAACCACACTCACCCCTACACACAAAAACATATATATATATATATATATATATATATATATATATATATATATATATATATATATATATATATATACTCAAAAACTCTAGCACACACTCCTCGAAGCTAAACTAACGCGCGCACAAGCCCAAAACCTTGAAACCAAGTCGAAATGGACATTCGGTCATTTCGACGAACACGTGGAGTGCGGTTCGCAAAATCTCGTGAAACGCACACCAAACCTACTAGGAATCGGCCCAAAATTTATCCACGGGTTCTAATCGATATATAGATCCTAGAAATAATACTAACTTATCGATTCTAGGTCCATGGCAAAAACGCGAACGCACATAGAACCTACGACGACGAAAACCCCCAAATCGCCCGAAACGCCCAAATCTCCGCGACACGATCTTACGTGTCTGAACGAATATATGTACTTATCCTTAAGACATCCAAGCACGTCTACCTAGGTCCGTCTAACCTAGAGCAACACCAAAAATTGTGCCAATCTCGGATTTTACCCAAAATTGACATAAAACCTAATGTCAAAGTCTCCAAACACATCAAAACAAGCTCCAACTTTCTTTTACGGGTTGCCCTAAGGTCTAGAAAGTAAAAAAAACTTACTTGGATGTAGAAATTGGAAGAAGAAAGAAGAAAAAAATGGAGAGGAGTGTGAAGAAGAAGAAGAAGAAGAAGAAGAAGTGAAGTGAATGAAAGGAAGGGGGGCTGCTGGTTGTATCCAGCCAAGTAGGAAAATGGGTTAGGGTTTGGGTTAAGTGAAATGACTAAAATGCCCTCCAATTTAAGTCATCCTAATTGGGGTTTGGGTTTGGAGTTCCAAATGCACTCCAATTACTCTTTAATCACTCCAACTAACTAACTAAAAATATAAATAACTATTCTAAGCCAATAAATAAGTCTGACAAGGGTGTTGGTTGGGTTTGACAAGGGTCTACTAGGGTCTGACATGGGTCCAGGCTAGCAAAAATACTAAAATAACTAATAAAAATAATAATATAACCAATAATTAAATATTAATACAAATATTTATAATAAATACACAATTAACCAAATTAAAATAAAAAATACTCTACTCTGGAAATGGGGTAGTGACAATGACGTCATCTTTTTTGTCTCATGGAATTAAGTAAGATAAGATCGACGTAATTAAGTCATTTTAATTTCGAGAATTTTTGAATAATGATTATGATGATAAGAATTTAACTTTAAATAGAAGATGCCTTATGGAATGAATTAGGAAACTTTGATATATTGGACCAAATATTTATAATTTGAGCACAAGATTTAAATTTAGAATATTGAAGATTGAATCATCGATTTAAATTTTAAGGATAAATATAGAATTTTAAACTTAAATATTGGTGGATTGGATTTAAAATTTTATAATTTGAGGATTTAAATTAAGTGTTATATTTTGAATGTTGAATCACCGAGTTGGAATTTTTAGGATGAAAATTGGATTTAGAATTTGATGGCTACAAAATCCTCAAATTTGAAATGTGGAATAAGATTTGATGGAATAGATTTTTGCGTTATTCAAATTTTAGAGAGGATTATGACAACTTGGATTTTGAATTGTAATTTAATTTTGGTTAATTAAATTTTGAGGAGGTTAATAGATTCGACTTATATTTAAATTTTGATTATTTAAAATTGAGATGAGATTATAATCAACTAAATTTAAATTTAAATATTGGTTATTTTAATTTTGAGAAATTATGATATATTTGAATTAGATTTAGATTTTGTTATTTAAAATTTGAGGTGGTTAAGATTTACTTAACTTAGATACAAATTTTGAGGATTTAAAAAAATTTTGACGACTTCATTGAGTACAAATGTATGCAATAATGACTATTAAAAATTTATAGAATAGAGAGACATCCTTTTTAGATCATTAGATCATAGATAGTTCAAGATCGTTCATGTAGACAAGAAGGGACATTTCATCCTCCGTCCTATCATCAACACTTCATATCGTGTACTTATCTTCTCTATCGTGTTCCTTGCAACTCGATTCCATATGCAAGCACTTGATGTGATTGAACTTGTTCGTGTTATACCACCTTACATAAAGCAGACCAAACTGACCGTTAGAACTTAGAGCGTGATTTATATTTTTTTCTTTCCTAGTTAAGGTACGATAATTCATACTTGACCCTTCTCTAGTATATTGCCTTCACTTATTCTTGGAACCAGTGCCTTATTTTTAATTTTGAGGACAAAATTCTTGTAAGTTAGGTAGAATGTAAAGCCCCATAATTTTTAATTTCAATTTTAAGTATATTTTCTAGTATTTATTATTTTTTTGGATTTTATTAGATATTTTCATGGTAGCTAAAAAATAAAATTCTTGATTTATTAATTAAAAATATATTTACATTTAGTAATAAGAATTATTTGAAGAATATATATAAATACATATATTAATTATTGAGTGTAAAATTTATTTATTCAAGTGTTATAATTTTTTGAATTTATTTTATTACTTATCTTTTTTTTTAGAATTTTCTACTCACACATATAGGTTCTATTAAATAATAAATAAAGAAAAAACTTCTTGCAAATATTAGTGACACAAATATATTTTTATTATATATATATATATATATATATATATATATATATATATATATATATATATATATATATATATATAATGAAAAAGATTAATAAAAAGAAAGAAAAAAAGAACAAAAAAGAAGAAGACAAAACCTTAACCTAAACTCTAATCATAAAATAAAATCCAATACCTAATAAAAAGAAAGAAAAAAAGAACAAAAAAGAAGAAGACAAAAAAAGATTAATAAAAAGATTATTTTTGTTCTTTATTTTTTGATTTATGTATATTGTTAAACTGCGCGTCTAAGAAAACTTGGGTACAACGACGAATGTTGTCATCTTTTGTGTCTTATTTTATTTGTTATGCACATTGACCTAGATTTAAGACACCACCCATGATTTTGAGTCATATTTATGTTTCATATGTCCCTGACACAGGTGTTACACGAGTTATGAGGATCATGTCGATCACGAACTTGCGTATTAGACGTGCGATAGAGAATAACTGCTAATAGAATTGCATGCTAGAAGACTTAGCAGTTACTAGAGGTATTTGTGTGTCATGGATATGACATGGTTAGTAGCATTGAGAGGGGAGAACAATGAGTAAGCATATGTGGCTCCTTTATACTTTTCTTTTTGGCCCGTAAGCTTCACCAGACGTGAGGCATTATGACCCCATTATTTATTGTAGGCCTATGATGATCGAAATATGTTATGTCAGTGGCCCCCGGATCTTTGAGAGAACTATACACATCCCATTATATTAGCCAGATAGTCTATACGCAGAAAATTTGTTCTGAAAACTACATATCATATAGATGGTTAGGTGATTACTTTTGGATTTATTTTCAGTATATTGTGGCTTGCTTTTATGCATCTTGTTACGTCCCTTTGAGGACCTGGTATCTTTTCAGGTATAGACGGTCATGACTATTCGCAGAAGGATGGATCAGGACTTGCTACTTCTTTCTCTTTCGAGGAGGTGTTCCCTTCGAGCCTCTCTGATCACTAGATGATGTACTAATTATATTTTCTTTCATATTCTAGTTTGGTAGTGGATTTGTCTTCACTCAACTATTAGTTCTTCTCGACTATTTCATACTTGGTTCATTTCCGTATTTTGTTATTTGTTTCTATTGGTTTTGTGGATGAGATTAGTTTGACTTGTGACATTATATACCACTTGTGAATTAATATTCATTTTACAGCGTACGCATGTGTTATGGTTTTCATATATTGGACTTGCCATATACATACGGCTAGTATGCTTACTTATTTCTAGTCCTACGTATTTTAGCACATCTCTTTGTCACTTGTTTACTATTATTATTTATTATTATTATCTTCTTAAACTATAATAACTCCTTAATAATTATATTTGTTTTCCAGAAATTCTTAGAAAAATTAGAATAATGATTCCTATATCTTCCTACCACTTAAATTATTAAAAAATTACTATTATTAATATTATTATTATTATCATTATTTATTTATTTATTCAAAAATTTATTTATAATTTTGAGGGATTTTACAAGGGATGCTCGTCCACAGAAAATTTAAGAGAAAGTCTGTACTTTGCTCTTAGAACTGGTCATTAAAGACAGAAAGAAGAGGAGATCTGATCGAGGATTCGTCGCTTTCGTTCAGGAAAATTGGTACGGTGTTTGGTGAGTGATTTCAATTTTATTCTCTTTCTTTTCTTCTTGAGTGTGGTGAGGGTGTTGAACCTATTAGGGCAAATAATTCAACACTGGTTTGGTCAATCTTGTAATTTCACCTGAGTTATGCAGATTGGAATTTGTCCAGGTGACGTAGTCAACGCCATATTTGTTGTCTTTATTTGTGCTTGGTGTTCGTTAGACAGGGGATTGATTATCTCATGTGAGTTGGTCTAAGTTTTCGGTACGGTCAGTCTCATAAACTGCATAGGAGCGCTTGTCCGATCCCAACCCTACGCTCAGTCAGGGTAAAGTTTCAAATAAATATTTTTCATGACTTTTAACCTACTGGAATTTGGTCAACCACGTACAGTACATTTATTGAACAATAATTGGATGACTAAAAAAGTGTAATAATTTGATTATTTGCTCAATCAGGGTGGCATCACCATCACTTTATATGTTGCTACGAGCATATTGTCCTTTCCTAATTGGGACTTATTGGTCGTTTATCAGTCTCGTCGGTCCCTCTCATACTTCAAAGTTGAATAGGTTCAATAAATAAAGATATGATTTGATCCTTTGTTTCCCCATCTTGCCTACCATAGCCATCGCCATGCTGATAGATGCTCCGTGCCATTCTGGCAACGTTCATCAGTGCACCAATGAATGGCTCCTCAAAGTAGGAGGTGGAAGTCCGTTCCTTGTTCAGCTTTTTCCAGAGGTCATCAATCAAGCCCCGGACGTACTCTCGAGCAACTTCTTCTACTACACTTTCCTCGTGCATGTAGCACTGGATGGACTTTGGAACATCGCCTTTTTTCATCTCATCCTGAAATAAATAATCGAGAATCGAACATACATGTGAAAGTGTAGTAATACATTAATAGTAACAGTACCAGCATAAGTACGTACCTTAGAGGTGGCCATGTCGTTCCATAGGCGAAAAATAATGGAGGGAAGACGTACTATTTCTGGGTTACTCTCCAAGCACTCCAGTGCTTCTTTTGTAATCTCTCGACTCATGAAGAAGTAAAGGTGGGGTATCGCAGGTGCCCATATGGAAACCCATGCGTTGTCCAAGTACTCTTGCAAGGTTGGCATGTATCCGCTATGGTACCACTTTGCTTCTACCAGATACGCTCTGCATAGATCAATCCACTGCAATAACAAACTTAAAATGCTGCTATCAGTTGGTTTTATTTGTGACTGTTCAAATCTGATATAAATATATATATATATATATATATATATATATATATATATATATATATATTATTTATTTGGTTTGTGTGTGTGCGTGCCCAAGATGATGAATATAAATTCATCGCGGAAGAAAGCAAGACTTGCAATAAGAAAAAAAAAAACGTACATATTTTCTTAGGTAGGGAATAGCTTGAATGCCCTTTGTTTCTAGGATATGTTTAGCCGTTTCATTGGTTGTATCAAAGAGCCCCAGTAAACATATCTTCATATAATTGGGCAGTTCTTCCAATGTACTAGCATCCCATCTAAAGCCAAAAAAAAAAACAAAAAAAAATAAAAAAAAATAATTCCAGAAAATTTGTATCAGTATAATCAGTCGTTAGCTTCATCGAATCAACTTTGTATTATAAGACGCAAAGATCCCCTCACCTTTCAACAGCACTAGTAAAGAGCTCTAGTTCATCCAGTGTGCCATGGACGTCATAAATATCGTCAATAGCAGTAATAAAACAATTAACTTTAGTTAAAGTTTCCCTGAAACTTCCAAACTTAGGCTCAAATGCCCACCCAATGGTGAATAAGTAGTTCTCGACTAAACGGTCCCTACTGAAGCTTAGCTCCTCGCTAAAGCCTAGATTACTCCACCACCTGAAATCAACATACATATATAGAATTAATCATGGGTTGGAAATTATGGATCGACAATGTTTAATAGTACAACTAGAAGAGAAAATAAAGTTGAATAGCACGTAATCACCTCGACAATGTTTTGAGTTCTCTCTGGTACGTGCTTACTTGAACCTTGTTATAGTCCAGCTTAGCTAGTTCAAGTAGATTCTGATCCATGTTCTCCATCCTCTGGTAGGCGTGGATGAAGTACCAGGAGTGCAACCTCGGGATCCTCCAACTAAGCGGCAGCTCCAACGAGCGAACAACATGCTCCCTCTCACAAGGTTCTAATGACGCCGCCGCTCGTTCCTGGAGAAGTTTGGAAGCGGAATGTCTCATCTCAACCAACATGTCCTCCCCTTCTTTTGCAAGATGGGTAGCTTCGTACAGACTGAGTAACGCTTTCGTATCAGTGAAGGTACCATCAGTTTCCATGTCCTTGAAGATCGTCAGAACATCTGGATTTATATAAGCTATCAATAATCAGCAACAAGGTGAATATGATCGATCCGAAAGGGGTCAAATTAAGCATGTTCTAACCTTGTGAAACATTGTACCCATGCTCCCTTAGAAGTCTAAACAGTAAGGCTGTATAATGAAGGTCTCCTTTCATCTCCACCGATTCATATATGGTTCCTAAGGCATTCTCGATCTCCTGTTCAAAGTGATACGCCACACCAAGTTGGCGAAGGGTGTCAATCAGCTCGAGCCTGCGATAAGTCTGCTTCTCCTCATCCAACGTTCGCTTGACGTACTCCTTCAGCATGTTGATCCTCATTACTTCTTTTTCCTACAAACCATTCAGAGTTATGTATGTATAGCTATTGTATATAGTTTGTCATGATCGATTACCATCGGGTCGATCTTCAAAGACTGTATGTAGCTGTTGTCCCACAAGCTTGGTTGGAAATTTGCTGATCTTCGGAATCGAATTGCATCCGAACCCGAACTCTGGGCATTGGTTGTAGCTACAACACGTCTGGTTTGGCTACTCGAGTTTAGCCACACGGGAAGGGCAGTAGTAATAGGCTTACGAGGAAGGGACAGAAGGAAAGAAGAAGAAGATGTCGCCATTTGCGTCTTTGAGATTATAACTGAACCAGCTAGTATTGAACCGCTATATATAACCCAGAAAACTATTCTGGATGAGATTTCCTATAACTATTCTGGATGAGATTTTCACAACCCTTCAAACTTTCATGTTCTTTTACTTACACGTTTATAACTTGGGCACCTACCGACGTATTGCATGTCTACTTTTTGTCCCATTGTCCATTTTTCCACAACTTTTTCCTGTTTTACTTACAACGACACACATAAATCGTGCAACATATATGCCAACTGCTATCCCATTTGATCCTTCTCGCATGTTCAAAAAGCTACGGACATTTGCATGTCCGATCCAAACTGCTATCACAACCGGGTTAGGTCGGATTTATCCCTTCATGTCAGGAGGCTAAGCCTACTCCAACCCAAATCAGAGGACTGGTCCATATAAATAGGGATTAATTCATCCAAATTTACCACATAAAAATTCTTCACTCTCTTATAGTACTTTTAATTTATCTTGTGTTAGCTAACTTCCGGAGACTAAAGAGCTAAAAAATAGCTGGAGTTTGAAGAATCAAAATTTGGACGCTTCAACTTGATCGACCACCACCAAGCTGCATGCAACAATTCTACATCCAGCGTTGGAGAAAACCAAATTGAGGGTTAAGTATTTAATTATTGTACTATATTATATTTCTTTTGATCGAAGTTCCAGATCTTTTATTTTGTTCGAACGCTAACAAGAGTTCTTCATGTACCAAATTCGAAATATAATCTTCTCTCTTGATACTTTGATTGTAAACTGGCTACAAATTTACTATTAAAGGTTGAGCAATGGAAGGGCGATGGCATGGTGATTACAATACAGAAAATTAGAATAATGTATGTGTTGGTTTTGTTTTTCTTCAAAAACTCAAATTCCTCTTCCTTTCTTTAGTCCCACATCGGATGCACCAAAGCCTTCTTGTGTACATATATTAGTTTCTCTCCTTTGCTCTATTAAGTTGTTGTGTGGGGAACCCCTTGGGCCACACGCGCGCGCCGCCGCCGCCGTCCGGCTCGGCTCGGTTCGGTTCGACGCGCGTAACGGGTGCGGGTATGCGCCCACATCTGCGGGCGCCGAATGCCGATCCGATTTCCTCTTCGGGTTCGGGCTGAGAACCTAAAATTCTTTTTGCTCCTCTTCCTTTTTTGAACCGTTCAAATTTTGAATGTTGGGACACTGTCCAGATTCATTGAACCTTGCCTTGCCACAGCTCATTTTTGACAGCATTTATCCCACGTTTTATTCATTACTTAATGGCCTGTTTATGAGCCATTAAGTACCTGTCTGTGGCCAGATTCATTGAACATTGCCACAGCTCCAGCCTATTTATTTGGTCTCCTTCTCCTTCATTTGGTACAGAAAATAATCATACGTCCAAACTCTCTTTCACTCCACTCTCAAACGACATTCTGATCTCCAAATCCTTGCTCTGGCCAGAGCTAAGTTTGGTCTCTCTCTCCGAGTCGTGTGCGGCAAAGAGAACCCGGTAGTCATGGGGTTTTACCACTAGGATCTTCCGAGAAACATCTGCACATAGACCTCGGATAAACTCTTAGGGCAGTGCTTCGTGCACGACTTCCCCGGAGGCCGGTAACAATTTTATTTTTGGGTTTTCTTGTTCTCTGAAAAATATTATATATTATATTTATATTATAAATACGGTTCACAGTATGCACTTGAAGGGGATGCAATGACAAGGATAGAATCGACTACGAATGTTGTTACAGTTGGTGAGTTCAATTGTCTACTGGAATTTAACAATTATGGTCATCGATTCAATGTGCTTTGGGAGAAGGAATTTGAGCCAAGGTGAAGATTGTCACAACCCGATTCCGTAGAATCGTTGGGGCATCCCCCGAATAGTGACCGCCGTGCGGGCCTGGGGTTGCGCCCGCACAAGCACATATTCAGAGTACGCAGATAAATTGAAACACAGATTTGAAACATGAAATAGTTCTCTTTATTGATAATGAACATCTATTACAAACTCTTGAACGAGTCAGCTATTTGTCGCACGGCTTACAAAAGTGTTGACTCAAAATGAGATAGCAGTCCTGTACATTACAACCCTTTACTAAACTTCAAAATGTATAGACCTCCGGGCTGGAGGACGACTTTGCCACGGAGCTGCATTGTGTATATAGAGAGTTGTAAGCTCCTGCTTCAAAATACTTCAAGGATGGCGCGGTCTGGATGCGCCTACAGCTGGACTGGATCGGGAAGACGACTTCGGCTCCTCGCTCAGTTTGCCTTAGTGTAGAGAACCTGTTTCAACGAGGGTCAGTATGTCAAAACATACTGGTGAAGACGAGCTAACCCAACTATACCAATCAACATGTTATTTTAATGAAGCAATGCATATTTTGTGGGTTTCTATCTTGCCTTAGTTCATTTACAAGTAAGCAACATATAAAATTTACTGAAATGAACTTGCCATCGTTCGGTAGATTTTACCTGTCCATCTGAATCACCTGCACAATACTTACCATGCCTTCCCTGCCACGAAGACACAAGTTAGTTTGCAACAGGTTTAAATATACACGTTGGGATCACTGGCTAGAAGCCAGTTTGGACAATAGTCATTGACGAGAATGTATGCAGCGAAAGCACGTGGTGCGCTGCAAGCATCCCGTCAATCATGTGAGACTAAACGTTATGTTCCGCACGGACCGGATCGGTGCCCGTGCCCCAGCGACCGTCCGCAGGAACCATTTACCTTGTGCATAAGTTGTCCGTGATCGATCGTTCATGATACGTTAACATTGATGCAGTTGAGGCAATATGAATATGAGACAAGCAACATTGCATGATTCGTTGTGCATAGTCTTCCTGACAGTTTATTTTATAATAAGTGTATTCCATACTTAGCACAATTTATGGAAGAAGATGCATTCTAACTAAAATTGAAGCATGTATAGAACATTCCAAATGAACAAGCATGCAAATAACTAGCCATTCACAAGTTTGATTGACAAGCAGTATTATCCAAGTCTATTCTCTTTTTATCTTGGTATCTTTTATTATTACTTGGTATCGTTTGATCGGGGCAAACAAGGATGCAAGATTATTAGTTGTGAAGACTGGAAGCAGGGTCAAAACTAGGTCATTAAGCTAATAAACCCTCAAACTCGCCTCCTTGAGATACCGGGATACCCTCGGTATCCGATATCTCAACCTACGCGATACGCCCCGCCTATACCCTCTAAAATATATACTAGCATGTATATATATATATATATATATATATATATATATATATATATATATACATATATATATATATACACATATATATATATATATATAAAAGCATCTCTAACCTCAATCCTAGGCTAAAACTCAATACCTTGTCCCGACGCTCAATACCTTGAGTATCTAAAGGTATTGAGATACTCAAGCCTTACCCCTCACTAACACTAGCTAACTAACTAAAAATCTATAATACATACTACCATATACTAAATATATATATATATATAACATATATCTAACTATATAGATATACATATATAACCTAGTGTATAGGTAAACACCTCAATACCTTACCCCCGCTACCAACTTATCTCAATACCTTGGTATCTCAAGGTATTGAGATACCTTACCCTCTAATTCTAACTAACTTAGCTAGCTATCTATAATATATACTTACATATATATATCAATATATATATATATATATATATATACACACACACACACACACACATATATATATATATATATATATATATATATATATATATATATATATATATATATATATATATATACATATATATACATATATATATATATATAACCTAGTACATAAGCTACCTCAATACCTTACCTCACTACCCTCAATACCTTGGTATCTCAAGGTATTGAGATACCAACCTTACCTCCCCCTCTAACCTACTAACTAGCTAGCTATCTATGCATATATATATATACCTAGCTATATAACTAAGCAAATATATATATATATATATATATATATATATATATATATATATATATATATATATATATATAACACATATACAAATCTACTTATATATCTATATATATATATATATATATATATATATATATATATATATATATATATATATATATATATATATATATCCATACACATACACATATACATATACATATATACTAATATATATCTCTAACTATATATACTAGTATCTATCTATCTCTATATCTATCTATGTAAATATATGTATACATCTATATATATATATAAATACAAAAAAAGGGGGAAGAAACTAGCTCGCGCTGAAACGTGCCGCTGCCCGCAACTGCTGCTGCTGCTGCCGCTGCTGCCGCGGTGCTGCACGGCTGCTGCCGCGGCGCTGCATCTGCGCCTGCATCTACTGCTGCCGCTGCTGCAAGAAACTGCTGCTGCTGCCGCTGCTGCCGTGGCGCTGCTGCCCTGCTGCAGCTAGCTGCTGCTGTGCTCCGCATTGCCTGCAGACGCTGCTGCAACTGCTCCTATCTCACCTCTCTGCCTCCCTCGCTCTCTAGCATACCATGTAAAACCCCTAATTCTGAAATTCATATTAATACTTTTTTATTACTTAGATTTATTTAAAATTTATTTTAGGTGTTTGTGCATCTAGGGTCAACTGTCTCCGAGGGAATCATGCCAATCCCATTTACTGGCCATATAGCCCACTTGTTGGAAAGTTGTTCTCAAACTGCATTCACTTAGACCGTTAGGCGACCCAGTGGATGTTTATATTTCAGTACTTTATTGGCATGTTTATATGTATCTTGTTACGTCCCTCTGAGGACCTGGTCCCTTTTCAGATATAGACGAGCAGGAGTACCCGCAGGCGTACGGTCCAGGACCTGACGCGACTTACCAGACTGGGGAGGACTTACCCTCAGAGTACCTATGATTTATGACCACTGTTTAAAGATTTTGTTGCTACTTCAGGATAGTCATTTTGTAGTGGATTTATTTCCATCCGACTATCAGACTTGATACTCATTTTGGATATTTGGTTATTATTCAGCTATTTTCCTACTGATTATTGTGCTATAGATGAGATAGAGATTCTGTGTGACTTGTTGTGACAGTATATTACCACTGGTGGATTGAATATTCATATACAGCGTACTTGTGTATATGGTTTCCATATATTAGATTTCGTATACATAAGGCTGAGCGTGTTACGTATTCCTAGTCCTACGTATTTTGGAACTGGGGCATGACATATTTTTGGTGGTGGCCCATGCAGGTCTAGAATATATTGTCTTGGTTACGTAACTGTACCAAACAAGCCTGTGTATAGGAATATAATATAAGGATCTCATCCATACTTGACTGAAAACTCATTCTTCCTTCTAACCAGCCTATATTAAGTTTACGCCAAAAACTCTTTACCCTTGTTGGTGTAAAAAGCCAAATGACTGTCTTGTTGGCGTAAAAAGCCAAGCTATGATTGCCTACTTACGCTGTAGGAGATTACCTATTTTATGCTATAGTTATGCCAACTTTACGTTGCAGTTATAAACAACTGCTACCCACGTTCCCTTAGTCTTCCTAATCTTCGTATAACACGTCATACAAACCACATAGGTAACTACCCCAGCGTAAAACTGATGATTCCTGAAAATATAGATGGCCAGCGTAGAATAAACTGATTAGGCGTAAAATGTAAGGATAGGATGTGAGCATATTTGTCACGATCTTAGTTTTCCCAGACATAACCAGTTAGAACCAAATCTTTTGCATTAAATGCAGAGATATGCCTCGAGCCCTGTGCAGAAACAACTTTTTGACATAGCATCTGATTTTGTCTCAAAAGTGAGTGTAAAAAAAAAACTTATTCCTGTAGATAGCGTATACAGAAACCCTAACTTTTCTTCCTCATTTGAAGTAAAAATGACCATGTATTAAAATATATCACTAAATGATAACCTGGATCTCTGTGCAAAACCATCATCACAACCGTCCTCTCGATCATAGTGCACTACTATTGTCAGAGGTCAGGTTCACTGATTTGACCGACAAATTCGTCCAAGGAATACGAAGAGTTCCTCGAACAACTTACGCTGCAACATATGTTAGATTTTTACGCACATAATTTATGTATCAGATTTTTATGCGCAGACCTTTCGCGCAAGCTTTACGCAGAAAGTATAATAAGACGTTACAGGCAGAATTTTTTTTTTACACAGCCAAACTTTTACGCGCAGACTTTACGCACGAAAACTTTTACGTAGACTTTTTTCAGACAGCTTTGAAGCTCTATTTTATGCTGACTTCTTTTAAATCTTTGTTTTAAGCAGACAACTCTAAAAAAACCTTACCTTACGCTTCTCTGCTTTATGCAGATATTTCTGAAACCATGTTTTACGCCAACAATTTTACATCTCTGTTTGATTCATGTTCTTCTTCTAAGCGTTGTGTACATCACTTGCAGAGAGATGGATATGCAGAAGGGAGGTACTGTCATCGATGGTGACACAACTCCTGGAGTCAATGGTCAGACTCAAGGAGGAACCTCAACGAATCCTAGACTTTCAGGACCAGATGGACAGATTCACAATCCAGTTCCATCTGACTTTCCTGTTCCACCTAATGGGAACCTTCCAGTTTCATCGACACCGTAGGATGGCCAGGCCCAAGTATTCCAATTCTTTCAGATGATGTTACAGGAACAGAGACAACAAGCAGCAGAACATAGACAAGAGTTCCTAGTAGCACTTGAAAGGATGGCTGCAAAGACTACTGTACCAGCTCAAGTACTAGCTCCAGTACCCCGAGCTAGAGTTGGCTCAGTGAAGGATTTTATACAAATGGGTCCGAGGTCGTACAAATGTATTGAGAGCCCAAAAGAAACTACAAACTGGGTCACCCACACTCGGAAGTTATTGGAGGCATCACAACTACCTGCAGACCTATGGATGACAGGTGTGAGGATGCTTCTAGATGGTAATGCTCATCACTGATGGGAATCCATGGACCGCTAGCTGGGTACCTACCAGATATGGAAGCAATTCCTGGAGT
Source organism: Iris macrosiphon (assembly GCA_036927795.1). Taxonomy (NCBI): domain Eukaryota; kingdom Viridiplantae; phylum Streptophyta; class Magnoliopsida; order Asparagales; family Iridaceae; genus Iris; species Iris macrosiphon. The sequence goes on along the minus strand of JAYESA010000005.1, from coordinate 169,937,190 downwards.
GCTTTGAAAGAAAGTACTTTCCAGACACCGTCAGAGATGCGTTGTACGATCAGTTTCTCCACCTGGAACAGGGAAAGCGAACAGTTGATGAGTACGATGATGAGTTTAGTCGCCTCAATAAATATGGCGCTGCTCTGATACCAGATGACTTAGCCAAGGCTAAGAGGTTTCATCGCGGACTAACTTAGGAGCTCCAACATTACACTAGCTCACAGTCCCGAATCTCTTATGCCGAGTTACTGATAGAAGCTAGATTGCAAAAAACTATCAGCCAGGAAAAAGAAGGTCAGCTAAAGACACAACCAGGACCAGTAAGGACACATCAAGGAGGACCTATTAGACGTTATTTAGCTCAACAACAACAGAACCAACACAGAGCAGGACCGTACCAGATTCCAGAGAAACCCGAATGCAATTTTTGTGGGAGACGCGGGCACATCTCAAGGGACTGTCGGATCTGTTTGGGATAATGTATGAGATGTGGTTCCGGTAAACATATATTGAAGGACTATCCTATGCTACAAGCATGGACACTTCCACCGCCAGCACAATGGCTAGCACTTCCAGCACCAAAGCCAGCTCAGCAAATGATGAGACCAGGAGCACCTCGACCTCTAGAAGCAGGAGGATTTTAGTAAGGGCCACCACTACCTGCACAGGAGAAGCAATTTACGAGGGCTAGACAGGGGCAACCCCAGAGGAACGGACAAGCTTTTGCAATGAAAGTGGATGACATGAATCAGGAGATTGATGTCATAGCAGGTATCACTCTTGCTTTTGCTTTTTCTGCTGTGACATTATTTGATACATGAGCCATCCACTCATTCATATCATCTAGTTTTATTACCAAACACAATATTTCCTCTACACCCTTATCTAGTTGTGTTAGAATTCTTACCGGAGGAGGAGTTGTACCTGTTAATAGAAATTGTAGATCATGCCCAATAGTAATACGTGGCAGAGAAATGAACGCCCGACTCTTAGTCCTTCCTATGCCAACTTTTGATATTGTGCTTGGAATGGACTGGCTAAGCAAGTACCACGCTTTCTTCGATTGCTTTGGAGGAAGCATTCTTTTTAAGGTACCATGATAGCCTGAATTTGAGTTTGCACGAGGATCCACAGAAATCCTTGATGGTATGCAGCTCGCAATAGACGATGTTGTTTATCACCCCATTATTTCAGAATTTTCAGACGTCTTTCCAGAAGAATTACGAGGACTACCCCCAGATAGAGACGTAGAGTTTTTGATTGAATTAACACCGGGAGTAGCACCCATAGCATCACATGTTAATAGACTGGCAAAGAAGGAGATGGATGAACTAAAGACACAGTTGAAAGAACTAGAAGAGAAATATTTCATCCGACCAAGTGCATCACCCTGGGGAGCACCAGTATTGTTTGTACCAAAGAAGGATGGATCAGTGCATATGTGCATTGACTATAGAGCCTTGAATACAGTAACAGTAAAGAATAAATATCCACTACCATGTATTGATAATTTATTTGATCAACTCAGTGGAGCCAAGGTGTTCTCAAAGATATATTTGAGATCAGGATATCACCAGGTGAAGGTACGAAAGGAGGACATTTCAAAGACCGCATTCCAGACAAGATATAGATACTACGAGTTTTTGGTCATACCATTTGGATTGACCAATGCTCCAGCTATCTTTATGGACTTAATGAATCGAGTCTTCCATCAGTATTTGGACCAGTTCGTGGTCGTCTTCATAGATGATATACTTGTCTATTCAACGAGCTACGAGATGCATGAGAAGCACCTGTAGATTATTCTAGAGACCTTGAGGAGAGAGTAATTGTATGAAAAGCTCAGTAAATATGAGTTCTTCTTGGACAGAGTCTCATTTCTTTGACATATAGTTACATGAGATGGTATTTCTGTTAATCCAGAAAAGATCTCGGCAGTCGAGACATGTCTTGTTCCTAAATCAACAGCGGAGGTGAGAAGTTTTCTTGGACTTGCGGGATATTACCAACGGTTCGTGGAGAACTTCTCAATAATAGCAACACCTATGACCTGGTTAACTTGCAAGGATCAAGAATTCATATGAACCAACGAGTGTCAGACCGCTTTCGAGGAGCTGAAAAAGCGATTGACTTCAGCACCAGTGCTGACTATTCCATCAGGATCAGGAGGCTATGTGATCTACAGTGACGCATCAGGGAAAGGCTTGGGATGCGTATTAATGCAGCATGGCAAGGTGATTGCATATGCATCTAGGCAATTACGAGTACATGAGAAGAATTATTCAACTCATGACTTGGAACTTGCAGCAGTTGTATTTTCTCTAAAATTATGGAGACATTACTTATATGGGAAACGAGTGGAAATATATACCGACCACAAAAGTCTCAAGTATGTCTTCACCCAGAATGAGTTAAATATGAGGCAACGTCGATGGCTCGAGTTGATGAAAGATTTTGAGATAGAGCTACATTATCATCCAGGTAAGGCTAACATTGTAGCAGACGCATTAAGCCAGAAATCAGTAGCTTACTTCTTGACAACACAGAAAGAATAATTGAAAGACTTGCAAGGTTTTGGCATTGAAGTGATATTACCCGGAGCAGATAGGACACTAGCCAACTTGCAAATACAATCCTCACTAGTAGAGAGAATCAAGGCAGCATTGCCTACCGACGCCAGATTCAGGAGATTAAAGGAAAGGATAGAGGCCGAAAAGCAGACATGACTACATATTCATGATGATGGGACATTACAATGTGGTGATCGTCTCTATGTTCCCAATGGAGAAATTCGATAAGAGCTGATGACAGAAGCTCATAGTTCGATATATTCTATTCATCCAGGAGGCACCAAGATGTATCGAGACTTATGACAGTACTTTTGGTGGCATAGAATAAAAAGAGAGATAGCTCGCTTTGTAGCTAAATATTTAATATGTCAGCAAGTAAAGGCGGAGCACCAGAGAACAGCAGGGTTATTGCAACCACTTTCGATACCAGAATGGAAGTGGGCGTACATCACTATGGACTTTGTCACAGGTTTTCCCAAGAGTCCAAGTGGTAAAGATGCAGTATGGGTAATAGTAGATAGACTCACCAAGTCAGCCATTTCTTACCTTTCAGGGTTGGCCAATCTATAGAAGCTTTGGCTGACTTATATATAAGACAGATCGTGAGATTGCACGGTATTTCAGTCAGCATTATATCAGACAGAGTTTTGCGCTTTACATCACACTTTTGGAAAAGCATGCAAGAAAGCCATGGAACTCATCTGAAATTCAGTACCTTTTATCACCCGCAAACAGATGGGCAGTCAGAACGTACTATTCAGACATGGGAGGATATGTTGAGGGCTTGTATGTTAGACTTTGGAGGATCATGGGAGGACCACCTACATCTTATGAAGTTTTCTTACAACAATAACTATCAGGCGAGCATCTAGATGGCCCCATTTGAAGCATTGTATGGAAAGAAATATAGGTCTCCTGTGTGTTGGAGTGACATAGGAGAACGTCAGATTTTAGGACCAGAGTTAGTGGTCAGCACCGTTGAGACAGTTAAGATGATACAAGGACACTTGCGAGCAGCACAAGATAGGCATAAATAATGGACAGACCTTCATCGTCGTCCTTTGGAGTTTAAAGAGGGAGATCATGTCTTCTTAAGGATATCACCTACCAGAGGCACCATCCGATTCGGAGGACGCGGCAAGTTGAGTCCAAGATGGACCATTTAACGTACTGTAGAGAGTGGGAGAAGTAGCATATCGACTTGCGCTACCACCCTCACTTGAGGGAGTACATAACGTATTCCATGTATCATAGCTCAGACGATATGTGGCAGACAGAAGTCATGTTCTCGACCATTCGAAGATCACTATTGGGCCGAGCTTGTCATATCAAGAGAAACCCGTGGGAATCCTTGATCATAGAGAGAAAGTATTGAGAAACCAGACTATTTTCTTGGTCCGCATAGCATGGAGGGATGGCTCGCCAGGAGATTCTACTTGGGAACGCGAGGATGACATGCGCAAATGTTTTCCAGCCCTATTTGACCAAGGTATAAATTTACTTTGTTAATTTATATCTTATACCATTCTTGACTTGCTACCGTGACTTAGTTTTAATTTTGCGGATGGAATTTTTATAAGTTGGATAGAATATAAAACCCCTAATTTTAAAATTCGTATTAATACTTTATTATTACTTAGATTTATTTAAAATTTATTTTAGGTGTTTGTGCATCTAGGGGATTTATGGAGCCATTATAATTTTTTCCTAATTTTTTCCATGTAAGAGACCCTTTGGACAGTTGCTAGTTTAACCGTATGCACCAATATAATTTTGTAGAAAATTTCTATATATATATATATATATATATAGTTTTATTAAATAAGAAAAAGGAATAAGAAAAAAAAGAAATAGAATTTCTTATTGTATCAAACCCACAACCGTTAATCACCCCGCGTAAACTTTGTTTTTCCTTTCACCGCGTGTAAATATCAGTAGCAGCTTTTCCCCGCGTATACTTCTCCGCGCGTAAACTACAGCAGCAGCTTTTCCCCGCGCGTAAAACTCCTCAGCAGCCGCAGTTCACCCACGCATAAATATCCGCAGGAGAAGCAAAACCCAATTTTGCTTTGCCTTACTTTCCCACACGTGTAAGCTTCTCATTGCACCGCTTCTTAAACACTAATATTACTAAACACCCCTCAACCGAAACCAAAACCAATGAAAAGAAAGAAACAGCAGCGGCAGTAGTTTTAGTTTTCTTAAACACTAAGTTTTTCCACCGCCTCTTATTCTTTATATATATCCATGCAATACACCCTAAAACCCTAAACCTTACTTCTCCAACTTAACACTGTTGTGGACGCTTGCACTATACGGAAACATTGTTCGGCAAGTATACCTTGCCACAATACTATTATTTATATTCCAAATGATACATGATTCTGTTTTATTTATGTATTTGTATTGGACCTTGATTATGAGACCACCCCAGTATTATGGAACATTATTTGGTTCATTGGCCAAGACACAGTTGTTACACGACTTGTGAGTCTCATATAGATTTTGGACTACGTATTGGGTTGGTCACCTGTACGTAAGAGCCGTGCATTAGGAATGACTGCTGATAGAAACTTTGTATGCTAGTAGACCTGGCAGTTATTAGAGGTTTATTGTGTCATGAATATGGCATGCTTAGAGCATGGGGTAGGAAGAACAATAAGTAAAGTGTTTGGGCGCCTTTGTACTTTTTTCTTGTATGCTCGGATTCTCCGTCAGAGAAAAAGGTGATGATGACCCTATATTTTATTGGCGGTCTCTGCCGTTCAAAAGACGACATGCTTTTAGGCCCTTGATTCTCTGAGAGAATCATGCCAATCCTATTTACTGGCCAGATAGCCCACTTGTTGGAAAGTTGTTCTCAAACTGCATTCACTTAGACGGTTAGGCGACCCAGTGGATGTTTATATTTTAGTACTTTATTTGCATGTTTATATATATTTTGTTACGTCCCTCTGAGGACCTGGTCCCTTTCCAGATATGGACGAGCAGGAGTACCCGCAGGAGTACGGTCCAGGACCTGACGCGACTTACCAGACTGGGGAGGACTTACCCTCAGAGTACCTATGATTTATTACCACTGTTTAGAGATTTTGTTGCTACTTCAGGATAGTCATTTTGTAGTAGATTTATTTCCACCCGACTATCAGACTTGATACTCATTTTGGATATTTAGTTATTATTCAACTCTTTTCCAACTGATTATTGTGCTATGGATGCGATAGATATTCTGTGTGACTTGTTGTGACAGTATATTACCACTGGTGGATTGAATATTCATATACAGCGTATGTGTGTATATGGTTTCCATATATTGGAGTTCGTATACATACGACTGGGCGTGTTACGTATTCCTAGTCCTACGTATTTTGGGACTGGGGCATGACATATTTTTGGTGGTGGCCTATGCAGGTCTAGAATATATTGTCTTGGTTACGTAACTGTACAAAACAAGCCTGTGTATAGGAATAGAATATAAGGATCTCATCCATACTTGACGGAAAAGTCATTCTTCCTTCTAACCAGCCTATATTAAGTTTACGCCAAAAACCCTTTACCCTTGTTTGCGTAAAAAGCCAAATGAATGTCTTGTTGGCGTAAAAAGCCAAGCTATGATTGCCTACTTACGCTGCAGGAGATTACCTATTTTACGCTATAGTTATGCCAACTTTATGCTACAGTTATAAACAACTGCTACCCACGTTCCCTTAGTCTTCCTAATCTACGTATAACACGTTATACAAACCACATAGGTAACTACCCCAGCGTAAAACTGATGATTCCTAAAAATATAAATCGTAGATTTGTACCTGTCGAACGTAGAAAGCTCCTTGGCGCAGAATTGTAGATTTGTAGCTTGTGAAAAAGAAATCTTCCGAGCATAAAATTGTGGATCTGTTGCCTCTGAGCGTAAACTAAACGCCACCGAGCGTGAGATCATAGATTTGTAGCTGCTGAGCGTGAAGTCGTAGGTTTGTTGCCTCTCAAACGTAAAAGCTACCGAGCACAAAGGCATCCGGGCGTAAAACCATAGACTCATAGCCTATAAGCGTAGAACCGTAGATCTGTAGCTGTCGAGCGTAGAAAGCTCCTCAACGTAAGAACCACGAATCTGCTTTGCGCAAAAACTTTTTGAATTTCGCTGACTGTTCGCCTTCTCTGAGTAAATAGGCTGACGTAGTCCCCAATCATAACCGAATATTAATTAGAAGATTTGGTTCGGGATTCGAGGAGTCCATCCGAACTCTATATATACCCCAAGTTTCTGAGAGAAAACTTTTCATCCGTCTTCTGTGAAAGAAAGCCCTCGACTGTTCGAGTTCTCCTTCGTTTCTTCTCCGAGATTTCAAAGTTTCCAGTAATGGCCACGAAACAATCCTCCTCCACTTAGGGAAAGAAGGTTGATTATTCTTCTCGTTCTTCTGCTCAAGTGAGAGCGTCTTCGGTCGGGCAAGACGAACTTCACCCTGAGCGAAGTATCCCGCCGACGAGCAGTGCCCCCGGCCTTAAAGGTAGAGCTTTTGGGACGAAGAAGAATGACTAAAAATCCTTCGCACACGTTGTATGTGACCGTGCTAGGTCATCTTCTGTGCTAATAGCCTCTTTGAGGAAGATGATGCACAGAGACGTTTCATCTTTTACGCCAACATTTCTAATGTGTCAGCGCAAAAACTCCATATTTTCGCAGTCTGGCGTAAAAGCTTTGACTGTCGAGAGTTGGCGTATAAAATTTGAGTGTTACGCTTCTGGATGAAGATTTTGGCGTAATACCTCAACTTTATCAGACTGGCGTAAAGCACAGACTGTATACTGCCAGCCTTGAACTTTACGCTTTTAGGAAATTGATTCCAGCGTAATGGCCAAGTTTTTACGGTCTTGGCGTAAAGCTCAGACTGTTGATTTTTTGCGTATGCTGCAAGATCTGTAATGTCTAGTTATAGGAACTGACGTATTTTTCTTGCACTCTTGCAGTTAACTTGCATGTGTCCCCATTAGCCGATGTGATGGGTTCTGCCGTCGGGATGCTGCACTCCAACTATCTGGAGGATCTGTCACACGTGACATTTCCTATCTCCGGGCCCCGGTATCCCGAAGGAAGGGAAATTCTGATATTGGCTCAGGGCGAGCGAACGCTGCTGAACTTGATCAACGGAGAGCCCCGGACATACATAGACGGGACCAGTACCTAAAGCCGGCTTTCCTCTTCGGGGACATGATTGACAAGCAGTCCCAGACAAAGCCCAAGAAAGAACTCTGGGCCTTCCCTGCCGGGAGCTTGGTTTTGTATCTGCCCAAGATGCCGAGAGGCTATCCCATCTCGGTGTTCTTCCATGCTACACATCCCAGGAGGATGTCGTGGACGCTGACTCCTGATCTTCGCGGTAGGCCGGGGAAGATATTTTATCTGAAAGGAGCGGACCAGGGGTCGTTTGTTAGTAGCGCTTCCGGCAATGTGACAATATTCAGGGGACTATACCCGGGCAGTGTCCCGAGTGAAGACAGCTTAGTGATCCAGTCGGTCCAATTACCGACTTTCTGCAATAATTTCATGGGGCATGGGGGAGTATACCCCAAGGTGAACCCTCGGTGCGGCGGGTGGATCACCCCTACAAATCTTCGATGGGCTCGCTTAGCTGATTGGGCCGTGAAGCATTTTTAGACCGAGTTGGAGAGCATTGGTCTGTTTGTATCTGTGAGTGCTACCAGTGTTGGGTTACCTCCTAATCCTAACCTATTTCTGGCACTGATGGAGCGATATATTTTGCTCACCGGGACTTTCGCCACTCCACTGAGGGAGTTGGGATTGGCCCTCCATGAGATGGCAGAGATCTCGAGACTGCCGATAGGGGATACTCCGTATGAAGAGTATGTTCCTACGAACCGGGAGCTGGGGGATTCAGACCCTCGGGTAGTGGAAGTGTATAGGAGCTGATGTGCCACTACCTTGCTTGCACCACTTTTTATAGTGAGCCCTCAGATTTGGCTCACATCAATAAATGGACGTCCTACCTCTTCTTTCACCGGTCCAGGACTGCTAAGCCGGAGAAGGTATTGGAGGGCAAGGATCAGCCTGTGAATCCTCTGAGCGTGCTTAATGCTCAGGTAGTCGACGATCTCATGGTAGATGCTGGGGCTCCGGACTAGATCCTCGACGAAGGGATAGGACAGTATCCTGTAGGCACTAAGGCCTATAGTTATTTGAGGCGCTGCCGCAGACCTCTGTCCAGGGAAGCTCAACTGGCTGGCTTCCTCTCCATATGGCTGCACCGACTGGTGGTACCTGACATCACATCTGCGGACCGCATTCACCGCAATACGCTATGGCCTGCAGTGCGTCTGGTGTTCGGGGCAAGACTGGGCTTGCTCCCTGCCATGGTGTGCTGCATTCAAGCTGGCCGGAGGGCCATGACTGACGGGCTGCTCGCCGATGAAACTCGGCGTGATAGTTTTCCCAGGGTAGAATTACCATACCTGTATTTTGATAGGATGGTTAATTCTTCATAACCCCAGGGTTATGTCTCCCGGCTCCGACAGTAGTTCGGGGGCTAGTTTCTTGTTGAACTACCAGAAATCTTCCTAGAATGTGGCCACGGTTCTAGACTGTCGGCGGGTGCTGGGCTTCAGTCACAGCTGGAAGCTTTTCTGCACTGTCTCCTATGTACATCGCAATCAATCGGGGATTAGGCTTGAGGATTCAGGTAGAGGGAAGACCAATCTTTCTCCTGAAGCTTTTAATTGGTTGGTCTGCATTAGACCCTCCCATTTACTGTACAGGAGTGAAGACCATTGCTTCTTGGAGCCCTACCTGCCTAGTCAGTTTGCTAGGCAGTTTGGGTATGATCAGTTGCACGTGGGCAACGCCGTGACCAGCTTCCGGTCCAGGGGTGGACTCATTGATGGAGCGAGAGACTGGCGATACTTCCTCATGGGTTACACTGGAGCGATTTTTACCGTGCCGGTTATTACACTCTCTACGGAGCTGCGCATCCAGCACTCGTATGCCCAGTTCTATGTGGCAACGAACACCTTCCATCGCGATTTTGACATATATGGAAGTTTTAGAGTGCCCTCTTCCAAGTCTGGAGGAAGAGTCGATGTCCCTTCGGTTTCTTCCGACGAGGGTGAGGAGTTCGTCAATTCAGATGAGCCTCTGTTGGCGGTATCGAAGGGTGAAGTACCTCTGCCTGCAGGGCCTTTTGTAATCTCTGGGAAGCGAAGGGCTCCTACTCCGAAGGAGACTTCCCCTCGCAAGAGGAAGAAGCAGACGGTAAATCGTCCTCTCCGGATTCCTGGTATTGAGGCTCCTGGAAGTGAGCCTGCATCTCCCTATGCTGGGGATGATTCTTTGATTGGAGGTTCCTCGCCTTTTAGAGAGGGATCCTCTAATATTCCGGCCGGTGGTGCCGGAGAATCTCTGTTGGAGGCCGCCGTCGCTGATACTGCTTCAGGTAGTGGAACGAGGTCGCCTCCGGGCTGAGTATACCTTTATGCGGATCGGCATCGGGAGGGACCCCTGCCGTGCCTGTAAGCGCACCTGGCGAGATTCTAGCCGATGAGCCTCGGCTGGAATTTGACGAGGACCTATTTGCCAGCGTCAGTTAGCAGACCCCTTTCTCCAGGTATGACAGCTTATATAGCATCATTAAGAAATGATTTAGCTATACAGGCCGCAGATACGACATATATGCCGTCGGCCATGGGTAAATATCGTCTTCACGCCTCTTCTTTTAGGAAAATTAACATTATGCTGATATTAACTTCCTTTCGTATTCTTTTCAGGGGAAGATCTTTTCGGGGAGGGCAGTGTAGATGCACCCTTCGGCTCTGTGTTAGGTCCTGGCGGCGACACGGAGGTGGCTGATTTTGAAGAGGAAACATCTTCGGGTGCCGGCTCGCCTGTCGACGAGGTCCCGATATCTCAAGAGGAGGATGAGCCTGTCATTGCGATAATGCCTCCTTTGAGTATGCTGGTATCTTCGTCCGGTGTTGGCACTTCTTCTTTCGTCGCACCACCTGTTGAGGCGACGGCCGTGGCAACATCGTCTACGGTTGTTCTTGGAGGAGGACTCACCAATAACGAGGCCACTCCCAGCGTCCATTCGGATCTAGCTGCGCTGATTGAGCAGTACACCGGCATCTTCTACACCACTTTAAAAATGTTAATATCAAGGGTGTTGGCGAAGAATCTGAGCTTTGCGTCACTGAAGAGGTCCTTTCGGTCCACGATAGTGCCGATCCGAGAATTTGATGACACTGGGCTAGCTGATACGCTGGAGGAGATAGTTAATGGTTTGGAGCAACCCATTAACGAATACTTGCAGCTAGCTCGAGACAATATTGAAGAGCTGGTCCAGGCTAGATACGACTCCATGACTGCGCGGCTTGCCAAACAGATGGCAGGTGTAAATAAATCCATCCAGACACATCAGCAGGAGATGGATGAAGGAAAAGCCATCCTGGAGGAGGCCATTGCTCTTCAAACGAAGTGCCAGGCCGAGCACGAAGGGAATGTAGCGAGGGTCCGCAGGCTGGAAACTAAACTCGCTCAGGCAAAGGAGTGGGCTTCTCAGTTATCGGAAGCTCTAGCTGTGGCAGATAGCCGATTGGGCGTAGCACAACAGAACTTTGCGCGTGCAGTAGTCGCCCGTGCTGGTTTTCTTCGGGCTAGAGCCGAACTGTCTCTCTTGAGCAATGATGAGGCACGACTAGAGCGGGCTCGCGCTGATGTCCTGGATTCCAGGACTGAGAGGATGGCCGCACTGGCGCCGCAGCTTCGCGACCTGACTGCTCCCCCTCAATGATGTACTTTTGCTTTTGCTTTCGCTCTTTTTTTTTGGGAATAATAAAGAGGCTTTCATCTGACTTTTTGGACCCATCATTTCGGGATGTAAATGACAGGTTTGGGTGAAAGTGATACCAGAGGTAATATGGACGTGATATACTCTCGGTAAGTTTTAGCAGGATATATCTATTCAGAGGTTATATGGACATGATAGAATATGATCCAACTAGTTTCGTTTTGGAAGTAGTTTTGTCAGAATGAGATTTTCGTCATATTCCACTTGAGCTGAGGAGGTTAAGCATAGTACTTTTTTAGGAATTTGTCATTGATAGGAGCCATTAACAGGTCTCTATTAGGCTGGGCTAACCTGTAAGCGCTGTTTGAGAACGTCGTCTCGATCACATAAGGGCCTTCCCATTTGGGCTGGAATTTGCCTTTACTTCTGTGAGTAAGAATCATCGACCTTCTCACAGCTAAGATTAGCTCGCCGACTTTGAACACCCTTTCCTTCACTTTTTAATTAAAAGCCCTGGAAATATGTGCTTGGTAGAGCGCGATGCGCTGTTGAGCTTGGAGGCGTTTCTCGTCTAATCCTTCTAGCTCTTGAAGCCTTAACAGGTCATTCTTTTCTTGAGTCAACTCATTAGCCACGGCTATCCTGAGTGACGGAATTTGGATCTCGATGGGGAGAACTGCTTCGCTCCCGTAAACTAATGAGAATGGGGTACAACTTATCGGTGCTCGTACCGTGTGCGGTATGCCCAGAGACATTCTCCCAGCTTCTCATTCCAATCCCTTTTGTTCGAAGAGACGAACTTCTTCAAGAGCTTGATAATGGTTTTGTTGAAAGCTTCCGCCAAACCATTAGCAGCAGGATTATATGCCGTAGAGGCGATATTTTGTATCCGATTTTTATCGCAAAATTGATGAAACGCTTGGCTGATGAATTGAGGCCCATTGTCATGGATTATCCTTCGGGGTATCCCGAAGCGGTAAATGACATGATGCTTGATGAAGCTGATCACATTAGATACCTTCACCTCAGCAAGAGGGATCACCTCTGTATATCTGGAGAAGTAATCCGTGATGGCCAGTATGAACCGGTGACCTCTGAAAGAAGACGGGCGAATAGGACCGATGATATCCATACCCCATGCTTCGAAAGGCCAGGATGCAACCGTAGGGTGTAGATATTCGGGAGGTTGATGGATAAAGTCTGCATGGACCTGACAGGCTCTGCATTGTCTTGTATACTTTATTGCATACGCCGTCGTGGGCTTCACTGATAATCCATTGTACTTTAACACCTGAGAGACATCGTAATAATAGTCCGTCATAAGACCGATGATATAGACATTATGACGATGCGTCGAAATAGAAGCGTAATGATCGTCTTTTGACGGATACTGCTTCTTTAGGATCCTCTGGCAAGATTCTGTATGCTACAAAATCTATAAAGGGACTTCTCCAGTCTCTCTTGGGAGGATCTGTGTCCACCGCGTAGATGCGTTCTATGTGAAAGTTATTTTTCACACAGAATAAATCTCTGTTAAGAAGGATTACTGAATTATGCCTTCTTATAGGGGTAGCTAAATTTGAAGCTAGACTCGCTAGGGCATCAGCTTCCAGATTCTGAGATCGAGGCACATGTTCCCGGAAGAATCCTTTGAATGTCATGGCTATCTCGACCGTTGCTTGGTGATAGGGGATGAGGTCTGGATTCCAGACTTCATATATTCCTCTGACTTGATTGACGATCAGCAGAGAATCACTGAAAGCTTCCAGAGATTCGACGCCCAATTCTTTAGCGACTTGGAGGCCGATTAGTAGAGCGTTGTACTCTGCCACATTGTTGGAACAGGGCTCGCTAAGAGAATATGCTCGGTAGACGACGAGCTTATCAGGAGTGACCAGAACAATTCCTACTCCCGAAACCACGTTTCTCCTGGGACCAGTTCTGGAGGCACCATCGAAGAACAGTTGCCATGCATTACTTTCCATTGCAGAATTATATTCTGTAACTTCATCGGGAATGTCCTCGTACAGTTTGGAGGCCTCCGGGATCGGATGAGTAGCTAGGAAGTCAGCCAACGCTTGGCCCTTGACGGACTTCTGAGGGACGTACACCATGTCATACGGTGTTAATAATATCGCCCAAGTCGCGAGTTGGGAATTAAGAACACTTGGCTTGTTCATCAGTACCCGAAGAGGATTGATCCTAGAGATGATGTGAATGGTCTGGCCTGTGATATAGTGTCGCATTTTCTTAATAGCGAACATCAGAGCCAAGCATTCTTTCTCCACTGGATTGTACCGGTGTTCGGCTCCGACCGTCATCCTGCTGAGGTAGTAGATAGCCTGCTCATGACCCATCTCGTTCTTTTGTGTAAAAAGAGCTCCCAGAGAATGATCCATCGCTCGAACATACAGCACGAATGGTCTTCCTATGACAGGAGGCACTAGAACTGGCGGACTAGTGAGGTAGCGCTTGATATCACCGAACGCTTGTTGACAGGCTTTGTCCCATACGAAGGATACACCTTTCTTCATGAGACGAGAAAAGGGCTGACATCTTCCAGAGAGGTTGGATATGAATCTCCGGATATAAGCCAGACGACCTTGAAATCCTCTGAGTTCCCTAAGATTGCGGAGCGGTCGCATTTCTAAGATGGCCTTGACTTTATCAGGGTCCACTTCAATGCCTTTGGCGGTTATGACAAATCCCAAAAATTTGCCACTAGATACCCCCAGAAAGGACTTTGTAGGATTCATTTTGAGTTGATGTTGGCGCATCAATTCAAATACTGTCTTCAAGTCTTGGATATGATTATCCTTGAGGCAGCTTTTGACAGCTACATCATCCACGTATGCGTAAATGCTTATAGAATATGTTACTCATAGTCCATTGGTACGTAGCCCCGGCATTCTTCAATCCGAAGGGCATGACCGTATAGCAATATACCCCCAATGGTGTCCGGAAGGCAGTATGCTTCTCGTCTTCAGGATGCATCTTGATTTGATTATATCCTGAAAATCCGTCCATGAAAGACATATGTTCAAAACCGCATGTATTGTCAATCATGACTTCTGTGATGGGAAGAGGAAACTCATCCTTGGGGCAGGCTGCGTTCAGATCTCGGTAATCGATGCAGACTCGTACTTTCCCATTTTTCTTCATGACCGGGACAACATTGGCGACCCAGTCGGGATGTTGTTCTTCACGGATGAAGCCGCAGGCTATCAACTTCTTGATTTCAGCTTCAATGGCGTCCATCATATCCGGACGGAACCGGTGTTGGTGCTGCTTCACAGGCTTCGAATCGGACAATATATTGAGCCTATGAGTAGCCACCTTTGGATCAAGGCCTGGCATGTCCTCATAATTCCACGCAAAGATGTCGATATATTCTTTTATCAGATGGATAACTTCTTCCCTTTCTGCTTCGGAAAGATTGTTACTGATAAATATCGGCTTTGGCGAAAGCTCATCCCCAACGTCAATCTGGATAACTTTGTCTTCAGTGGGAGGTTCTCTCTGTTCGAAGTGGAACTCCCATTGTGTATCCATTTGCTGAGCACAAGCGTCATTATCAAACAGTTCAGATTCTTGTTCGTCTGATTCGAAGGAATCCGTCATTACCATATTTATTGACAATGTTCGCTCGAGAGCATGAGATTAGTCGGAGGGCGCTGAGCCGTTTTGAGAGGAGGAGAAGATATCCTCGTTCGACTTAGGAGTTGCGAGGGAGGTGGTATACCCTAACCCGAAACGAGTTCGTTGATAGTAGGGATCACCGTGCAGCGGCATTCGTTTGCCTTTCCCGTAGTTGAGACCCGGTTCCAGCTTCAAGTTATAACCCATATTTTGCATGATCTTCAAAGCTTGCGGGCTGTATCTGTGAACCTGCATTTTACCGGCATCGTCGTCGGAAGAATCCTCTTGCATAGTCGGTTTATTGCGCATGCGGCCAAAGACTATTGAATGTTGACTGCTGCAAGTAGGCGGGACAATGAAGATAGAATCCTTATGCGGTCCATATATCGTGGTGACATTGGATGGTGATGCCACTTCCCTTATATACGGATGATAGGAATCTATAGCTTCCAAGAATTTTTGCGCTATAAGTTCTATATCGTCGCAGGGGGAGGATTCCTGATTTGGAATTTGGGCATCAATATACTGGAAAAGAGGATGTTTATTATCATCTGAAACCCTATTCCCGGTTGCATTTACATCACTTGGCTGCCTGTTGCGCCGGAGGTTGATGACCAAGGGTGGAGGCTTCTGGTTTAATGATCACTAGAGGATCACCCCCTTTTCCTTACCTGGTCTCGTTCAGGTGGATAGCCATAGGCTTTATGGCTTTTGGACGAGTAGTCCGTCCTTTCACCTTAATTGACAGAGGTTACTTGGCAGAGGGTTCTTCTGGCTCTCGGTGGGATTCCTTCTCTGCTTCGGTTGACGCCTCTTCCGTGCAGTCTTGAGAGTACAACACGGCATCAGAGTAGTAGGATTCTACTCTTTTAAACGGGTTCAGGTCAGCAATCTCCGTTTGTACTGTTCCTCGGGCGTCTACATATTTGAAGCATTGATGTAGAGTCGAAGGAACGATGTTGTGGTCGTAGATCCAAGGTCTATCCAGCAGAATATTGTAGGATACCTCTGAATCGATGATGTAACATGTAGCCACCGATCTGAGGTTGCCAATTTGGATCCTCAGGCGAATTTTCCCTAACGGCTTACTTCTTCCGGCGTTGAAACCCACGATCGTAGTGGTGGTGTACGCCAATTCGCTGGTAGGAATCCTCAGCGGTCTGAGCAGACTATGAGGAATGATGCTGATTGATGATCCCGGATCTATGTAAATCCGGTCGACCTCCATGGAATCGACGTACCCGGTGTAATAGAGGGGTCTGTCATGCCTGTTATGTTTTAACAACATGTCATCTTGAGTGAAAGTGATATTTGGGACCACCTCCATCACACTGTGGCATTGAAGACACACTACTGGTTCTTCGTCAGGGGACTTGAGCTGAGTCAAGTATGCATCCCCTGCATCAATGCTTCACTCAGGGCTTGACGAGTGTCCTGAGAGAGCCTGAGTAGCTCGAAGATGGACAACCTAGCTGGTGTATTAGTCAGTTGGGCCAGGATGTCGAAGTTGTAGGGCTTCTCTAAACCTTTATTTTGAATATTTTTCACAGGTTTATCGAAGCGCACTTCTTTTTGCTTTCCTTTGTCCGCCGAAGTTGGTCTCGAAGGACCGGCCTCAGGTACGACGGATTCCGGTTCTGAAGGCTTGGCAGCTGAAGCGTCTGCTGATGCATCCTCCTGGCTGGCTCCATAGTCCTGGAGGTAGGCTTTCCCTGAGCGGGTTCCAGTAGCCAAGACCTCGTCTTCTGATGCCGAGTGTATCGTAATCATGTGACACAGTTTGTGCTTTGAGTTCTTTTTAGACTTAGCCTTAGCAGCTTGAGTCTCTTTCTCGATCTCTGGCACCAGATCTGGATGAACCCACATAGTCTCGCCTCGCTGGGTAGTTAGTGGTAGCAGGTCATGATTTTGACCTCTAGCTGGAGGAAGATTAACGATGTTCATCGTCGTCCGGGAAATAGGCGTAACACCGTCCGAAATTTCTTGGGGAGGCAGATTGCCAAATTGCAGGGAGATCATGTTGGCCGTGACCGTCTTCTTGCTGTTGCGCAGAGTGATGGCCTTAGCATCGATCAGCTCCTGGATCTTCCTTTTTAGTATATAACACGCCTTTGTGGGGGTGGTGTATGTACCTATGGAAGATGCAGTACTTGGGGTTGTTGGTACTGTCGGCCTTATTGGGCCGTCTCACCTTAGGAAGGGTGATCTTGCCGCTTTTGACGAGGCATTCGAATATGCTCGAAATATCGTCGTCGTCGAAAGAGTACACTTCAATGGGCCTGGAAGTCCCAGGTTTCGTCTGCGTGGTAGCCACCATTTTTTGCCTGGACGTGTTGATCGCCAGAGCTTCTTTACCCTTGGTACCACGAGGATGGTCGATGTTGGAGGATGACCTCTTACCTTTATCAGAGGCCGAGATCATGATGCCATTATCGTGCGCCTTCTGACTATTATCCTCCGTGGCTACCGCTGAGATGATGAACGAGGGCCAATCATGGAACTGATATGGTCCTGTGAACACCGAGATTACGGGAAGAAGGTTCTTTCTGCAGATATCCACCAATGCCGAGTCTGGGACTCCTGGAGGCATTTGCAGAGTGGCTTGACGAAAATGTTCGATGAAAGCGTGAACATTCTCTTTTTTCTTCTGCCTAACTTCGATGAGAGAGGACATAGACATGTCCATCCCTCCCTCGTAGAATCGAGTGAAGAATAAAGCCTTGAAGTCTTCAAAGGAAGTAATGCAGTTGTCCGCCAGGCTGCGGTACCACTGGTAAGCTACTCCCGATAGACAGCCCTTGAACACCCGAGTGAGGAGGGCGTCGTTCCCTTGTAACAATACTGTCATCATGCTGAAGTAGTTCATATACTGACTCGGTGATGTTTTCCCCTCGAACAAAGCCATAGTCTGTGGTTTGTATCTAGGAGGGAAATGGACCTCTTCCCAGATAGTTGGGTAAGGTTGGTTGATTCCCAATTTCTTCAGTTGATCTTTGTGCTTCAGGGCATCAAATTGGGCTTTCAACTCCCATACTGCCTGCATCGGATCTTCAGCCGGTAGCGGGACCACGGAGTGATGAGGAATCGATTGCATCGCGACTCCGACGGGTGGTAATACATTCTCCGAGTGAGAAAGCGGAGGAACTGCTGACTCCTGATCTAGAGCAGGCTCTTGGATCATGTTGGATGGTGGCAAGTCCACCCCCACGCGTATCTGAGTTGGAGGGGCCGATGCTTGAGCCATGGTGGCTGCGTGTTGAGTTAGCATCATCTGGTGCATGTTCTCCATCATGGATTGCATTTCCTTCAGAGACGTCTCTAGTATAGTGATGCGTTGCTCAGCGCTCCCGGACGGGGAAGCTTCCTCGCGCTCATCTCCAATGGCATAAACTCCCATCTCCCTAGGTGTCATTGAAAGATTAGTATAGGTCTCTGTAGAAGTTGACTCTATACTTTCGGCATCTAATTCGGGAGACTGGCGACCCCCAGCATCGGAATCAGAAGAGTACGAAGCCGGTTGTCGCGACCTCGAATGAGTGTTTTGGAACACCCCAACTTCGGTGTTCCCAAGGAGCATGTTGAATCTCCTTCAGCTCGGAGTTCTAGAGGGATGACGTCTTGAGCCCGACCCTCCTCTAGGTATGTGTGAAGCCATGTTCACAGATACATGTGTGGGCTCTTCTTCCTGGAAAGATGGAGAGTAGCTCAACCGGTCGAAAACCTACCGTTTTGCTTCAGAACAGCAACAATTAATTATAATGCTATGACTATTACAATAGTGCTCGCTAGAAGGTGTAATAGACATGCTGGAAGATCCCCTCTCCTTGCGTTTCTGGATCAGATAATTGCGCAGGTCAGGAGGAGTTACAGAAGAAGAAGATGATGGCTTGTTCCTTCTGTTCACATTAGTGGACATGCGGATGTTGGGAATCATAGTTTTCCCTGTGCCACCTATATACAACAGGTTGGCCATCTGGGTGGCGGATAATCCCCGAGGAAGGTGTCTTCCCGCAAATTGAGCCTTCTTTACGCTGAGGGGCTTCTCCTAGCGTAATTTGGAGCTCTGCTCTTGTTGGCGTAAAGCCGAGGATGTCCTCAGTCGGCCATCAGCTTCTCGCATAATCCAGAGGGCAGGCATATTGTTCCCTTGCTGGCGTAAAGGCCGAGAAGTTGAGTAGTCCGCCGCTTGCTCTCACTTGCATAGATTGCAAGGATCATCTATTTTTTCGCAGAAGACAGATACATTTTTACGCTCAAAGCGCGTTTGTGATTCCTAATTTGTCACTGAGGCATCATCAAAAATTTTGTCTATTCCGCCAGGGACGGGAGACTGAATTCTATGCGCAGAGCGCGGAGCAGGCTTCTGGACTAGCGCTGAGGCATTGTCCGAAGTTTTATCTTTTCTGCCAGGGATGGAAGACTGAATTTTACGCGCAGAGCGAGGATTATACTTCTAGGTTAGCGTTGAGGCATTGCCAGAAGTTTTGTCGGCCCTGCTAGAGACAGGCGACTGAATTTTATGCACAAGGCGCAGAGTATACTTCTGGGTTAACGCTGAGGCATTGTTAAAAGTTTTGTTGGCCCTGTCAGAGACAGGTGACTGAATTTTACGCGCAAGGCGCGGAGTATACTTCTGGCTTAGCGCTGAGGCATTGCCAGAAGTTTTGTCGACCCTGTCAGAGACAGGCGACTAAATTTTACGCGCAAGGCGCGGAGTATACTTCTGGGTTAGCGCTGAGGCAATGCCAAAAGTTTTGTCGGCCCTGCCAGAGACAGGCGACTAAATTTTACACACAAGGCGCGGAGGGAGCAATGCTACAACCTCATTGGTCGGAGAGATCGGAGAGTCCACAGGAATGGTAGAGGATATCTTGGGCATCCAGACCTTACGCAGCTACCTGTTGTTTTGGACGGAGAGAGAGTGAGAGCTACCCCCTGTTTGAAGCATGTCTTCGTAGGCAGACTGGTCGAACTGGACGACCAGTATCTTCTTCACGGATCCCACGGATACCGTATCGTGTTGAGCAATAGCTTTCTTATCAGAAGAGAAAGATGTCCCCAGTAGAGTCGCCATCTTGTTTCGGATAATAAACGAGAGAGAATATGGAAAACGAGGTCTTATACGAAAACCCGCCCTTTCTTCGGTGTTTACAAACAAGATTGTACAATTTAATCCTATACGAGGATGTCTAAGTACAATTTATTTAATCTGGGTAAATATTGCTATAGGTGTCTGATCTGCAGTCGATCACTTTAGCCCTTGGACCACACGATGATGAAGAAGTGCCGTGGAAGACAGAAAGCAGCTTCGCAGGTTGCTAAAGAGGGTGGATGCCCGATGCCAAAGTCGTCGATCCCTTATCTTTGCTTGAGCTCTGGATTCTTCTCTCTTTCTTGACCGTTTGACCTTTGATCTTTGCGACCGTTGGATCTGATACTGGATTTCTTGATTAATTTTTCGACCGTTTTCTTCCACCTCTCCCTCTGTTGATAGAGGTCTCTATTTATAGATTTTTTAGTGACAGTGACCGCACAGTCGGCGTAGAAACCGAGTAGTGGAAAGTACAACACCCTTTTATACGATGGTTTAAAATAACCAATGCCTGTGTATAGATGGTCTTTTGAGTGAGCATGTGACGTGTGTCCAACTGAGGGACAAACGCGTATATCTGCTGCGAAGATCACGACGTAGAAGCCACGTAGGTAGTTATCCCTTGTGTAGAAGAGGTTGGCGTAGAAGCCAATGACTGTCACCATGGCGTAGAAGCCAAGTAGGCATAGAAGCTGAGAAGGCATAGAAGCCAAGCAGGCATAGAAGCCGAGTGGTCATAGAGGCCGAGTGTGCATAGAAGCCGAGCAGGCGTAGAAGCCGAGATGATGTGGACGTTTTAGCCGGAATTATGGCTCTTGAAGATATAATCAAATCTCTTGCATTAAATGCAGAGATCTGCCCCCATCCTGCGCATTAAATGCAGAGGCTTATCTTTAAGATTTGCCATCATTCTGTGCTTTAAATGCAGATACGTGCCTCAAATTCTGTACGAAGAGTGACTGCTGACGTGGCGGTCTGTTTGCCTTCTGCGGAGCAAAAGAAGCTCATGTCTGCCTGTGTAAAACTGGGCAGCGTATTCTCTTATATGCGTAAGAGTAGTTTACGCAAAGGGGATGTCACTAAACGACGGTTCGGTGATATTTAATCAAATCTCCTGCATTAAATGCGGAGATCCGCCATTATCCTGCTCATTAAATAAGGAGGCGTGTTTTGAAGGTCTGCCACCCTTCTGTGCATCAAGTACAGAGATGTGCCTTGGGCATCTGTCAGTATTCGGCACTTTAAATGCAGAGACGTGCATCAAGAAACTGTCATCGCTCTGCGTATTAAATGCAGAGACGTGCCTCGAGCCCTGTACGAAGTGCAACTTTTGACGTGGCAGGCTGTTTGTCTTCTGCGGAGCGTAAACAGCTCACATCTGCCCGTGTAAAACTAGGCAGCATGTTCCTTTGTATGCGTAGAAGCGGTCTACGCCAAGGAAATGGCAGTAAATGACAGCCTGGGTTGCAGTACCGCGCCATCATTATAGCCGTCGCTTGGGTTGTCGTGCAGTACTCTTTGTCAAGAGTCCAGACGTCAGGTTCATTGCACGATCTGATAGGTTCATTTCAAAGAATATGAAGCGTTCCTCGTACACTTCAATGCTGCATTGAAAGCGGATGAGTTTTATGCCATAAAGGCGATGAAGCACCCTGTTTACGCTAAAACAGCCTGGACATATTGTATTTACGCGGATGGTCCTTGAGCCTATATTTTTACGCTGTGCTCAGTGGAAAAGCTCTGTTGCACGTTTTGATGGCTCTGAGGTCCTCTATTTAAGCTGCCCTGCATCGACATGCTGCGTATAGCTATCCAGCGTATTTTTCATGCTTCTACACCAGTATCATCGACATCGCAGGATGGCTAGGCTCAACTATTCCAATTCTTTCAGATGATGTTACAGGAACAGAGATAACAAACAGCAGAACAGAGACAAGAGTTTCTAGTAGCACTTGAAAGGATGGCTGCAAAGACTACTGTACCAGCTCAAACACTAGCTCCAGTACCCCGAGCTAGAGTTGGCTCAGTGAAGGATTTTATACAAATGGGTTCGAGGTCGTACAAAGGTATTGAGAGCCCAGAAGAAACTACAAACTGGGTCACCCACACTCGGAAGTTATTGGAGGTATCACAACTACCTGCAGACCTATGGATGACAGGTGTGAGGATGCTTCTAGATGGTAATGCTCATCACTGGTGGGAATCCATGGACCGCCAGCAGGGTACCTACCAGACATGGGAGAAATTCCTGGGGTGCTTTGAAAGAAAGTACTCCCCAGACACCGTTAGAGATGCGTTGTACGATCAGTTTCTCCACCTAGAACAAAAAAACCGAACAGTTGACGAGTACGATGCTGAGTTTAGTCACCTCAGTAAATATGGCGCTGCTCTGATACCAGATGACTTAGCCAAGGCTAAGAGGTTTCATCGCGGACTGACTCACGAGCTCCAACACTACACTAGCTCATAGTCCCGAATCTTTTATGCCGAGTTACTGATAGAAGCCAGATTGCAAGAAACCATCAGCCAGGAAAAACGAGGTCAACTAAGGACACAACCAGGACCGGCATGGACACAGCAAAGAGGACCTATTAGACGTCCTTTAGCTCAGCAACAGCAGAACCAACACAGAGCAGGACCGTACCAGTTCCAGAGAAACCCCAATGCAATTTTTGTGGGAGACGCGGGCACATCTCAAGGGACTGTCGGATCCGTTTGGGACAATATATGAGATGTGGTTCTGGACAATATATATTGAAGGACTGTCTTATGCTACAAGCATCGACACTTCTACCGCCAGCACAACGGCTAGCACTTTCAGCACCAAAGCCAGCTCAGCAAATGATAAGACCAGGAGCACCTTGACCTCCAGCAGCAGGAAGATTTCAGCAAGGACCACCGCTACCTGCACAGGAGGAGCAATTTACGAGGGCTAGACAGGGACAACCCCAGAGGAACGGACAAGCTTTTGCAATGGAAGTGGATGACATGAATCAGGAGATTGATGTCATAGCAGGTATTACTCTTGCTTTTACTTTTTCTGCTGTGACATTATTTGATACAGGAGCCATCCACTCATTCATATCATCTAGTTTTATTACCAAACACAATATTTCCTCCATACCCTTATCTAGTTGTGTTAGAATTCTTACCGGAGGGGGAGTTGTACCTGTTAGTAGAATTTGTAGATCATGTCCTATAGTAATACGTGGCAGAGAAATGAACGCCCGACTCTTAGTCCTTCCTATGCCAACTTTTGATATTGTGCTTGGAATGGACTGGCTAAGTAAGTACCATGCTTTCATCGATTGCTTTGGAGGAAGCATTCTTTTTAAGGTACCATGATAGCCTGAATTTGAGTTTGCACGAGGATCCACGGAAATCTTTGATGGTATGCAGCTCGCAATGGACGATGTTGTTTATCACCCCATTATTTTAGAATTCCCAGACGTCTTTCCAGAAGAATTACCAGGACTACCCCCAGATAGAGACGTAGAGTTTTCGATTGAATTAACACCGGGAGTAGCAGCCATAGCATCACATATTTATAGACTGGCAAAGAAGGAGATTGATGAACTAAAGACACAGTTGAAAGAACTAGAAGAGAAAGGTTTCATCGGACCAAGTGCATCACCCTGGAGAGCACCAGTGTTGTTTGTACCAAAGAAGGATGGATCAGTGCATTTGTACATTGACTATAGAGCCTTGAATGTAGTAACAGTAAAGAATAAATATCCACTACCACGTATTGATGATTTATTTGATCAACTCAGTGGAGCCAAGGTGTTCTCAAAGATAGATTTGAGATCAGGATATCACCAGGTGAAGGTACGAAAGGAGGACATTTTAAAGACCGCATTCCGGACAAGATATGGATACTACGAGTTTTTGGTTATGCCATTTGGATTGACTAATGCTCCAGTTATCTTTATGGACTTAATGAATCGAGTCTTCCATCAGTATTTGGACCAATTCGTGGTTGTCTTCATAGATGATATACTTGTCTATTCAACGAGCCACGAGGAGCACGAGAAGCACGAGAAGCACCTGTGGATTATTCTAGAGACCTTGAGGAGAGAGCAATTGTATGCAAAGCTCAGTAAATATGAGTTTTTCTTGGACAGAGTCTCATTTCTTGGATATATAGTTATAGGAGATGGTATTTCTGTTGATCCAGAAAAGATCTCGGCAGTCGAGACATGGTCTGTTCCTAAATCAGCAGCGGAGGTGAGAAGTTTTCTTGGACTTGCGGGATATTACCGACGGTTCGTGGAGAACTTCTCAAGAATAGCAACACCTATGACCTGGTTAACTTGTAAGGATCAAGAATTTATATGAACAAATGAGTGTTAGACCACTTTCGAGGAGCTGAAAAAGCGATTAACTTCAGCACCAGTGCTGACTATTCCATTAGGATCAGGAGGCTATGTGATCTACAGTGACGCATCAGAGGAAGGCTTGGGATGCGTATTAATGCAGCATGGCAAGGTGATTGCATATGCATCTAGGCAATTATGAGTACATGCGAAGAATTATATAACTCATGACTTGGAACTTGCAGCAGTTGTATTTGCTCTAAAATTATGAAGACATTACTTATATGGGGAACGAGTGGAAATATATACCGACCACAAAGGTCTCAAGTATGTCTTCACCCAGAGGGAGTTAAATATGAGGCAACGTCGATGGCTCGAGTTGATGAAAGATTTTGAGATAGAGCTACATTATCATCCATGTAAGGCTAACGTTGTAGCAGACGCGTTAAGCCGGAAATCAGTAGCTTACTTCTTGACAACACAGAAAGAATAATTGAAAGACTTGCAAGGTTTTTGGCATTGAAGTAATATTACCCGGAGCAGATAGGACACTAGCCAACTTGCAAATACAATCCTTACTAGCAGAGAGAATCAAGGCAATATTGCCTACCGACGCCAGATTTAGGAGATTAAAGGAAAGGACAGAGGCCGAAAAGCAGACAGGACTACACATTCATGATGATGGGATATTACAATATGGTGATCGTCTCTATGTTCCCAATGGAGAAATTCGACAAGAGATAATGACAGAAGCTCATAGTTTGATATATTCTATTCATCCTGGAGGCACTAAGATGTATCGGGACTTACGATAGCACTTTTGGTGGCATAGAATAAAAAGAGAGATAGCTCGCTTTGTAGCTAAATGTTTAATATGTCAGCAAGTAAAGGTGGAGCACCAGAGAACAGCAGGGTTATTGCAACCACTTCCGATACCAGAATGTAAGTGGGAGTACATCACTATGGACTTCGTCACGGGTTTTCCCAAGAGTCCAAGTGGTAAAGATGCAGTATGGGTAATAGTAGATAGACTCACCAAGTCAGCCCATTTCTTACCTTTCAGGATTGGCCAATCTACAGAAGCTTTGGCTGACTTATATATAAGACAGATCGTGAGATTGCACGGCGTTCCAGTCAGCATTATATCAGACAGAGATTCGCGCTTTACATCACACTTTTGGAAAAGCATGCAAGGAAGCCTTGGAACTCATCTGAAATTCAGTACCTCTTATCACCCGCAAACAGATGGGCAGTCAGAACGTACTATTCAGACATTGGAGGATATGTTGAGGGCTTGTATGTTAGACTTGGACGATCATGGGAGGACCACCTACATCTTATGAAGTTTTCTTACAACAATAACTATCAGGCGAGCATCCAGATGGCCCCATTTGAAGCATTGTATGGAAGGAAATTTAGGTCTCCTGTGTGTTGGAGTGACGTGGAAGAACGTCAGATTTTAGGACCAGAGTTAGTGGTCAGCACCGTTGAGACAGTTAAGATGATACAAGGACACTTGCGAGCAGCATAAGATAGGCAGAAATAATGGACAGACCTTCATCGTCGTCCCTTGGAGTTTAAAGAGGGAGATCATGTCTTCTTAAGGATATCACCTACCAGAGGCACCATCCGATTCGGAGGACGCGGCAAGTTGAGTCCAAGATGGACCATTTGACGTACTGGAGAGAGTGGGAGAAGTAGCATATCGACTTGCGCTACCACCCTCACTTGAGGGAGTACATGACATATTCCATGTATCGCAGCTCAGGCGATATGTGGCAGACAGAAGTCATGTTCTCGACCATTCGGAGATCACCATTGGGCCGAGCTTGTCATATCAAGAGAAACCCGTGGGAATCCTTGATCATAGAGAGAAAGTAAAACCGTATGCACAGTTTCTAGTTTAACCGTATGTACCAATATAATTTTGTAGAAATTTTCTATAAGTTGGTTAGAATGTAAAACCCCTAATTCTGAAATTCGTATTATTACTTTATTATTACTTAGATTTATTTAAAATTTATTTTAGGTGTTTGTGCATCTAGGGGATTTATGGAGCCATTATAAATTTTTCCTAATTTATTCCATGTAAGAGACCATTTGGACTGTTGCTAGTTTAACCGTATGCACCAATATAATTTTGTAGAAATTTTCTATGTAGAAATATGTGTATATATATATAGTTTTATTAAGTAAAAAAAGGAATAAGAAAAAGAAAAGAAATAGAATTTCTTATTGGATCAAACCCACAACCGTTAATCACCCCGCGTAAACTTTGTTTTTCCTTTCACCGCGCGTAAATATCAGCTGCAGCATTTTCCCGCGTATACTTCTCCGTGTGTAAACCGCAGCAGCAGCTTTTCTCCGCGCGTAAAACTCCTCAGCAGCCGCAGTTCACCCACGCGTAAATATCCGCAGGAGAAGCAAAACCCAATTTTGCTTTGCCTTACTTTCCCATACGTGTAAGCTTCTCATTACACCGCTTCTTAAACAATAATATTACTAAACACCTCTCAACCGAAACCAAAACCAATGAAAAGAAAGAAACAGCAGCGGCAATAGTTTTAGTTTTCTTAAACACTAAGTTTCCCCACCGCCTCTTATTCGTTATATATATCCATGCAATACACCCTAAAACCCTAAACCTCACTTCTCCAACTTAACACTGTTGTGGACGCTTGCACTATACGGAAACTTTGTTCGGCAAGTATACCTTGCCACAGTACTATTATTTACATTCCAAATGATACATGATTCTGTTTTATTTATGTATTTGCATTGGACCTTGATTATGAGACCACCCCAGTATTATGGAACATTATTTGGTTCATTGGCCAAGACACAGTTGTTACACGAGTTGTGAGTCTCATATAGATTTCGGACTACGTATTGGGTTGGTCACCTGTACGTAAGAGCCGTGCATTAGGAATGACTTCTGATAGAAACTTTGTATGCTAGTAGACCTGGCAGTTATTAGAGGTTTATTGTGTCATGAATATGGCATGCTTAGAGCATGGGGTAGGGAGAACAATAAGTAAAGCGTTTGGGCTCCTTTGCACTTTTCTCCTGTACGCCCGAATTCTCCGCCGGAGAAACGGGTGATGATGACCCTATATTTACTGGCGGCCTCTGCCATTCAAAAGACGACATACTTTTAGGCCCCTGATTCTCCGAGGGAATCATGCCAATCCCATTTACTGGCCATATAGCCCACTTGTTGGAAAGTTGTTCTTAAACTGCATTCACTTAGACGGTTAGGCGACCCAGTGGATGTTTATGTTTTAGTACTTTATTTGCATGTTTATATGTATCTTGTTACGTCCCTCTGAGGACCTGGTCCCTTTCCAGATATGGACGAGCAGGAGTACCCGCAGGAGTACGGTCCAAGACCTGACGCGACTTACCAGACTGAGGAGGACTTACCCTCAGAGTACCTATGATTTATGACCACTGTTTAGAGATTTTGTTGCTACTTCATGATAGTCGTTTTATAGTGGATTTATTTCCACCTGACTATCTGACTTGATACTCATTTTGGATATTTAGTTATTATTCAGCTCTTTTCCTACTGATTATTGTGCTATGGATGGGATAGAGATTCTGTGTGACTTGTTGTGACAGTATATTACCACTGGTGGATTGAATATTCATATACAGCGTATGTGTTTATATGGTTTCCATATATTGGAGTTCGTATACATACGGCTGGGCGTGTTACGTATTCCTAGTCCTATGTATTTTGGGACTGGGGCGTGACACACCACATGCACACAAACACACAAGCACACTCACACATAAACCTATACACGCACACACACTTACATATATATATAAATACACAAACATATATACATATATATATACACACACAATCATATATATATATATATGCACACACACTAACACATATATATGTATATATATACACACAAACATACACACACACACACACACACACACACACACACACATATATATATATATATATATATATATATATATATATACATAAACACATATCCACACTCACACACACGCTCACAAACACACACTCACACTCACACACTCTCACACACACACTCTCACACAAACACTCACACAACTACACCCACATAAACATATATATATATACACATACACACACATATATATACACACACATATATAACTACACATACCTACACATACACAAACACCAACACACACACTCAACCACACTCACCCCTACACACAAAAACATATATATATATATATATATATATATATATATATATATATATATATATATATATACTCAAAAACTCTAGCACACACTCCTCGAAGCTAAACTAACGCGCGCACAAGCCCAAAACCTTGAAACCAAGTCGAAATGGACATTCGGTCATTTCGACGAACACGTGGAGTGCGGTTCGCAAAACCTCGTGAAACGCACACCAAACCTACTAGGAATTGGCCCAAAATTTATCCACGGGTTCTAATCGATATATAGATCCTAGAAATAATACTAACTCATCGATTCTAGGTCCATGGCAAAAACGCGAACGCACATAGAACCTACGACGACGAAAACCCCCAAATCGCCCGAAACGCCCAAATCTCCGCGACACGATCTTACGTGTCTGAACGAAGATATGTACTTATCCTTAAGACATCCAAGCACGTCTACCTAGGTCCGTCTAACCTAGAGCAACACCAAAAATTGTGCCAATCTCGGATTTTACCCAAAATTGACATAAAACCTAATGTCAAAGTCTCCAAACACATCAAAACAAGCTCCAACTTTCTTTCACGGGTTGCCCTAAGGTCTAGAAAGTAAAAAAAACTTACTTGGATGTAGAAATTGGAAGAAGGAAGAAGAAAAAAATGGAGAGGAGTGTGAAGAAGAAGAAGAAGAAGAAGAAGAAGTGAAGTGAATGAAAGGAAGGGGGGCTGCTGGTTGTATCCAGCCAAGTAGAAAAATGGGTTAGGGTTTGGGTTAAGTGAAATGACTAAAATGCCCTCCAATTTAAGCCATCCTAATTGGGGTTTGGGTTTGGGGTTCCAAATGCACTCCAATTACTCTTTAATCACTCCAACTAACTAACTAAAAATATAAATAACTATTCTAAGCCAATAAATAAGTCTGACAAGGGTGTTGGTTGGGTTTGACAAGGGTCTACTAGGGTCTGACATGGGTCCAGGCTAGCAAAAATACTAAAATAACTAATAAAAATAATAATATAACCAATAATTAAATATTAATACAAATATTTATAATAAATACACAATTAACCAAATTAAAATAAAAAAATACTCTACTCTGGAAATGGGGTAGTGACAATGACGTCATCTTTTTTGTCTCATGGAATTAAGTAAGATAAGATCGACGTAATTAAGTCATTTTAATTTCGAGAATTTTTGAATAATGATTATGATGATAAGAATTTAACTTTAAATAGAAGATGCCTTATGGAATGAATTAGGAAACTTTGATATATTGGACCAAATATTTATAATTTGAGCACAAGATTTAAATTTAGAATATTGAAGATTGAATCATCGATTTAAATTTTAAGGATAAATATAGAATTTTAAACTTAAATATTGGTGGATTGGATTTAAAATTTTATAATTTGAGGATTTAAATTAAGTGTTATATTTTGAATGTTGAATCACCGAGTTGGAATTTTTAGGATGAAAATTGGATTTAGAATTTGATGGCTACAAAATTCTCAAATTTGAAATGTGGAATAAGATTTGATGGAATAGATTTTTGCGTTATTCAAATTTTAGAGAGGATTATGACAACTTGGATTTTGAATTGTAATTTAATTTTGGTTAATTAAATTTTGAGGAGGTTAATAGATTCGACTTATATTTAAATTTTGATTATTTAAAATTGAGATGAGATTATAATCAACTAAATTTAAATTTAAATATTGGTTATTTTAATTTTGAGAAATTATGATATATTTGAATTAGATTTAGATTTTGTTATTTAAAATTTGAGGTGGTTAAGATTTACTTAACTTAGATACAAATTTTGAGGATTTAAAAAAATTTTGACGACTTCATTGAGTACAAATGTATGCAATAATGACTATTAAAAATTTATAGAATAGAGAGACATCCTTTTTAGATCATTAGATCATAGATAGTTCAAGATCGTTCATGTAGACAAGAAGGGACATTTCATCCTCCGTCCTATCATCAACACTTCATATCGTGTACTTATCTTCTCTATCGTGTTCCTTGCAACTCGATTCCATATGCAAGCACTTGATGTGATTGAACTTGTTCGTGTTATACCACCTTACATAAAGCAGACCAAACTGACCGTTAGAACTTAGAGCGTGATTTATATTTTTTCCTTTCCTAGTTAAGGTACGATAATTCATACTTGACCCTTCTCTAGTATATTGCCTTCACTTATTCTTGGAACCAGTGCCTTATTTTTAATTTTGAGGACAAAATTCTTGTAAGTTAGGTAGAATGTAAAGCCCCATAATTTTTAATTTCAATTTTAAGTATATTTTCTAGTATTTATTATTTTTTTGGATTTTATTAGATATTTTCTTGGTAGCTAAAAAATAAAATTCTTGATTTATTAATTAAAAATATATTTACATTTAGTAATAAGAATTATTTGAAGAATATATATAAATACATATATTAATTATTGAGTGTAAAATTTATTTATTCAAGTGTTATAATTTTTTGAATTTATTTTATTACTTATCTTTTTTTTTAGAATTTTCTACTCACACATATAGGTTCTATTAAATAATAAATAAAGAAAAAACTTCTTGCAAATATTAGTGACACAAATATATTTTTATTATATATATATATATATATATATATATATATATATATATATATATATATATATATATATATATAATGAAAAAGATTAATAAAAAGAAAGAAAAAAAGAACAAAAAAGAAGAAGACAAAACCTTAACCTAAACTCTAATCATAAAATAAAATCCAATACCTAATAAAAAGAAAGAAAAAAAGAACAAAAAAGAAGAAGACAAAAAAAGATTAATAAAAAGATTATTTTTGTTCTTTATTTTTTGATTTATGTATATTGTTAAACTGCGCGTCTAAGAAAACTTGGGTACAACGACGAATGTTGTCATCTTTTGTGTCTTATTTTATTTGTTATGCACATTGACCTAGATTTAAGACACCACCCATGATTTTGAGTCATATTTATGTTTCATATGTCCCTGACACAGGTGTTACACGAGTTATGAGGATCATGTCGATCACGAACTTGCGTATTAGACGTGCGATAGAGAATAACTGCTAATAGAATTGCATGCTAGAAGACTTAGCAGTTACTAGAGGTATTTGTGTGTCATGGATATGACATGGTTAGTAGCATTGAGAGGGGAGAACAATGAGTAAGCATATGTGGCTCCTTTATACTTTTCTTTTTGGCCCGTAAGCTTCACCAGACGTGAGGCATTATGACCCCATTATTTATTGTAGGCCTATGATGATCGAAATATGTTATGTCAGTGGCCCCCGGATCTTTGAGAGAACTATACACATCCCATTATATTAGCCAGATAGTCTATACGCAGAAAATTTGTTCTGAAAACTACATATCATATAGATGGTTAGGTGATTACTTTTGGATGTTTATTTTCAGTATATTGTGGCTTGCTTTTATGCATCTTGTTACGTCCCTTTGAGGACCTGGTATCTTTTCAGGTATAGACGGTCATGACTATTCGCAGAAGGATGGATCAGGACTTGCTACTTCTTTCTCTTTCGAGGAGGTGTTCCCTTCGAGCCTCTCTGATCACTAGATGATGTACTAATTATATTTTCTTTCATATTCTAGTTTGGTAGTGGATTTGTCTTCACTCAACTATTAGTTCTTCTCGACTATTTCATACTTGGTTCATTTCCGTATTTTGTTATTTGTTTCTATTGGTTTTGTGGATGAGATTAGTTTGACTTGTGACATTATATACCACTTGTGAATTAATATTCATTTTACAGCGTACGCATGTGTTATGGTTTTCATATATTGGACTTGCCATATACATACGGCTAGTATGCTTACTTATTTCTAGTCCTACGCATTTTAGCACATCTCTTTGTCACTTGTTTACTATTATTATTTATTATTATTATCTTCTTAAACTATAATAACTCCTTAATAATTATATTTGTTTTCCAGAAATTCTTAGAAAAATTAGAATAATGATTCCTATATCTTCCTACCACTTAAATTATTAAAAAATTACTATTATTAATATTATTATTATTATCATTATTTATTTATTTATTCAAAAATTTATTTATAATTTTGAGGGATTTTACAAGGGATGCTCGTCCACAGAAAATTTAAGAGAAAGTCTGTACTTTGCTCTTAGGACTGGTCATTAAAGACAGAAAGAAGAGGAGATCTGATCGAGGATTCGTCGCTTTCGTTCAGGAAAATTGGTACGGTGTTTGGTGAGTGATTTCAATTTTATTCTCTTTCTTTTCTTCTTGAGTGTGGTGAGGGTGTTGAACCTATTAGGGCAAATAATTCAACACTGGTTTGGTCAATCTTGTAATTTCACCTGAGTTATGCAGATTGGAATTTGTCCAGGTGACGTAGTCAACGCCATATTTGTTGTCTTTATTTGTGCTTGGTGTTCGTTAGACAGGGGATTGATTATCTCATGTGAGTTGGTCTAAGTTTTCGGTACGGTCAGTCTCATAAACTGCATAGGAGCGCTTGTCCGATCCCAACCCTACGCTCAGTCAGGGTAAAGTTTCAAATAAATATTTTTCATGACTTTTAACCTACTGGAATTTGGTCAACCACGTACAGTACATTTATTGAACAATAATTGGATGACTAAAAAAGTGTAATAATTTGATTATTTGCTCAATCAGGGTGGCATCACCATCACTTTATATGTTGCTACGAGCATATTGTCCTTTCCTAATTGGGACTTATTGGTCGTTTATCAGTCTCGTCGGTCCCTCTCATACTTCAAAGTTGAATAGGTTCAATAAATAAAGATATGATTTGATCCTTTGTTTCCCCATCTTGCCTACCATAGCCATCGCCATGCTGATAGATGCTCCGTGCCATTCTGGCAACGTTCATCAGTGCACCAATGAATGGCTCCTCAAAGTAGGAGGTGGAAGTCCGTTCCTTGTTCAGCTTTTTCCAGAGGTCATCAATCAAGCCCCGGACGTACTCTCGAGCAACTTCTTCTTCTACTTCACTTTCCTCGTGCATGTAGCACTGGATGGACTTTGGAACATCGCCTATCTTCATCTCATCCTGAAATAAATAATCGAGAATCGAACATATATGTGAAATTGTACTAATACATTAATAGTAACAGTACCAGCATAAGTACGTACCTTAGAGGTGGCCATGTCGTTCCATAGGCGAAAAATAAGGAAGGAAAGACGTATTATTTCTGGGTTACTCTCCAAGCACTCCAGTGCTTCTTTTGTAATCTCTTGACTCATGAAGAAGTAAAGGTGGGGTATCACAGGTGCAGATATGGAAATCCATGCATTGTCCAAGTACTCTTTCAAGGTTGGCATGTATCCGCTATGGTACCACTTTGCTGCAATAACAAACATAAAATGTTGCTATCAGTTGGTTTTATTTGTGACTGTTCAAATCTGATATATATATATTATTTATTTGGTGTGTGTGTGTGCGTGGCCAAGATCAAGAATATAAATTCATTGGAAGAAAGCAAGACTTGCAATGAGAAAAAAAAGCGTACATATTTTCTTAGGTAGGGAATAGCTTGAATGCCCTTTGTTTCTAGGATATGTTTAGCCGTTTCATTGGTTGTATCAAAGAGCCCCAGTAAACATATCTTCATATAATTGGGCAGTTCTTCCAATGTACTAGCATCCCATCTAAAGCCAAAAAAAAAAACAAAAAAAAAAAAAAAAAATAATTCCAGAAAATTTGTATCAGTATAATCAGTCGTTAGCTTCATCGAATCAACTTTGTATTATAAGACGCAAAGATCCCCTCACCTTTCAACAGCACTAGTAAAGAGCTCTAGTTCATCCAGTGTGCCATGGACGTCATAAATATCGTCAATAGTAGTAATAAAACTATTAACTTTAGTTAAAGTTTCCCTGAAACTTCCAAACTTAGGCTCAAATGCCCACCCAATGGTGAATAAGTAGTTCTCGACTAAACGGTCCCTACTGAAGCTTAGCTCCTCGCTAAAGCCTAGATTACTCCACCAACTGAAATTAACATACATATATAGAATTATGGATCGATGGCAACAAAAATTCAACATATATAAAGATATTTCTAACAATTAATGTACAACTTGAAGAGAAAATAAAGTTTAATAGTACGTAATCACCTCGACAATGTTTTGAGTTCTCTCTTGTACGTGCTTACTTGAACCTTGTTATAGTCCAGCTTAGCTAGTTCAAGTAGATTCTGATCCATGTTCTCCATCTTCTGGTAGGCGTGGATGAAGTACCAGGAGTGCAACCTCGGCATCCTCCAACTGAGCGGCAGCTCCAGCGAGCGAACAACATGCTCCCTTTCACAAGGTTCTAATGACGCCGCCGCTGCTCGTTCCTGCAGAAGTTTGGAAGCGAAATGTCTCATCTCAACCAACATGTCCTCCCCTTCTTTTGCAAGATGGGTAGCTTCGTACAGACTGAGTAACGCTTTCGTATCAGTGAAGGTACCATCAGTTTCCATGTCCTTGAAGATCGTCAGAACATCTGGATTTTTATATATATATATATATAAGCTATCAATAATCACAATTATATATGATCGATCCGAAAGGGGTCAAATTAAACATGTTCTAATTAACCTTGTGAAACATTGTACCCATGCTCCCTTAGAAGTCTAAATAGTAAGGCTGTATAATGAAGGTCTCCTTTCATCTCCACCGATTCATATATGGTTCCTAAGGCATTCTCGATCTCCCGTTCAAAGTGATACGCCACACCAAGTTGGCGAAGGGTGTCAATCAGCTCGAGCCTGCGATAAGTCTGCAGCTTCTCCTCCTCCAACGTTCGCTTGACGTACTCCTTCAGCACGTTGATCCTCGTTACATCTTTTTCCTACAAACCATTCAGAATTATATATGTATAGCTATTGTATATAGTTTGTCATGATCGATTACCATCGGGTCGATCTTCAAAGACTGTATGTAGCTGTTGTCCCACAAGCTTGGCTGGAAATTTGCTGATCTTCGGAATGGAATTGCATCCGAACCCGAACTCGAACTCTGGGCATTGGTTGTAGCTACAACACGTCTGGTTTGGCTACTCGAGTTTAGCCACACGGGAAGGGCAGTAGTAATAGGCTTACAAGGAAGGGACACAAGGAAAGAAGAAGATGTCGCCATTTGCGTCTTTGAGATTATAACTGAACCAGCTCATATTGAACCGCTATATATAACCCAGAAAACTATTCTGGATGAGATTTTCCCAACACTTCAAACTTTCATGTTCTTTTACTTGCACGTTTTATCACTTGGGCACCAACCGACATATTGCATGTCAATTTTTGTCCCATTTGTCCATTTTTCCACAACTTTTCCTGTTACACACATAAATCGTGCAACATATATGCTGTTGGCTTTGCTTTAGCAAAAGCTCAAGCTCATTTCTTTCTTTAGTCCCACATCGGATGGGCCAAACCTTTCTTGTGTACATATATTAGTTTCTCTTCTTTGCTCTCTTAAAGTTGTTGTGTGGGGAACCCCTTGGGCCACACGTGCGCGCCGCCGCCGCCACCCGGTTCGGATTGGTTCGGCGCGCGTAACGGGTGCGGGTACGCTCCCACATCTGCGGGCGCCGAATGCTGATTCGATTTCCTCTTCGGGTTCGGGGCTGGGACCCTAAAATATTTTTTGCTCCTCCTTCTTTTTTTTTTTTTTACCGTTCAAATTTTGAATGTTGGGACACTGTCCAGATTCATTGAACCTTGCCTTGCCACAGCTCATTGTTTGACAGCCTTTCTCACACGTTTTAATTGTTACTTAATGGCCTGTTTATGAGCCATTAAGTACCTGTCTGTGGCCAGATTCATTGAACCTTGCCACAGCTCCAGCCTATTTATTGGGTCTCCTTCTCCTTCATTTTACACAGAAAAGATTACTACGTCAAAACTCTCTTTCACTCCACTCTCAAACGACATTCTAATCTCCAAATCCTTGCTCTGGGCAGAGCTAAGTCCGGTCTCTCTCTCTGAGTTTTGTGCGACGAAGAGAACCTGGTAGTCAGGGGGTTTTACCACTAGGAGCTTCCGAGAAACGTCTGCACATAGACCTCGGATAAACTCTTAGGGCAGTGCTTCGTGCACGACTTCCCCGGAGGCCGGTAACAATTTTAATTTTTTTTTTCTTGTTCTCTGAAAAATAATATATATATTATATTTATTTTATAAATACGGTTAACAATCTAAGAGTTTATCCTTTTTAGCTACTGTTTCTAATTTTTCAAAAGATACTGCTGCTTATCACAACAAGAAAGAATTGTGATTACTGTAGGTACATATATAAAAATTTTGGTTTTACAAACATAAGAACAAAACGAATTACTTGTTACCAAATATAAAAGCATATTTCCTATCAAATTTGTTCACATTTTAATACTGCAGCATATCTGTTAAACACTAGCATATTTGATTGTTAGCGAATTATTTATAACCTCCTAACATACTATAGCACATTTTGCTACATACCAAATAAACTATAGTGCTGTCATTCTAAATAAATACTTGTCAAAATTGATTCTTAATTGCTGATAGCACATTACTTGCTGTTAAAATAGTACTGTAGCAATTTAGTACATATTCATTGTTGGTAGCAAACTGATATAAATATAAAGTTACTGTAGCAAGTTTAATTTTTAATTGTATTGCCAAAGCAATAGTACTATTAATTTGAATTGCTAAAGCAAGTTTATTATTTATTTTGTTTATAGGCATATTTGATTGTGTATTGACATAAAAAATTGTGTTGTTGGATCACTCTATTTGGCATATTGTTAATTCCAATTCCTTTAAACAATTTAAGTCAAAATAAATAGTTAAAGTGAAACTGCAAATCTCTTTGAGTATGGATTCTAAAAGTAAAGATCAATTTGGGAACAAGCCAAAATGGTCCTTCTGTCAACCGGGTGTAAATAGCCCTAAGCGACACGGTATTTAAGTGTCTTTGGACCACCGCTAGCTGGGAACCGGCCCCTACAGCTAACTCAAATCAATCTACACTTTATAGACTCAAGATTTTAAGATTGATTAGAAAAATCACTTGAACTATTATTCTAAATCATTGGACATTGTTATTGAGTAATTTCGTATCTTTCAGACTTTTCTCATTTGCAACCATGACTACTAAGGATGAGACTTTTACTGCTAAACCTGCAAAATTCAATGGAACTTTCTTTAAGAGATGACAAAGTCAGATAAAATTTTGGCTCACTACCTTAGGATTAATCTCAGCCATGGATGGTTCCACACCAATCACAAATGACTCTGATGATACTGAGTCTGACATAGGTGTGTCCAAGTCCTCTGGTTCTTCTAGACCCAAGACCCCTAAGGAAATTGACTACCATTGCTTCCATAGGATTCTGAGTGCTTTGTCTGAATCACTATATGACATATTCTTCGAATATAAAAGTGCAAAAGAACTTTGGGATGCCCTAGAAGATGAATATAGCTGTGATGATGCTGGAATTGAAATATTCAATTCCTCCTCATTCAACAGATACTTTATGGTAGATAACAAACCTATTAATGACCAAATACATGAATTCCAAGAATACCTTAGACATATTCAAGCCCAAGGCACTTTCTTCTCTACTGAGTATAAAATAGCCTGCTTAATAGACAAACTTCCTCCTTCTTGGTCTGATGTCAAGAAAGACCTCATTCATACTCAGGGTGACCTTACCTTTGCTCAAGTCCTAAAGAAAATTAGAACAGAAGAACAAATTAGGCTAAGGTCAAACCCTAAGTCTGAGTCTAAAGCCAAGGTAAACCTTGTAGAATCCCAAGGTAAACCCAAGCCTCATCATCACCATAAACCAAAAAGGAACCTCTTCAAGAAGAAGCAGAACTCTCAGCCTCACCACCAAAACCATCACCACAATAAACCAAGAACCTTTGGTCAAACTCAGGATCAGAAGAGATTTTGTTTTGTGTGTGGTAAAACAAACCATATAGCCACCAACTGTTTTCATAGGAAGAAGGAAGCTATCCAGACCACTTTCAAAGGAAAACGTCCTGCCAAACCAGAAGCAAACATGCTTCTCAACGGCTCTTCTAGTTCCTTCAGGTCTGTAAGCTATCAACCCTTAGTCAACATTTCTTACCATTCTGACGATTGGTGATTGGATTCTGGAGCTAATGTTCATGTTTTCTTTGATCGCTCCTGTTTTTCAAACTATCAGGAATCAGGTGGAGGAGGTGTAACTCTAGGAGATGGATCAGCGGCACAGATTATAGGAAGAGGAAGAATAGATCTAAAGATGACATCAGGAAAAACTCTGACTCTTCATGATGTGTTACATGTGCCGTCTATCAGAAGAAATTTAGTTAGTGGGTCTCTCCTTGTAACTTTAGGGTACAAGATTGTTATGGAAGCAAATAAAGTAGTATTTTCTAAGAATGACTCCTTTATTGGAAAATGATTTGTACGAGATGGCCTTTTTTATTTTGAGTACCGTGAATAAAATTTCAGATCCTTCCTTTGTTGTTTCAAATATAGAATCCTCAAATGTATGGCACAGTAGATTAGGTCATGTGAATCTAGGTTCCCTAAAAAGGATGATGAACTTAGATCTTATTCCTAAGACTCCAATAGATAATAAACACAAGTGTGAGATATGTGTTCAAGCCAAACATACTAGGCTACCTTTCAAATCTGTAGAAAGGAACTCTGACCTTCTAGAGCTTATTCATAGTGATGTGTGTGACTCAAATAGGGTTTTGACCCGAGGTGGTAGAAAATACTTTGTTACCTTTATAGATGATCATTCAAAGTATTTTTATACATATCTTCTCAAAACCAAAGATGAAGTTCTAGACAGATTTAAGGTCTATAAATCTGAAGCTAAGAACCAGTTAGAGAGAAAGATTAAGATTCTTAGATCAGATCGTGGTGGAGAGTATACATCAAATTATATGACCAATTTCTGTGAAGAACACGGAATAATCCATGAGGTAACTGCTCCATATTCACCACAGTCCAACGGAGTTGCTGAAAGGAAGAATCGTACCATGTTAGACATGGAGAATGCCATGCTCCTCAGCTCAGGTGCTCCCGATAATTTATGGGGAGAAGCATTATTATCGGTCTGTTACATCCTTAATAGAATTCCTAGTAAGTCTAATGATAAGACTCCCTATGAATTATGGATAGGTAGAGCTCCTAGGATCCATTATCTCAAAGTTTGGGGATGTCTGATTAAAGTAGGAATTCCTGAACCTAAAAAGAGAAAGATTGGACCTAAGACTATAGATGCAGTATTCATAGGATATGCCCTAGATAGCAATGTCAATAGATTTCTTGTTACTCACTCAGAAGTAAATGAAATCTCTAACAATACTATTATAGAAGCAAGAGATGCAGTTTACTTTGAGAATATATATCCCTTTAAAGATAGAATTTCTTCCTCTCCCTCCAATCTCTCTCTTAATCCGTCCACAAGCTCTTATGTTCAAATATCTAGTTCACAACCCGAACAAAATATAGAACCTAGAAGGAGTAAAAGAGAAAGGATTGAAAAAAACTTAGGAGAAGGTTTCTTCACTTTTCTGATAGAGGGTGACCCCTCAACTTATGAAGAAGCAATATCTTCTCCTGATGCCCCTTTCTGGAAAGAAGCCATTAACAGTGAGTATAACTCCATCATGGAGAACAATACTTGGTTTCTAGCAGACCTACCTTCAGGTAGTAAACCCATAGGTTGTAAGTGGATCTTCAAAAAGAAACTTAGAGCCGATGGTACCATAGAGAAATACAAGGCTAGATTAGTAGCCAAAGGCTTTACCCAGAAAAAGGGATTATATTATTTTGATACCTACTCACCTGTAGCTAGGATCCCCTCTATCAGAACCCTTCTAGCCCTAGCATCCATTCATAATATGCTAATCCATCAAATGGATGTAAAGACAGTATTTCTAAATAGGGACCTAGAGGAAAAAATCTACATGGAGCAACCTGAAGGTTTTATTACTAAAGGCCAAGAATATAAAGTTTGCAGATTAGTTAAATCTCTTTATGGTCTAAAGCAGGCTCCCAAACAATGGCACAACAAATTTGACATAATCATCTCAGAATATGGTTTCGTGCCAAATAAGTATGACAAATGTATATACTCTAAAATTTTAGATGAAAGTTGTGTCATTCTATGTTTGTATGTAGATGACATCCTTATTTTTGGATCATCACTAGAATTGATTACTAATACCAAAGACTATTTATCCAGCCAGTTTGATATGAAAGATCTAGGTGAAGCCAACTTGATTCTAGGCATGCAACTGTCCAAATACAAGGAGGGCAATACTCTATCCTTAGCACACTCTATCGAGAAAATGCTAAGAAAATTTGAGTTTTTTGATAAGAAACCTGCCCTTACTCCTTATGACAGTAGTGTTGTTCTAAAGAAGAATGAGGGCTCTCCTATGGAACAACATAGATATTCTCAGATGATAGGTTCTCTCATGTATATATCAAACAGGACCAGACCTGATATTGCATTTGCCATTGGGAGACTAAGTAGATATACTAGTAACCCAAATCAGTTACACTGGATAGCATTAGAAAGAGTATTTAGATATCTTAGGGGTACTCTAGACTATATGTTGCACTATACTAAACACCCTGATATCATAGAAGGTTATTCAGACGCAAACTGGGTAACTGACTCGCATGATGTAAAATCTACTACTGGATATGTTTTCACTCTAGGAGGAGCTGCAATCTCCTGGGGCTCATGTAAACAAACTATCATTACTAGGAGTACAATGGACTCTGAAATGATAGACTTGGACACTACATGCACAGAAGCCGAATGGCTAAGAAACCTTATTATGCATATACCTGTTTCTATTAATCATGTTCCTGCAATTTCTATAAACTGTGATAATAAATCTGTTATGGAACTACTAAAGCATGATTCTGTGAATGCTAAGATGAACAGGCACCTGCAGCTGCGCTTCAAGTCTATAAAGAGCCTATTGGACAAATATGTGGTTCTTGACTATATAAAGTCAGAAATGAATCTTGCAGACCACTTGACGAAGGGTCTGTCTAGGACTTTGATCCTAGAATCATCAAGGGGGATGGGGTTAAGCCCATAAGTAAAATCACCAGCAGTGGCAACCCAACCGAGTCTGACTGGAGATCCCAAGAAGCCGGTTCAATGGGTAGGAACAAGCTGGACTTAGGTAACTTTTATGGAACACTGACCCGAGATTAAAATCTCATCATATAATGCCCAAGTGGCTGTACATGCGTACAATGATTCCCCATCCCTATGGTGACAGTGTTCTTGAGTGATATGGTTAGGATGAGTTTAAAAAAACTCTTAATAAGTCCAAGCTGATATGCGGGGTTGAAACCTATCACCAACCCTTAAGGACTCACCTATATGAGAGGTCGTGAAGGCCGCGACTATGGGACAGGGCGATCCCAAACAACTCTCATGAATGTGGAAAAGTGCGCATGGCCATTTAAAAGCGCCACCCGATAGACCAAGGACCTCTAGCGTACTATGTGTGCTATTTTTCTAAATCTGGTTCAAGAAGTCTGATTCAAGGCATAGTCCATCAAACACTTCTTCAGATTAAGGCAATAGTCACTACGTGAGATTCAAGGCTGTAGTCCATCTCATTTATGCATAGTATTTTACTGCCCAGATGCTCTTTCTCTCTCTATTTACTTCACTCTTATCTCTGTTTCGGAACTTGACCTTTTGGGGGGGGATTGTTGGCTTTGCTTTAGCAAAAGCTCAAGCTCCTTCCTTTCTTTAGTCCCACATCAGATGGGCCGAACCTTTCTTGTGTACATATTTTAGTTTCTCTTCTTTGCTCTCTTAAAGTTGTTGTGTGGGAAACCCCTTGGGCCACACGCGCGCGCCGCCGTCGCCGCCCGGCCCGGCTCGGCTCGGTTCGGTTCGGCGCACGTAACGGGTGCGGGTACGCGCCCACATCTGCGGGCGCCGAATGCCGATTCGATTTCCTCTTCGGGTTCGGGCTGGGACCCTAAAATATTTTTTGCTCCTCCTTCCTTTTTTTTTAATCGTTCAAATTTTGAATGTTGGGACACTGTCCAGATTCATTGAACCTTGCCTTGCCACAGCTCATTGTTTGACAGCCTTTCTCACACGTTTTAATTGTTACTTAATGGCCTGTTTATGAGCCATTAAGTACCTGTCTGTGGCCAGATTCATTGAACCTTGCCACAGCTCCAGCCTATTTATTGGGTCTCCTTCTCCTTCATTTTACACAAAAAAGATTACTACGTCAAAACTCTCTTTCACTCCACTCTCAAACGATATTCTAATCTCCAAATCCTTGCTCTGGGCAGAGCTAAGTCCGGTCTCTCTCTCTGAGTTTTGTGCGACGAAAAGAACCCGGTAGTCAGGGGGTTTTACCACTAGGAGCTTCCGAGAAACGTCTGCACATAGACCTCGGATAAACTCTTAGGGCAGTGCTTCGTGCACGACTTCCCCGGAGGCCGGTAACAATTTTAATTTTTATTTCCTTGTTCTCTGAAAAATAATATATATATTATATTTATTTTATAAATACGGTTAACATATGCCAACTGCTATCCCATTTTATCCGATTTCTCCCTTCATGTCCGGAGGCTAAGCCTACCCCAACCTAAATCAGAGGATTGGTCTATGTAAATAGGGATTAATTCATCCAAATTTACCACATAAAAATTCTTCACTCTCTTATAGTACTTTTAATTTATCTTGTGTTAGCTAACTTCTGGAGACTAAAGTGCGAAAAAATTGCAGGAGTTTGAGGAATCAAAATTTGGACGCTTCAACTTGATCGACCACCACCAAGCTGCATGCAACAATTCTACATCCAGTGTTGGAGAAAACCAAATTGAGGGTTAAGTATTTAATTATTGTACTATATTATATTTCTTTTGATCGAAGTTCCAGATCTTTTATTTTGTTCGAACGCTAACAAGAGTTCTTCATGTACCAAATTCGAAATATAATCTTCTCTCTTGATACTTTGATTGTAAACTGGCTACAAATTTACTATTAAAGGTTGAGCAATGGAAGGGGCGATGGCATGGTGATTACAATACAGAAAATTAGAATAATGTATGCACTTGAAGGGGATGCAATGACAAGGATAGAATCGACTACGAATGTTGTTACAGTTGGTGAGTTCAATTGTCTACTGGAAATTTAACAATTATGGTCATTGATTCAATGTGCTTTGGGCGAAGGACTTTGAGCCAAGGTGGAGACTTTAAAAATCATATTCAATTCGGTAATGACTTGGAAACGTGACTCTTGTTGGACGCTAACAATGTAGTATATTATTGTCAAAAAATGTTCTTTTACTTTTAGTGAGACTAAAGATTATTAGGATTATGCAAGTAGTATATTAAACTCTTGTTTTACAAAAATTTTCAGATATATTAATATAGCATTAGGTTTTAATTTATTTGAAAAACAAAATAAATTTTAAAACATGTTAAGATTAATTAGATTTAGGATTAGCTTTTTTCTCCTATAAGAATTCATTTTTCCCGTACGAATATAGATCGGTTATCTTTCTCTCTCTCTCTCTCTATATATATATATATATATATATATATATATATATATATATATATATATATATATATATATTACTTTTTAGATCATACGTTAAATTAACATTGATGATTTGTTTCCTGGTATTAGAGCCTAGGATTTTTAGATAATTAATATTCAGAGGTCTGGATGAGAAGTTCCTGGTGGAGTACATCAAGTCCATGTCGGCTCTCCCATCCACCTCAAGAGTGAGTAGGCCGACAGAATCACCGTGAAGGAGGTCGGAGACAAGAACCTCAACTTCATATACATAGTCGTTGTTCCCAATAGCGGATCCTTCGACATCAAGCATGAACTTCCTTATATTTGTTGTGTAGGAGAATCATAGTCAATGACAAAGAGAGAAAGCGCATACTTTTAAGTCCCTAGACTTGAAACAGCATGTCAACTTGTTTCATGATCATGTCCTTGAAGCTGATCGGCCTATATCCTTGATCGCAATACGTGAAGCATTCCCATGTCATTTTACGAAAAGGTTTGATTGCTGGATTAGAATATCCACTACTTGCAAAACACATGTCAACCTATATGGCTCTAGGATCAAGGAAAAATTCTTGTTATGAGCAGCATGAGACATCTTCTTCTTTGCCATTATAATTTTGTTTAAACATCTTTTGTTTCAAAAAATAATGTCTTTATCCGAGTATCTCCGAGATGTCCTTCTATC
Organism: Iris macrosiphon; assembly: GCA_036927795.1. Lineage (NCBI taxonomy): Eukaryota > Viridiplantae > Streptophyta > Magnoliopsida > Asparagales > Iridaceae > Iris > Iris macrosiphon. The sequence continues at coordinate 169,892,302 of JAYESA010000005.1, read as the reverse complement.
TTTCACTTTCGAGAAGGCTCGTGCTCCCACCTCTAGAATATCTTCCCGTTCTTCATGTACTTATTGTAGGAAGCCTGGTCATTTTGCTACCACCTGCTATGCTTATCAACAATATGGTCTAATTTTTTGTCACTACCATAAGCCTAATCACCCAATAGATAATGGATTTCTGCTTCGTCCATTATATTTAAAAAATTAATTCTTCAAGTGGATAAAGAAAAAGGGTTCCTCCCCGACTCGTTCTTCGGTACTTTGGACTCACATTGTTGATAGGACAAAGACATCGACAGATATTCAGCACCGTCTTACTAAATTAGCACTCCAACACCAACACCGGTCTGTCTTTGCTGGTATTTTACGTGGGTAAGGAAAGAGAATTATACTCAGGGGAAATGACTGTTGCGGACACTCTTTATTTCCTTCTGAACGAATTTTTTTTAAAGTACAAAGAATTCTCGATTACAAAGACTCTCGCAATTGCGATACAGATTTCTAGGTATAGAACAATTTTGTAACGGGTGGAGGTAGAGATCTAATTAGATCACAATCGCTTTACTCTTTGGATAGTCCGATACTACGGAGGGAGGAAAACATTTTAAGAACTCTTGCTAGCCTTCGAACCCACAATATTTTTAAAGGGGTAACCAGTAGCAAGTAGGCTTTGTTGGCTCAAGAGTCAAGAATTTAGACCTTAAGAGTGGCATACATCCGGGGCTATTTATAACCAATGGACTTCTACACAAGAAACGAGGCAGAGTATATTGACTCAACTTTTGGGAGAGTAGAGAGCTGCTATGCAGAGGATTTATGACTTCGCTAGGCATAAAAGTGATGGAGTTGACATCTGTGTCGATCACTGTCTACGCGAAGTGTTCCATCGGTTGGGTGAGTATCCTTCCTGCTTATGCCAATGTAAGTCATTATGGTGAGCATTTAAAGTAAAGTGCACCGATAGTTGTGCACCAAACTCAGATGCGATACCCATGTCAGTTCTCCATTAATGTGGCGTGTGCGGTGTTACAACTGGTCACATTATCATTAATACGAACCCATGTTGCCATTTATAATACAAAGTTGGTATAGTATCATAGCCCGTCATTCCGTCATTAATGCGACATGGCTTGTCACCTTCATAATAAATACAGAACACATAGGGCGTAAGTCTGACCTAATCTGCTGTTGAACGTAACGGTCGCACTGACCGCTACGTATAAAAGACGAGATCCCTTAGTCATAATTACTTTAGTACAATTATGATAAAGATCTTATAGCATGCACTTCGATCTTCGTGTGCATTCATCGGAACCCCAAGCGTCAGAGACCATGTCGGTCTTCATTTAATGCAGGATAGAGGAAGCGTAATATATGTGTTGAACCCCACAGCCTAATGATTGTACTGACCGTCATGTGGATTCATCTATGGAGAACCATGAGTCAATACATTAATTATGGTGGAGTGAACGCTACCGACTCCTCATTTCCATAATAGAATATGCTTTTCATAGAATACAAAAGATTTTGTCAGTTTTGGCAAAACCCATTCTTCGATGCGTGATGCTTCATATTTAATGGGGGCGGGGGGAGTGGTTTGCTTGGCATGATAATATTGGGTATTGCAACCTTCCTTTTTTGATAAAGTGTTATCCTACGTCCAAGGGGCTGCTTTTGCACTCTCTATTGAGTGGCACTCCTTTTATTTGTTGTAGTGGCTTTTGCATGTAGATTTTATATGCATCTACAAGACTCCCTTTACAGTTTTTGAATTGCTGCATGAATTTGAAACACTTTAAACTAAGGGCATAAAAAAATTCTAACTGATTCTGTAGTGGAAAGGATTCTGGCGTGAGGCTCGATAATTTGCTGAGATGTAACTTTGTTGAGATATCACTTCGCTTGAGAAAATAAGGGTTCACATCCGCTCAACCTTCTATACGAGATTTGTACCGAATCACCGTCATCTTGATTTATGTGTCACTTTAAACTCATTTTTCAATAAATGTACAGAACTTGAGGTGTCAATTTGGTGCATGATGAGGCGACAACCTCTATAAATATGGTTTTAAGGAGGTGAGAGAATTTATTTGTGCTTCCAAAAACTTCTTCCTTGTCGTACACTTCATCTTCTTCCTCGAGCGTTCAAAAATAGTGCCCAAGAACCCTACTCAGAAAATAGCCACCAGGGCGCCCAAGGATAAGCTTAACCATGTTTTCAACTCCGTCGTCCCGTATGAATGGCTGGCGATCAAGGATGAGGCATACCATGCGATGCTAGGTAAGGCTCTTTCTTTTATAAAATGAATGAGTTTCTCATTGTTTGTTCTTTCTTCTTGTAAACCCCTTGATTTTCATATAGGTTTATTTTGGTAATTTAGATTTATTTTTATTATTTATTTAGTTAATAGATTTATTAGATAATTAATTAAACTTTAGAAACCAATCACCATGGTCTTAATATCTTGAGTGCAACATTAGCCTTTTTCTTCCAACCAACTTTGCATACTAGACTTAGACGAGCCAAATTAGGCTCATACCATGACTGTCACTCATAATTCACACTCTCATGTTTTATTTTGGTCACACAACTTTCACGACACAATTACGAGAATTTGATAATTAATCAATCACCTTTTTGCCGTTGCGTACGATTTTAACGCGCAACACCAATCCTTTTCCTCCAATAACATTATATTCAGGAGCCTAACTGGATATACTACGTCCATGATAATTGTGTCCTATTTATTTGAGTTCTCACATGCTCCATATACTTTGCATGATTCAAATCTTTGATTTAAAATCCATATCATCAATTTTTTGAAACCAAATTATTGCATCTATCTTTTGCACCTCATTTAAAACCAAATAAATATTCATAAAATTAACCCCATTAATTAGGTAGGCCTTATATGCTATATTAGGCTCTTTAATAATTCCCTCCATATGATCTAGTTTTATATACAAAAATTTCAATAAATCAATTAATGGAATCAAAAGACAATATTTTCTAATTAGGAAACCATGTGTACAAATCTCCTTTGCTTATTAATCAAATCTGAAATAAATAAATAAAAATCTAATTTATGAGTTTAATTGCAGCCCCTTCACCCCATTTAATGCTCCTTAAATCTTAGCCATTGGAAGCGAATATTAGATCTAATCATAACCGTCAACTATACAACTATCTACAAATAAACCCTACCTCTTAGGTTCGGCTGACCCCCCTTATTTCCTCTCCTCACGGACAATAGCAGACCCCCCGAACTCCTTTTCTTCCTCTCCTTCTTTTCTTCCTTCCCCCTCCTTTCCACCCCCTTCCACAACGTACAACCAATCGGCCAAAGCCGATTACCACCACCTAAACCCGACAACAGGTCGCTGCTGTGCAGCTGCTATTCGGAGGTGTAAACAGCCCCAAAATCCCTCCAAACCTGATAAAAACCTTCCCCTTGAAGCTCACTAGCACCTCGTTGAGTTTCATAAAGTTTGGAGATCGTTTGGTACTTCGAAAGCCCGAAATCGTGAAGGTCTCCACCGTAATCGTATTTGTACGTGTTTTATCTCCGTGAATTTTTGATCTATTTATTGTGCCTACAATAATGTGGAATATATATATGATATGTTAGAAACTTAGAAACCTATCTCCATGTCTTGTATCACCCAAAATCATTGATCCAAACTATACTTTTAATATGCTACAACTTTAGTCACACGGTAGGGATAGTTATCTTAAAGATATAATTTATTTGTGATATTTTGTATATATGTAATTAAATTCCAAAAATTAATACTTATAAATATCAGAATAAAATAATGATTTAGATCATGATTATGAGGTGTGATCATTGTTCGTACATTGGGGATAGCCCAATGGAACTTTTGAGTTGTAGAATGCATACGCATGCATATATACACATAGGCTTAATATACGCATGTGTGTGTACATATGAGTATGTTTATATATAGATTTAATATACATAACTACCATGGTATGTTAGAACGTAGCATGGGACGTACAATACTGTAAGTTGCAATACCATGCATCTGTAGGACCGTTAGCACAAATATCGAGAAACTGTCAATATTTGGGCAACGAACTCCTTTCTAACACCATGTATTCTAGTTGATTGAGTTTGTTAGTTTATAATTTAATTATTTTATTCAGGGTACTTGGGATCAGGAGACATACAAGTGTACCTTGCCATAGTTTACAGTTCTTTTGCCTTGTATTTATTTACTGGTTCTTGTTGTACTTTTATTTACTAGCCTATATTATGTTGTGACCATAGGACCGTAATCGATACTTAGCATCCGATTTTTATTCGGGTGCCAACATTTTTTAGTAGAGTTGTGTATAGATTAGTTGCAATATTGATGTGTTGTACTGTTCATGTTATTTCATACAAGATATACCTTAGGTCACTTGACACGACTTGCATTGATAGAATCCATACTTTAGATATCCAAGGATTTCGTATTCTGTGCTAGGATAGAACTCGTGACATGAGATAGATGATATGATTATATTTACGCCGTTGACTCGATACCTAGTTAGTGATTGATCTTGCGTATTTTGGATATGAGACATCATGGACATGAGACATGAGGTTACATTAGGAGGGGAGAGCATAGTTAGACCGTTGGGCTATCACTTCTTATCATAGTTACCGTGGACTCTTATCAGGGTCCCAGAGATTTCATAGTTACCGCAGGTTCCCTGACGGAACCTGAAGATTTTCATAGTTACTGAAATGTCCATTAAGAACTTCAGATTCTTACTTTGGTGGTCTAGCGTGCCAATAATATTCTCATGTATATTCACTTAGTTGGTTATTATCACGTCCCAGTCCCAAAATACGTAGGACTAGGAATACATAAGCATGCCAACCGTATGTATATGGCAACTACAATATATGAAAACTATAACACATACGTACGATGTATTATAAATAACAATTCACAAGTGGTATAGATTTATGTCAAAAGTCACAGGGCATAACTAGATCTCATCCACAGAATCAAATAGAAATGAATAACCAATCAACTATATAACTGAATCAAGTATAAAATGCTTGATAAGAGCAAGTAGTTGGGTGGAGAAAAATCCAATACCAAACTAGAATATAAGAGAAACAAAATAAGTACATCATCTAATGATCAGAGAGGCTCGAAGGAAAGATTTCCTCGAAAGAGAGAGAAGTAGCAAGTATTGATCCGTGCTCCTGCGAATAGTCAAGATCGTCTACACCTGGCAAGGGACCAGGTCCTCAGAGGGACGTAACAAGATACATAGAAGCATGCCAATTGAATACAGTAAAACATGCATAATAGATAAAAAATATATAAGTACGCTGCACTAGACAATCTATATGAAAATACATAATAAGGATAATTTTTCGTTGTATGGGCATGTGTAGGCTACTCTATCAATCTCACAACTCACACACACGTCCATGTACATCAGAAGCCGTCATACCTCGAGGGTTGTAAACTCCCTGATTTTTTAGGATTTTTAAAATAGGATTTTTTAGAATTTTTCGGTAATTTTTCGGTAATTAAAAATAAGGTATTTTCGGCATTAAATAAAATTAAATAATTTTAAACAATATTAAAATAATATGAAAATAATATTTTTTGGTGTAAAATAAAATATTGGACTTAGGATAATTTTCTTGGAATTTATTGGACCCCGAAAACATTTTTAAAAGACCAAAAACCCTATTTTTAAATAAACCCAAACAAACCGGGTTGAACCGGGCTCATACCGGGTTGAACCGGCCTGAACCCGGTCCAACCGAACCGGACCGGACCACCCACTCTAACGGGTCGGGTCCTACCCAAACCCGACCCGACCCGGCCCCTCACCCGCTCACCCATGAACCCCCCGCGCCCCGCTCGGCCCGCAGCCGCCCGCGTCGTCCGGCCCCACAACGCTCCGCCCGGCCACGCCTCCCCCTCGTCCCCGCCTTCCCCGCCATGTCTCCCCTCGCCTCCGCCTCCACTGCTCGGCCCCGCTCCCTTCTGCCCTATTTAAACCATAACCACCTCCAGCCTCAGCCTACCCCGCCACCACCACGAACCACCACCGGCTCTGCCTCCCGCCTCCGGCCCTCGACGCCTGCCACCCTCTCCCCTCGCCGCTGCCACCCTCTTCCCAGCGCCGCCCTCTCCTCCTCCTTCCTCCCCGCGTCTCCAGCAGCCCCCGACATCCTCGCCAGCTCCTCCGCCGACGTCCCAGCGCGCTCCGCCGCCTCCGGCGACGCCACCTCCGACGACGCCACCTCCGCCGTCCCCCGGCCGCCAGTGCCGCCTTCGCCTCCCTCCGTCCGTCGCAGCCCCGTGCAACCCGCCGGAACCCTAACCCTAGCCCTAACTTCGTGTCGAGTCGACACGAGGACACGCGAATCCTCGATTCACGGAGCCCTGTTCAGGTAACCCATTCTCTCTGCTCGTTGACCCATTTTCGGTTACGTCTGTTGCAACGCGAACCCTGCTTGACCCTCTCGATGTCCGTGCAACCCGCTCGGTGTGTCGCGTCCTGTGGCGATCGCGAACCGCGATCCAAAAACAGGAAAATCAACGCCCTGTTTCACCCCGGAACTGAGTACGTCCCGCCAAACGGGATGACTTGATCGCGTGCGCTCTTCACCGAAACGTGCTCGTCGTTGATACGGACGTACGAGATTTCGCAGAAGTTGATTTGGATGTGCGTGCACACCGGAATCAATGCGTATCCGCCGACACCGTCCCGTATCCGTCTGTTCTGAAACTCGTTGTAACTTTGTGTACACACGTCGGATCGAAACAAAACTTGCACCATCGGACTCGTAGAAATATGCTGGTCCTATGACCCAAGTTTGGTTCGATTCTGAGAACGTTGACAAAATCGTGTATCGTGAGCCCCATAGGCTCCACTTGACGGGCGATTTTGTGATCGGCTCATCGGAATCCAATTCTGGAAGTTCCGTTGGGTTCGTATCATCGTTCTGGACTTGTTGACACTAAGTTTGACGAATTTGGAGAACTTTATCCCTGACACATTTTTCGGTGCGAAGCGGGCCACATGTGGACCCCGCTTTGACCCGAAATTATTTTTTTTGCCCTTGTCTCCAAATTGGACTCAAGGACAGGCGTTTCTAGCTATTTAATATTTTTTGAATCTGATGGTAATGTTTGTTTCAGCATCCGGAGACGTTTCTAGAGATTTTACTAGTACCAGAACAGCAGTTGGAAATCAAACACCAGGCAAGTGTACCTTGCCAACTAGCAGTGATTCCTGTTATAGTACTTTGCTTGAGTTTTTTGTACATACATATATAATCTTGATGTAACTGTTCAACCCAGGACCGTGTGACTTTACTTAGCATCCGTTAATAGTCGGGTGCCAACCCCGTACGCAGAGTTGTGTAACGTCACATAGAGATGGATATCGAGACCCTGTACATTCCCGTGCTTGCATCATCAAGTACGTCATAACCCAGGACACCTGACACTGCTCATGAGACAGAATCTTCCTGAGATATTCATGGTGATTCTGCATAGGTCACAGGATTGTGCCATAAATATTGTATTTATAGCTATCATATGACTTGCTGCATTGTAATGATCTTGCGTGACATGGACATGAGGCCTCGTGGACATGAGACGTGTGATTACATTGGGTGGGGAGAGACACACAGGCTACAGGCTGATTATATATATAAAACCCCTATTATTGTGAGGCTCAAGACTCTAAACCCGAGCTTGGCCCATTACGTGTTATTACTGCTACCGGCTCCCCGACACAGAGCTTGTAGTGGTTTCAGCCTGAGTTCTAGTGATGCTCTCAACTTGCATATCACTTAGCTGGTTACATAGTTTACCCTATTGTTCATTTATTGCTGTACTGCATTTATTTTGGCATGAGTTATCTTGTACCTTGCTATGTCCCCTGAGGACCTGGATCTGGATTATGTCCCCAGGGTTAGCAGATGATATCTATTCTGAGGTATACGGAACATGAGCACTTCTCGGAGCAGTACCAGAACCTGAGGACGAGATTGTGCCAGAGGACTTCTCCTGAGTATCGGCTTTATATACTCAGTTATTTCTGTTTCTAGTCATTCCTTTATTTCCTGTCTATTGCATTGATATATCAGACTTATTCTCGGATTGTTTCCCCGAGATACTTCTATTGAGATATGTTATTGTTTATTTATTTGCATTTATTCTGGCTTTTGATCTATGTTTATATTTTATGGATGAGATTAGAATAGACTATGACTTGTACCATTGGACCTATTTATTGTTGTACTACAGCTTAAGTACGCCCTGATGGATCCATTAAATTGGGTTTGTCCATCGGTGCGTGCTGCTGGCCATTGCCACGTGTCCAGTCCCTCGTTATCTTGGGGCTGGTGCGTGACAAGGGTAGCGACCATCGCGATACCAGAAATCGACATACCTCGAGGGTAGCGACCATCGTGACACAACTACCGTAGTGCGTGCTAGTTACTATAGTTTACCAGAGTGGGTAGCCCATACGCCTACTGATTGTCCTCCCCTCCCATGATACTATGTGTCAAGTGTGTGTCAACATATATAATATATAATTATGACTGAAAAAAATACATATATAATGAATATATAAAAATATGATAAGCATGCAAAGAACTGTAAACAATTTGGCAAGGTATACTTGCCTGGCAAGAAAACTACGAAGTGTAAGCGTCCAGACGTCAAGCACAAGGGATCAGAAATTATGGCATCAGAATGAACATCTCCGGATGCTAAAATAAATATTACCAACGTTCCCAGAATAAGCGAGATAGTAAGAAAAGTCTACCATTTCTTCCAATTTGGACACAGGAGTCAAACGGTAATTTCGGGTCAAAGTGGGGTCCACATGTGGCCCACTTTGCACCGAAATACGTGTCAGAGGTAAAGGTCCCTAAATAGGACAAATTATAAGTCAACAAATTCTAAACATTGATACGAACTCAACGGTATGTCCAATTTTGGATTCCCGTGAGCCGATCACAAATTCGCCCTTCAAGTCAAACCATGGGGCTTGCGAATAGGCGACTTGGTCAACTGTCTCAGAATCGCGTAAAACTTGGGTCTCAGGACCAGCATGATACCACAAAACCAATGGTGCAAGTTTTGTTGCATTCCGACGAGCGTACACAAAGTGGGGTAGTATTTTGAAAAAGTCGCGATATAAGGACTTTTTACGGATACAGGTTGATTTCGACGTGCACACACATCCGAATCAACTTTCGCGTAAGCCCACATGTCAAGATATACAATATGCGCCTTTCGATATAATTGGTATGCGACGAGGCAGTCCCGTTTGGCGGAACGCACTCCGTATCATAAAATCTTAATTTTTAATTTACCAAGTTTTTGATCGTTTTGGAGGTCGAATAATTTTACAAATAAAACAAACTAATAAAAACTAAAAGAACAGAAAAATTCTCGGTTATATAGAGAAGAAAACCCTTCAATTAGATTTTAAAAATATTAAACATGTTGGTGGCAAATTGGGCATGAACATGGGGGTTTGGGTTAAAATTCTGGACTATTTTTGGTCAATTTTTCGGCCATTTTCCGTTCGATTTTCGACCAATCCCGGGCACGAAAACTCGTCCCGCTTGAAGGAAATCCTAGAGGGTTAGGTTGTAAACGTACACGGATAAATCGCTCGAGAAAAGAATCAAAGATGAGAGAGATACATCACCTTGAAGAGAGGGACGCTGCTGCCTGTGCGACTGTGCACACGGGTGCACATGCGGGGCGACGGCGGTGCGGTCGTCGGCGGCTGCAGCGGCACGGGGCGGCGACACCGGCACGGCTGCGGTCGGTCGCCGTTCGGGGCTGAGGTCGGAGGTCTGGGAATGGTTTAGGGATTGGGGTTAGGGTTTATGAACGTATATGTATATATATATATAGAGAGAGAGAGAGACGCGGGGGGGGGGGGGGGGGGGGGGGTCTACTGTGGGTGAGTTGGGTTGGGTTAGGATTAGTAAATAGGTTTTGTTTAGTTTTAGGTTTTTGTTTTTACTTTTCTTTTCTTTTTCTTTTTCTTTTCTCTTTTATTTCTATTATTATTATTATTATTATTATTATTATTAATATTATTATTATTGTTATTATTAATAATAACTATATATTATTTATATATATATATATATATTTACATATATGGATGAGGTTATAAAAATTTAAAAAGAACATTTGCACACAAATAAATTATAGAAAAATCTATCACCCTTTAACAAGACTCCAAAAATAATAAAAAAATTATTTTATGGAATAATTCTAAATGAGTATTCATATAAGTAAATTAATCAGTAAAATTTATTTTCTAATTAACTATGAAAATACGCTAAAGAAATTCAATAATTTAATAAAAATAATTAAAATAAAATTTAAAATTTTAGGGGGTTTACATTCTACCCAACTTACAATAATTTTGTCCTCGAAATTAATACTAACCCATATTCGTAATAAATCACTATAGCTATTAACACTTCATTGCTAGCTTGTAGTGCTTCTTAAAAGGTTATGGTCAGCCACCCTAAGACTTTCCTCCCTTATTGTCTGTACACTATTCTTTTATCCTCTAACTCATCTACACTACCCAACTTACAAGAATTCTACTAGTAGTCAAAGTCTTTTGAGGCTATTGTCTAGGATGTAAGATGAATTTATTCATTGGGTCAAAATTTTTGGGATACTTTTCTGGAATCTCATAACCATGATTTTTTTTGTAATCGTCAAGTATCGTAGTCTAATACTGCCACGCCACCTGGCCAGTATGTCTGCAAATAATCCGACTACTCTACTTTAATGGTCTAGCTGCAGCTATCGCTACCTCGCCAATAATTTGTCATAGTCATCAGTTCGTAACAAGTGCCTTCAACTCTTTCCTAAGCTTAGTCTAAGTTTTAGGGTAACAATTAAGGTCTTGACTATAAAACTTATTAGAAGTATGAACCATTTCAACAATCCAACTAATTTATGTTAGACTAAAGGATGCTACTCAAGGTTTAAATAATAATAATAAGAGAATATAGATATTGCTATAGTGCATATACATAAGGGTTATCATGAACTCATCTTTTTAGTTACTAATCTTTACTAACCCATTTATGTTTTAACTAACAAAATAAGGATGAGGTTGAAGTAAATCAAACAATTCATGATAGCACGAAAAGACGCAACTACGATAGGAAGAATTTAGCATGGGATAAGGAATGGATATGGAAGAGAAGATGAGCAACCCAAGGGGACGAGATGGTGATAGGAAAGAGAATACTACTACTGCTACTCGTATCATCTATTAGCATCGTGAGTATGCCATCTAGTTAACATATTAACATATCTTCAAAACTTTTAACACTAAATATATCACATGTGATATGTCCTTAATTACAAAAGATAGTCACAAAGTAATATGATTGGCCTATGGGGTATATCTAGTAGTCTCCGTGTATTAAACTTATACCAAGCACGAGCGTTCGTTTTTCCGAAAGAAGGGAAGACGAAAAATAATAATAAAGAATTCAAGGAGGAGGTGATATAATACAAGTACGGGATTCAAGACGATTAAAGAATTCAAAAAAAGAGTGGTAAGGGCAGTTGCGGATGAGATCCTATTTTGGTAAATTTCTATTCACATGCTCATATCAGTACAGTTATGTAACGATAAGATATTCTCGGATATGTCTAAAGGGCAAGTATATTCGTCTAACATGCTAAGTCAACTATATCTCAATCCACGTAAAGTAGTCATGCGAAGAGCAAACCAAGTGCATTAAGTCTGATCAGACCATAATACACTGATTTTGATTTAGACAATGTATTAGTAGTCATCCCCAATAACGTATATATCATGAACAAGATCGATAAAAGAATAAGCTTGTAAAACTAGGCTATAAAATAGCAGCATAAGCAGAGGTAGTCCAGAAAATATAAGTACGCTGGATTATGATGAAGGAAGGTACAAAATAATTCAAGTTCACAAAGAAGATAAGACTTGTCCGGTGTTGTGCCTCTATAGTTGCCATACTAACTTCTTGTCTAAGTCTCTATTCGACTAAATGGGGGTATGGGCCTTTAAGTTCTACAGTCTGGATAAACACTATCTTCTTATGCAAGCCTATAGTTGGTGTCATTCAATTACACTTCATTAATGGGTCAAAAGGGCTATGTGATACTAGGTTATGAGGCATACTACCCAACTTACAAGAATTTAACTAATAGTGTTATTGAATAATAGAGTGTATATACCTAGTATAAGTCACCTTCCTAACCCCTATCAAGTACGAAAGAAAAGAAAAGATTGACATTGTGAAAGGATCAAGCAAGATGCAAGGCAAGTAATCAAATAAAAATACGAAATAAAATCAAGGGAGGTGATTAAATAAGTGGATGAGATCCTATACTCTAATCCTATGCGCAGGCTTGCTCGGTACAGTAACATAACTGAGACATTATGCTCTCGACCTGCATGGGCCACCACAAAAATATGTCACGCCCCAGTCCTAAAATACGTAGGACTAGGAATACGTAAGCATGTCAGCCGTATGTATATGACAACTCCAATATATAGAAAATATAACATATACTTACGCTGTATTATGAATAACAATTCACAAGTGGTATAGATTTATGTCATAAGTCACATGGCATAACTAGATCTCATCCACAGAATCAAATAAAAATGAATAACCAATCAACTATATAACTGAATCAAGTATAAAATGCTTGATAAGAACAAGTAGTTGGGTGAAGACAAATCCACTACCAAACTAGAATATAAGAGAAACAAAATAAGTACATCATCTAATGATCAGAGAGGCTCGAAGGAAAGATCTCCTCGAAAAAGAGAGAAGTAGCAAGTCCTGATCCGTGCTCCTACGAATAGTCAAGATCGTCTACACCTGGCAAGGGACCAGGTCCTCAGAGGGACGTAACAAGATACATAGAAGCATGCCAATTGACTACAGTAAAATATGCATAATAGATAAAAAATATATAAGTACGCTGCACTAGACAATCTATATGAAAATGTATAATGAGGATAACTTTTTATTGTATGGGCATGTGTAGGCTACTCTATCTATCTCACAACTCACACACACGTCCATGTACATGAAAAGCCGTCATACCTCGAGGGTAGCGACCATCGCGACACCAAAAATCTACATACCTCGAGGGTAGCGACCATCGTGACACAACTACCATAGTGCATGCTAGTTACTATGGTTTACCAGAGTGGGTAGCCCATACGCTTACTGATTGTCCTCCCCTTCCATGATCTATGTGTCAAGTGTGTGTCAACATATATAATATATAATTATGACTGAAAAATAATATATTTATAATAAATATATGAAAATATGATAAGCATGCAAAGTACTGTAAATAATTTGGCAAGGTATACTTGCTTGGCAAAAAAAATGCGAAGTGTAAGAGTCCAAACGTCAAGCATAAGGTATCAGAAACTATGGCATCAGAATGAACGTCCCCGGATGCTGAAATAAATATCACCAACGTTCCCAGAATAAGCGATATAGTAAAAAAAGTCTACCTTTTTGTCCAATTTGAACATAGGGGTAAAACAGTAATTTTGGGTCATAGTGGGGTCTACATGTGGCCCACTTTGTACCAAAATGTGTGCCAGAGGTAAAGGTCCCTAAATGGGACAAATTATAGATCAAAAAATTCTAAACATCGATACGAACTCAACGGTATGTCCAATTTTGGATTCTGGTGAGCCGATCACAAATTTGCCCTTCAAGTCAAACTGTGGGGCCCGCGAATAGGCAGCTTGATCAACTGTCTTAGAATCGTGTGAAACTTGGGTCACAGGACCAACGTGATACCATGAATCTAATGGCGTAAGTTTTATTGTATTCTGACGAGCGTACACAAAGTGGGGTGGTATTTTGCAAAAGTTGCGATACGGGAACTTTTACGGATATAGGTTGATTTCGACGCGCACACACGTCCGAATCAACTTCCGTGAAAGACCACACATCAGGATATACCATACGCGCCTTTTGGTATAATTGGTATACGATGAGGTGGTCCCGTTTGGCGGAGCGTACTCCGTATCATAAAATCTTAATTTTTAAATTACCAAGTTTTTGGTCGTTTTGGAGGTCGAATAATTTAACAAATAAAATAATAATAAAAACTAAAAGAACAAAAAAAATTATCGGTTATATTAAGAAGAAAACCCTTCAATTAGATTTTAAAAATATTAAATAGGTTGGTGGCAAATTGGGCTTGAACATAGGAGTTTGGGTTAAAATTTTGGACTATTTTTGGTCAATTTTCGGCCATTTTCGGTCGATTCTTCGACCAATCCAGGGCATAAAAACATGTCCCGCTTGAAGGGAATCCTAGAGGGTTAGATTGTGAACATACACGGACAAACCGCTTGAGAAAAGAATCAAAGATGAGAGAGATACATCACCTTGAAGAGAGGGACGCTGCTGCCTGTGCAGCTGTGCACACGGGCGCACGGGCTGGCCGACGGTGGTGCAGTCACTGGCGGCTGCGGCGGTACGGGGCAGCGGCGCCGGCACGGCTGCGGTCGGTCGTCGGTTGGGGCTGAGGTCGGGGGTCTGGGAATGGTTTAGGGATTGGGGTTAGGGTTTATGAACGTGTATATATATATATATATATATATATATATATATATATATATATATATATAGAGAGAGAGAGAGAGAGAGAGAGAGAGAGAGAGAGAGAGCCGCGGAGGGGGGGGGGGGTTCTGTTGTGGGTGAGTTGAGTTGGGTTAGGATTAGTAAATAGGTTTTGTTTAGTTTTAGGTTTTTGTTTTAACTTTTCTTTCCTTTTTCTTTTTGTTTTCCTTTTTATTTCTATTATAATCATTATTATTATTATTATTATTATTATTATTACTTTTTATTATTATTACTATTATTATTATTATTATTATTATTAATAACTATATATTATTTGCATATATGGATGAGGTTATAAAAATTTAAAAAGAACATTTGCACACAAATAAATTCTAGAAAAATTTATCACCTTTTAACAAGACTCCAAAAATAATAAAAAAATTATTTTGTGGAATAATTCTAAATGAGTATTCATATAAGTAAATTAATCAGTAAAATTTATTTTCTAATTTACTATGAAAATACACTAAAGAAATTCAATAATTTAATAAAAATACTTAAAATAAAATTGAAAATTTTAGGGGGTTTACAGTTATGTTAGTTACCCTTGAACACGCTTGTGCTATTTACTGTTTACTATTAACATATTTTATTTGTCCCTTGTAATGTCCCCTGAGGACCTGGATCCGAATTTTGTCCCCAGGTTAATTCTGAGCTAGAGTTTATTGATGGATGATTATTTCTCCAGGATTTTAATGTATGTGGTTGATACGTTCATCATATTCTTCCATATTTATATTTATTTTTCGTTACTATTTCTGCTGCTATAGCCTAGTTTTGTAGACTCATGCTATTTCTTTCGAGTCTATTTGGACAAGTGTTGTTTGGGGTGCACACCATGATACATGTTGTCCTTTTATTTATTTATTCATTTTCTTGTGGATTGAGAGATTTATTGTATTATTTAGATAAGTACAACTTATACGTATTCGAGTTGGACTGGAGTCTACTTGATACATAGCTGGAATGTTTACGTATTTCTAGTCCAACGTATTTGGGACTAGAGCGTGACACTTTTCTATTCTTTATCTATGTATCTCCTTTACACATCTTTGTATATACTGTAAAAGAAAGAAAAGGAGATAAAAAATATAGAGACACGATGCACGCACGAGACAGAGAATACACACACAAATCCCTTCCCTCGTTCTCTTGAACAAGGATGAAGTGTGTCACTCCCCATTCCCGATATACGTATTTGGAACGTATTTTACTTTAGCATGGTTGTATGTTCATAAAGACTAGACCCATTCTTTGATTTCACCTTGTTCATGGTTTATTTTGTGGGTTGGTTCAAGTCAAGAGAACCCTTGGTCCAACCCTCAATCCTACCCTATATAATCCAATATTTCTCTCTCTCTCTCTCTCTCTCTCTCTCTCTCTCTCTCTTCACTTCTTCATTTCTCACTCTCTCTTTAGTTTTCTCTTCCCATTTCCATAGGCAAGTACACATTGCATGAGAAATGGAGAAACCCTCCATATTATTGTTTTATTATGTTTGTTATGTGTTTTTAAGCATATTTAGAACTTAGAGTTTTCTGTTTTGATGGGTGGTTTTGAGTATATCTGCATTTCTAACTTAGGATTTTATGAGTTTTATGAGTATTTTTTAGTTTTGATCTATTAAACATGTATTTTAGAAAACTATTTTTTGCTAGATGATAAGCTTTCAATTTAAAGCGTTTTGGCTTTTGGTTTACTCGATTTGGACTTAAAATATGAATTTTATGGAGAAAACATGATTTTAGTTTTGCAGCTTTCGCCATGGCCGAACTGCTGTTTAGAGAAGACGAAGTCTTCATACGGCCAGCTAGTTATGCGGTTGAGAGTGCTATGCGGCCCGATAGGGCTATGTGGCTTAAGCTTTTGCCGTATACTGACTAGCATACGTCCATCTTGTTGGACGCATGACTGCCATCACCAAAGTGTTCTGGAGATTATCCTAGAACTCTTTGTATTTTCACTCGCTGAACGAATGAGAAATTTTCTTAGTCCAAAAGACCTCCATACAGCATCGACTCCCTTCGGCACCCATACTTATGCGGCATTGGAGAGTATGCGACCACCATTTCCATGGACGCATGACTCCGAACCGTGGCACAACTTTCTATGATATTTATTTTTTCTCTCTGATTTACTTTATGGCTTGTCACATCAATCACTTTTTATGATATTACTGACACTTTATTCATTACCCATCACTTCAACATTTGTCCCAAGGAGTAGACTTTAACCCTGAGAATGCGGCCTGGACTTTTCATGTGGCCTAGAGTCATTTGCTGCCTGGACTTCCCACGTGACCTAGAGTCATATGCAGCCTGGACTTCACATGCGGCCTTTCTTATTTTGATTGCATGTTTTATTATTCTTTCGTGACCCAATGTATAATTGGTAATTGGACTCAAATACTATATCCGTGCTGATACCACTATTGCCTGATAATTGTCCATAATTTAATGTGCGCCGAGTTACGACACATCATGTCACGTGATTATATTTGGGTTTTGCATCGAGAATGCATCCAAATTCTTGAATGCATGATATTATAAATATATATTATTTCTCCAGTACGTGCATAATAAGCAAGTCAAATACCAAAGCATGGCTAGGATATTGATTGACTGAATATTGCATACACGCTCGTGTGAATCCAGATTTGACTTTCATGGATTCGTATCTAGCATGTCTATACCTTGTACGATATCTTAAGAAAAATTCTCATGTGACCACGTCTTGAGATTTTGTACACAACATAGGGCTAATTAGGTAACTAAAAGTGGTAGTAACATTGGAGGGAACGGTATCCCGAGATCATGCAAACGAACCTTCCCACAGAGATTTATTCTAAGTAGGCTGTGGGCTGGCCACCACAGATACTGTATATCATCTGCCTTAGTGGAGTGCAGTTTCTGACCTATTATTATGCTGACCCACTGTTTCACTATAGGAACACTGGAACCGTTAATACCGTATTCTTAACGCAGTGGTCCTACGGGGAACTGGTGCATCTCGTGTAATACCTATTTTATTTATTTGGTTCGGTTAGCTCATGTTTGGCATTGGCGTGATCTGAGATGCCTATTATGCATTATTTATGAGATAACCTCAGACACCAAAATAGCAAGCCGTACAAATAATTGACCAATATAAGAAAATGGACTTGGTTGTGATTGTATTATTTCAGTTAGTAGCCTAAGGAAATGGACTATCATAGTGTGATGGTTCAACCCTTATCCTTGTTTGGTTGTAGGATTGGGCCTTGCGCTAGGATATGCCATGGACCTAAGTTACGACACCGAACCTATGTATTTATCATATATATTTTCCTTGGATTTTTGTTTCTCTATTTTCGTGCTTCCTTTGTGGTACTTGCTATTTGGGGTCTAACTCCACTGGTTTTGCATGGCCAGGTTTTGAGCCAGCACCCGAGGATCAAGCGTACCTTACCCCAACTCATGGCTTATACCAGGAACATGGTCGCAGAGGATAGCAAGTGGGTTTTCTTCTTCCCCACTCATCATTGAACATTTAGTTCTTTTAGGCATTTAGCCACCATCACCTGTTAGCCGATTCGTCTGGATATTAGTTTTCTTATATGATTGTATTAAATCAGACTGCAGCGGATCACTCTCATATACTTTTGTTATTCTTCCAGCTTCTTATTTTGAACAGCTGGTCTCCAGAATATTTTGAGAAAGCGTTTATGACGCCTTATTGCTTTATCATATATGCTCTACATTTACTGTTTTTGGTTTGAATGATTGAGACATATAAGTTTTTGACCCTAGGAGACTTGATTGTAACATGCACCCCCTTGTCTTATACAACCGTGACTGCCGTACGACGTATAGCACCTTGTACTGGGTAGCTGGCCATGTCTGTCTCCGTATTCTGGTACTGGGGCATGACAAAGTGCTTATGCTTTGATCTAGATTTTTGTTTCTTCATTCGTGCTTTCTTGTGGTATTTGCTATTTGGGGGTCTAACCCAACAGGTTTTACATAGCCAGGTTTAGAGCCAGCGCCCGAGAATCTATCTTATCTTCTCTTATCTGATGGTGCACACCAGACGGATGGTCGCTACGGGACAAGAGTGGGTTTATTTTCACCACTCGCATTGTACACTCTGTTAGTTTTGGACATTTTGCCACCGAAACTTGTTAACCGGTATGTCTGGACACTATTTTTCTTACATGATTATAATTAATCAGATCGCAGCTGATTATAGTTATATACTCTTGATACTCTACTAGCCCATCATTTTGTACGGCTAGTTCCTAGATCATTTTGATAGCGTGTTTGGGACGCCTTACTACTTTGTCTTATATATTCTATGCTTACTGTTTCTTACTTGAATGTTTGTGATATAGATGTTCTGTGTGCCCCTAGGTGACTTGATTGTAATATGCACCACCTTGTCTACTTATAGCCTTGATCGTACCCAGAGATACCTATGTACTCCATAGTACGTAGCTGGATGCGTCATACCACCGTTCTACGTATTCCGGTACTGGGACGTGACACATGGGCAAATTTTTCTTTAAGCATAAGAACTCGACTCCTTTTGTGCGCCCTTCACCTTCTCCTTGAGGGCTATCACGGTAACCCGGCTCGAAGACCTGGCGGTTATAGGTGAAAAACGTGAGACGCTTGCATTTAATTCTGTTTTGACCATGTAAGAATGTAAGGGTGAGCCATCTCTAATTTGTTTTCTTAGGTTCCCATGGCCTTAAGACAAAACATTGACCATTGTCAGTCATTTATACGTGGCCCTTCTCTGCATAAATTTATGAATGTCGCTTACTTTTATGCGCAGAGAACTTGATCTAATTTAGGAGATGTAATTTCTTGTCTCTATTTAAACTAAATCTTTGATTTGTTGTAGTTTTGTTGGAATTTGCACTACTCTCTGAGGCTGCCCGTGCTGTGTCCTTTAATAAAATGATTCGAGTGAGTATTCCAGTCTCTCAAGCAACAAAGTCCCTCAGTCATGCGTCAGCTTGCCAGAAAAGAGAAAACATATAATTGCATCATAAGGGAATAACATGCTGTGATCAATAGTCAGTATCAAAATATTGAAAGAAGACACTGGTATATCATACCTCTAGCCAATTTTTATATTTGGGGATGCCACAAAAGTGACATCTGGGAACACGAAGTTAGACTAAGAGTAAAGATTGATGTGAAGGATTGCCCCATCCACATTCTAAAGGTGGATTTCCATTATCCCATGTGTGCCTTCCCCTCCGTCTCTATTAGGAGGCTGATGGATTAGATGATCACCCCTGTTATTTATGGAGCCAAATTAGGAAGGATCAGCCATTGGTATCGCGAGGGAGGAGGAGTATATTCGAGAGCGTCCCAAATAGACCCAAATACAACATTCGCAATATTATTCCTGGGTTAATTTCTCATAAAATTCTAACTAACACAGTTTCACACTTCGCATACACTGTCGGGAATTGTTTTCAGAAGAAAGGAGGTGTCTATCATACGGAAGAGTTCAGACTACTAGACTGGAGCTACCGGAGTAAGCTATTGGTACCATGCTTGGTGGAGTAAGCTACTCACTGGGTGCTTGGCCAATTTGAGACTTCTTTGAAAAGAATAGGGTTCTACAACACCATTTGGATGACCTACTACTGTATGCAACAGAACACCCATATGTTCTTAGCATTACTAGAGTGCTAGAAAACTCGTACTGCTACCTTCTTTACCCCAGTTGGGGAGATGAGATTCACACTACACGAAATTCATGCCGTGTCAAAACTGACCAAGGGACGGGATCCGTACGAGGAGTATGCTCCCTGTTTAGACACTACCAAGTCAAATTAGCGATGCATAAAAATGTCGCTAATGTAAATCCACATCGCTAAACTAGTTTAGTGACGTATTTGGTGACGTCCCCGTGTTGTCACTTATTAAATGGTCCCTGACAACAAAAATGTCGCTATTAGTCGCTAGAGTGATGTATCTTAGCGACGAGTACACTGGTTGAATGTTTTACCTATAGCGATGTATAGCGGCACAACGTTGCCAAATTAGCGACGTAAGGTACTGTTGCTAAATGTCACCAATTTATCAACTAAATGAATGACATTTTGCTACAACATTGCTGACATGACAAAATTTACCTTGTCCGCAATTTAGCGACGTTTAGCGATAAAGTAGTGATGCCAACGATACAACTTAGCCACATTCTGATACATGGTAGCGACTCATTTCATTCATCGTTGTACATCACATATCGTCGCCGAATGTCACAAATCTGGAAAAAAAATAAAAATATATCCTACAATTTGTAAAATATTTTCCAAAAACAATGCCTACAATTTATCAAAATAGACCCGGAGAAACCCTCCGTTGAATCCCTGGGTTCGCCGACCCCTTCGGTGGAACATTCAATATTAATAAATTCATATACAGTTAATATGAATAATAAAGTAAACTTTAAGAAAATTATAAATTTGCATTATACTACGTCCCAAGAAATATATACATTAATGTATGAAATAAATATCCCATCTCATCAAATAATGTCACTAAAACTATGAAATAGATACATCAAAGACCCACGAAGGGGATACACACAAACACATGAAAAATCTGTCCAATCAAGGATTATTTCTGATCAGGAGGAGGAGCATCGCCATGTATCTGCGATATGAGCATGCCAAACTGCTCATGTGAAAGCGTCACCGATGTCGATGGAGGAGGCACTACCATCGATGGAGTCGGTATCGATACCGGTGGACCAAAAGGGCGTATCTGCTCCAATATTGCAAGTCAAGCATTTTATGATTCCACGGAGATACCCGCCTCGAAGTGCTCTCTGTCACTGATAGGATCAACAAAGCCTGCATCCTTGAAGTGCTCTCCACTTCTGACTCGGTCATAGAAACCTGTGCCAACTGCAGCCTCGCCAGTGACTCGCTCATGGATATATGCGACCCCTCCAGTGCCATCATGCTGCGCCTTGTAGACGTAACTGCTCTGTAGAGATGATAGAGCAGTCACGTTGTGCTCTGTCGTCTGGCTCAGAGTCCTTATCTCCATAATATTGTGCTCGAACGTATCAAAATGTACGATGATCGTCGCATCGACGGCTGCGGCTGGGATTGGGACTGCTCCGTAATCCTCCACTTTAACTCATCATTCAGAGACGCAATCTTACGATTAATGCTCTCCTGGGCTCGTATTGATGCCTACGAAGGATGTGGGTAATGCACACTGGCAGAGGGGGACTGGAGGAATGCGTCGCAGCCAAGGTGTTGTAGGATCACGGATCGTAGTATGTACCCCTCTGAAGACTACCAACGACAGTCATCCATAGCTTATCTACCGACGGAGCTGGGGGTAGGGACTACGAGGAGGTACTAGCCTTTCCATCGTATGGTGTAGTAGCAGCCTGTTGCATCGACCGCTCATCGAGCTTAAGATACTCATCCTAAAAAATACGCTTCTCTCAATATATAATCGTACTTCTTACTATCGACTCATCATAATTGCTAATATCTAAGCTACTTATTACTAACTACATGGATATTTATTTGCATATTTTCTAAGTTATATTAAAATTAACTAAATATAAAGTAATACTTACATAGCTCTGAGTATCCCTCTCATCGATTAGTTTTTTCTCCTTTCGATGGATGACAAGGAATACGGTCACTATGTTAGTGTCCTCACCCCTTTGTACTTGTTAAAAAATATATTATTTTTTATTAAAATAAACATTTATCCTACTTTGATTAAAATAATATATATTCAATAAATACATACTAGGGTACAAAAATGTTTCGTCATTGGAATCAAGCCACCACACTACTTCTCTGCCTTCTTTCTGGCCACCTTCGCCTTCTCCGATATTTTTTTGTACCTACAATCGTTGAATCTAGCCCTAATTGCAGTCCACTACTTAGGCGTGATCCAACCTTGGATTGTTTGACCCAATCGATCATGAGCCTTCTGGTCGTCAATCACATCACGTACTAGTTATCACGCCCTGTAAATCTCCTAAAATTTACATAAGAATATTTTAGTAATTTTATTATTTATTTAAATAAATTATAAATTATTAAAGCAATTTCTAGAATTTAGAAGCCCTTTAGTGTAGTTTAAATGTTAGGAGTACAACACTAGTTTTTTCGTCAAACCAACTTTGTATAATAGGCTTAGCCGAGCCAAATTAGGCTCATGGCATGGTTGTCTCTAATAATTGTGAAATCTTATGCTTTGTTTTTGTCGCACAACAATTATGATGCTTTTTGACTCAAAATATGTTACTTGGACACTTTTTTGCTGCGGTCAATTTAGACGAGCAACATAGACCCAAATTTTAACAATGACTTTTATAACCCCTAGCCTAACACGACCAACTATGCACATGACATTGGTGTCACATTTATTTGAGTCCTTGTAGGCTCCAAAAATAATATAAAAATACCATGCATTTTAATTAGTAAAAAATGACCCTTTTTGATTAATTGTACTTGATCGAGCCCGAACCCCCAACTTGAACCCTCAAACTAACTTGACTAATTTATACACAATATCATACACCCATCCCCCACCTTTCTACACACCATACGCCATTTTTCCCACACCAAATTATATTTTTACATTTTTAAAAATCAAATTCAGCTTTTATCCAAAATATCATAAACCTTGGACTAGTTTAACTTAAAATGAACCTTGTGCATACATGAATAGAGAGGGGGGGACCAACTGTAGCCCCAAGAAATTGTAGGGGTCAGTTTTCAAGGGAGGTTACT
This sequence comes from Iris macrosiphon, assembly GCA_036927795.1. Lineage (NCBI taxonomy): Eukaryota > Viridiplantae > Streptophyta > Magnoliopsida > Asparagales > Iridaceae > Iris > Iris macrosiphon. The sequence continues at coordinate 169,868,830 of JAYESA010000005.1, read as the reverse complement.
AAGAACCTTTGGTTACAAGTGTGTAACATACAACTTTTTACCTCCCCTTTGTATTCATGCCCAATAAAAGCTAATAAGTCATAGGAGAACCCACCCACAAACATTGTGCAGCCAACCACCTCCATTTCTCCACCAAAACTTCCACCACTATTCTCCCTCTTATTTTCTTCTCCCTCACATCATCTCTCCTCCACCTCCTTAAACCGGCTGGCCTTTAAGACCTCCAACTGAGAGTAGCTCCCCCTCAATTGAGAGCTAGCCGACCACCACCAAGCAACCCGCAGCCTTACACCTCCACAGTAGCAATCTCCTCCACCTTGAGGTCGTACTCCTCGAGCCAAGGGAGCTCCTTAAGGTGGTGCACAACCCCTTGTGATCGGAGTTCCACCAAACTTCCTACAACCTCAACTAAGTTCATAGGTATCACCCTTATCCCTTCTACATCCATTCTTGATTTCTTTTAAGCAATTGCATTAGAGTAAGATATACTTATCTCCATGCCTTGATAACATATACCACTTGATAACTAGTGCATGCATGCTTTATATTGAGTTATCATATGAAAAATAGGTTGTGTTATTGAAAATGAGTTGATGCACCATAGTTGTTTTAATTTCAGATTTATATTAATAATTAATCAAATTATATACATATTAAAATGTATATTTTATGGGTTAAAAGTATAGAAAATGAATGAGAGTTGCATGGTTAGTAATGGTATAATTGTATGAATGTTGTATTAAAGTTATAATATTAAAAATGAGGTTTTTCACCATGATAAAATAAATTCCAGAATTATATGTATAATAATCAGAATATTATACATATCAAAATTTGTATTTTAATATTTTAAAGTATGAATAATTGATAGGTAGGTTGTATGGATAATATTGGTAAACTAGTGTACATCTTATATTATTGTAATATAAAAAATATGTGTTTCTATAGTTAAATAAATTTTAGAATAATAATAATAATAATAAAAAAAATGTATTAATATGTATATTTAGTAGCTTAGTTGATAAACAAATGAAGGGTTGAGTGCATGTATGGTAGTGGTAACTATGTATAGTTTATTACATGAACATAAACTTGAATATACAAAGTGTGCATGAATTTTTATTAATAATTAAAATAAATTTTAGAATATTAAACTTAATTATTTTTGTATTTTAAGTTGTTAATTAGTGAAATAAAGTGGTTCCAAGCATGTTTAATTAACCGGTTAGTGTTGTATAGCATTTTGGGACATTGAACCCTACTTATGCACGTGTAGGAATACGTTGTTTAATCACACGTAAAGGCCTATACGTACGCATGCCATATCAATGTATCGTTCCTAAACAAAGTGCGAGCAATGTTGAACAGATGAAGTCCTACTGGCTCAACCTTCAGATCCTCAGCAAGACGGGACACCCTCATGAGACGCTCAATATCCTCGAGCCAATCATCAGTGTAGATGATGCCCTCCGTCCCCTTGAAGACCCGAGGTTCCAGCTTCTTGAAGTCCTAAATATTGCCTGGTCGAAGCTGGGCAACCTGCGAACCAATCTGCTGCTAGACCTGAACTCCTCTCTCCACTACGGCAACGGCAAGCTGATGATCACTCTTAATGCCCTGTCGCAATACGTCGGTCTGCCTCTGGTGTGCCTCGGACTGAACCCTCTGAGCCTCCAATATCTTGCGAAACAGTGTGAACACCTGAATTGCATCTGTCGGCATGGAAGGTGGAGGTGGAAGTCCCTCAGATACAGCCGGAACAATCCTCTGAGTTGGAGGTGGACCCCAGAACGCAGTTGATATGCCAATCACTAGAGAAGTGACTATACATCTGTTAGTTTATTTATAGTTAATTAGTTAGTTAGTTACATTATTGTAGTTATATATATATATATATATATATATATATATATATATATATATATATATATATATATACACACATACATATTGTTATCTAGTAATTAGATATATATTTGATTACTAGTAGTTATGTGTATATATGTATATATGTATTGGTATGTTAGTAGGTAGTTAGTAGTATTGTATTGGTTAATGCATGTTAGTTATAGTTTAGAGTTTTGGATAGTTAGTTATATGTCAGAATTAACATTACCTTGTGATACTAAGGTAATGTCAAGGTATTGATGGATACTCAAGGAATTAGGTTTGTGTATCAAGATGGGTGTGTAGTGGTATGATACCGCATTGGTTCAAAGCCAAGGTATCCACTTAGCATTAGTTTAGTTAAAAATATTATATATTGTCTTGTATATATATATTATGATATTTTTCTATCTATTAAATTGCGTATCTTATGATACGGTATCTTGTTAGTTTCCTAGTATCTTAGTATAACTAGTGTGGCCTAGTAACATAGTGTATGGACCCATTATCCTAGAGATAGACTGATACAACCTAAAAATAGCTAGTTTGACCAGTTTGACCTAGAGTTGACCTAGTTTGACTGTTTTGACTTAGAAATAGCTTTATGACCTAGAAGTTGACTAGTTTAACTTATTTTTAATCCAGACCTTGTATTGATGTAATATTCCATATTTAGATCTACGTGACACCGTACTAGACATCTTTTCTACTGTTCACCGAATTTCAGCGAGTACATTCTCTGATAGTTTCTTATTTATGATATTCTCTATGTCTCTTGTATCTAGTATAAATATTCTTGATTTCTTGACACGATGGTTACACAGATTGGTATATCCAGATCTCGCCATGAGATGTTATTCCTTGGTATATATGGTGTATCTTGTACAAGCCTTATTTTCTTGTTCTTCTTGTATATGTACATACACTGATTTTTGGGGAGACTTGCTACCTACCCAGAGAATCCCGTGTCATAACGTACCAAGGTTGGATCCACTATACCAGTCGGAGGCAGGAAGTATGTAGTGTAGATATGTGATCATACCCTCCTTGTATCATGTCTTGTTCATTGAATAGTGTTAATCATATACCGAACGTATGATTAACCAGGCAATAATTTTTGTATCAAATTCCCAAGCCGATCACATGTTAAAGCTGGTACTTACTCACTTAGTCATTAGTATTTCTTGTTCATTTCTATATTGCTTATTCTCGTATTTATTTCCAGTATTTTGTTTATTGCATATCTCTTGTATCTATATATTGCATCTTGTATATTCACATCTATTTACTGTTACATAGTTTATATCATTTATGAGAACTGTTGTTAGAGATGTACTTTGCTCCTTTCCTGACTGGGTATATTTTTCCCAGACGATACTGATGAGTGATACCCCACTCACTACGGGCCTCAGGACGTGGTTGTCTTAGAGCCAGAGACCTTGGCTCAGGAGGGTCTCATTCCGACTGAGACAGATGGCCCGAGACTCGTAGCTTAGTAGTTAGTTTACTTTTGTACTAGATTTGTCTCCAGCTCAGTTATTAGTATTTCTCTACTCATAAAATATTATTTTGTCTCATGAGTTATATTTGTGACTCTTCTATTCTTTTATCCTATTAGTGCTTTATTCCATCTATAGAACCGTGATTGAGTATATTCCTTTATATTGGTGGCATATTATATCTTCATTGCTAGATAAAGAGTTTACCCAAACATCGTTCTATCGCCGAAGTTATGGCATAGGCTGGATATTGTTCACTACTTTTATCCATACACCGGGTGCGGGTCGTGACACGAGTAGTATGAAGTGCAGCAGCTTGAGCAGCAACAACAAGCTAGCACAGCAAGCTTCCAGCAGTAGCTAGAGCAGCAGCAACCACATCAATGCAAGAGAACATCAATGCTAGCAGCAGCAATAGCAGTGTGCACAGCAGCTAGTACAAGGAAAGGGAGGAGGGGTCTAGTTAGCTTGATATATAGTTTAGTAGTTAGTTCAATTATAGTTAGTTAGTTACATTATTGTATATATATATATATATATATATATATATATATATATATATATATATATATATATATACATACATATTGTTATCTAGTAGTTAGATGTATATATTTAATTACGAGTAGTTATATTGTATATATGTATTGGTATGTTAGTAGGTAGTTAGTAGTATTGTATTAGTTAATGCATGTTAGTTATAGTTTAGAGTTTTGGGTAGTTAGTTATATGTTAGAATTAACATTACCTTGTGATACTAAGGTAATATCAAGGTATTGATGGATACTCAAGGTATTGAGTTTGGGTATCAAGATGGGTGTGTAGTGGCGTGATACCTCATTGGTTCAAATCCAAGGTATCCACTTAGCATTAGTTTACTTAGAAATATTATATATTGATACATATTATGATATTTTCCTATCTATTAAATTGCGTATCTTATGATACGGTATCTTGTTAGTTCCCTAGTATCTTAGTAAAGCTAGTGTGGCCTAGTTACATAGGGTATGGATCCAATATCCTAGAGATAGACTCATATAACCTAGAAATAGCTAGTTTGACCTAGAGTTGACCTAGTTTGACTATTTTGACTTAGAAATGGCTTTATGACCTAGAAGTTGACTTGTTTAACTTATTTTTATTCCAAGACCTTGTATTGATGTAATATTCCATATTTAGGTCTTCGAGGTAGCATACCGGACATCTTTGATATTATTTACCGAATTATAGGCGAGTATATTCTCTGATAGTTTCTCATTTATGATATCCTCTATGTCTCTTGTATCTAGTAAGATATCCTTAATTTTTTGACATGATGGTTACACAGATTGGTATATCCGGATCTCGTCATGAGATATTATTTCTTAGTATGTATGGTGTATCTTATGCAAGCCTTATTTCCTTGTTCTTCTTGTACATATACAAACACTAATTCCTGGGGAGACTTGCTACCTACCCAGAGAATCCCGTGTAATAACGTACCATGGTTGGATCCACTATACCAGTCGGGAGCGGAGAGTATGTAGTATAGATATGTGATCACACCCTCCTTGTATCATGTCTTATTCATTGAATAGTGTGAATCATACACAACACATATGATTAACCAGGCCATAATTCTTGTATCAAGTTCCCAAGCCGATCACATATTAAAGCTGGTACTCACTCACTTAGTCATTAGTATTTCTTGTTTATTTATATATTGCTCATTCTCGTATTTATTTTCAGTATTTCCTTATTGTATATCTCTTATATCTGTATATTGTATGTTGTATATTCACATATATTTACTATTATATAGTTTATATCATTTATTAGAACTGGTGTTAGAGATATACTTTGCTCCTTTCCTGACTGGATATATTTTTCTCAGATGACACTAAGGAGTGGTACCCCTCTCACTACGGGCCTCATGACATGGTTGGGTTAGAGCTAGAGATCTTGGCTCAAGAGTGTCTCATCCCGACTGAGACAGATGAACCGGGACTCGTAGCTTAGTAGTTAGTTTCCTTTTGTACTGGATTTGTCTCCAGCTCAGTTATTAGTATTTCTCTAACTCATTGGATATTATTTTGTCTTATGAGTTATATTTGTGACCCTTCTATTCTTTTATCATATTCTTGCTTTATTCCATCTATAGAACTATAATTGAGTATATTCATTTATATTAGTGGCATATTATATCTTGATTGCTAGATAGATAGTTTACCCAAATATCGTTCTACCGCCGATACTACGGCGTAGGCTGGACGTTGTTCACTACTTGCATCCCTACACCGGGTGCGGGTCTTGACACATTTTTAGTGGTGGTACATGCAGGTTCTTTTTACCCAATTTTTTAGGAAAATGATCCATCACTACTTGTCACTACCATATTTTCTAGGAATAGATATTTTGGTCATTTCATAATTAATTAAATATTGTGCATATTGAATATTTATTTATGGTATTATTTATTTATTGTTAGATGTTAGTTTATTATTTTAGACTTTTGTTAGTGGACCTAACTAGTTTAGATTAGATCCATGGACCAACATTTAAATCTAGTTAGAATTGAGCCCAATTAGAAGCCCATTCATTAGGAGGATGATTAATTAAGTTAAACCCATTAGACTAGAACCTTTCTTAATTATTTTTTTATGAGAGGCCCCAAGGGATATTTTAGATTTTACGTAGTAGCTTCGGGAGGGGGTTAAGTGGCCGACCATGTATTAAATGGAGGGAAAATTCTCTCTCTTTATTTTTTATTTTAAATCTAGATTTAGAATTTCCTCTTCCAAATTTCTTCATTCCCACATCAAATTCTATCCAAATTTTTTTTTTCTTCCCAAATCTTCTTTGGAGGCTATTAGAGTAAAGATCTACAAGGAGAAAGCAAGGATCTATAAGGAGGAGTAAGAATTTACAAGTTGAAGGCCTTTTCACTCAATTTGGAGGTTTTATTAGGAATCAATCTTCCAATAGGTATAATTCATTTTTTTTACTCTAATTAGACTCTAAATCTGTGTTTTAATTACTAGGAACCACCCCATATGCTAAGACTATCCATAGAATTTGGAATTAGGTTCATAGGAGGCCTATAGAAAAAGTTATGTGTTACTTTGTATCAATTTTAGGGAAATTTCGAGATTAACACATCTTGTGTTTGTAAATTGGTCAGTTAGACCAAATCGACATGTGTTTGATTGTGTGTGGCTACTGTCATGTCTATATTTAGATACATGTAGGCCGTATCCCGACAATTTGGAGATACATGTTCATTTGGGGGTTTTTTTCAACACGGGGGTATGAGCATGTCATATTTTGACACGGACACGTAGATGTATAATTAGCTCTTCGTATTATTCATAATTATTATTTTAGATTTGCTCGTATCCTTCGAGAAATGTTTGGTGGTGTGGTGGACTCGTATCGCAAGCGTATCATAGATCTAGTGTGATATGGGTGTAATGCACTCCACGTGTTTGTTTTATTGCATTTTAGATTCAATTTATCTTGGTAATAGCTATTAGAATATTATAGTTATCATTATTATAGGATATATATGCATATATATGTTATCTGTTGTTCTATGTTTATTTTATGGTGATTGGTTTATATATATATATATATATATATATATATATATATATATATATATATATATATATATATATATATATAAATAGATATATATATATAAATAGATATATATATATGGATAGAGATTTCATATATGTATTTGTATGTTATATATATATATATATATATATATATATATATATATATATATATATATATATATATATATATATATATATATATATATATATATATATATATATATATATCTATGTATCTAGTGTTATATATAAAAGTATATAGATATGTATGTATCTAGTGTTATATATATAAGTATATAGATATGTATATATGTGTGCATAGATGTGTGTGTGCGCGTACGCGCGCTAAGGGGGTCGTGATACACAATAGCAGTGTATCAGTAGCAGCAGCTACAGCAAAGTGCAGCAGCTAGCAGCAACTGAAGCCAACAGCATGAGCATCAACAGTGTAACCTCCGATTTCCAAATTTCTGAAATATTTAGATTTTAGTTTATTTTAAATATCAAGTTTATAAAATATTTTCTCCTTGAATTTTTAATATTAGATTTTTGAACAATGTTTGATTTTAGAAGGTGATTTGAAATCTTTTATAAAAATCATTTTTCCTAAATGTCAATTTATTATAAATTAAATAGATAAATAATGATATATATATATAATACTCTAGCTTCGAATATTTATTGGCTTGAAATCATAAAATTATTTGTTTAATAAAAATTATTTGAAGGACTAGTTGATATTTCATAATAAATTTTATATCCATTTGGGGTAGTAAATAAATTACATACTTTCTAAGGTTTTGGAATATGGGTTTAATTAGTAGCTAATTGGGAATCAGTTAGCCCTGGAAGCTTCTTAAAATATTTTCTTAAATTATAATCTTTTTCTTTTAAAAATTTACAAGTTTACCATCTCCCATTGACTAGTCAACACCCTCATTCCCACATGAAGAATTCATTCATGTCTGATCTTGGCCATTCATTAATTGGGTCAATCCTCACCCTTCATCCCACACCCTCTCTCCCTATTTAAAGTCTCACACCCACACCCTTCCCAAGAAAGCCCTAATCCCCAAAACCTAGGCTAGCCCTCACAAATCCCCACAAGCCAACAGCCATCACCATTGTTTTGTGTGCTCGTGTCCATGTGTCCAGCATTACCGTGTCAGCCGTGTTGGCCTCGGGTCCGACCCCGGGTGTCCTACCGTATCCCTTCATTCCTGTGTCCAGTTATTACAACATTATAATAAGATTGTGTCCGACACCATCTGGACACATCCACCACAGTACATCATCTCTGTGTCCAACACCCGGACACATCCACCTCCACCACAGTAAACATCCATCCCCGTGTCCAACACTCGGACACGATCCAAAACCTTGACACGTTCACAGAAATTCAGAACCCTAACCCTATTTCGACCTAACCTACCGCCGGCGACTGAGACCTCCTCCTCTGAGTCGAGCTCGCCGTCCCCTCCTTCCGCGTGCGTCGAGCTCGAAGATCCATCCGCCGCCGAGCTTCACCGCCGCCGCCCCGAGACGAACGTTCGACCGCCGTCGCCACAGCAGATCCGCTCGACCGCCGACGCCCTGCCCGGCCCGACCTCGACGGAACCCCCACCGCGTCGACGCCGGAAACCCCCCAACGTGAGCCCCTCTTTTCTCTTTCCCCTTTATTCTGTTCTGTGAGTTAAGTTACGGTTTATATTAATCAGTTAGTTAATAATTAATCAGTTGGTTAATATAATTAGTTTAGTTTATATATAATTAGTTTTATTGTTTATAATGTATGATTTAGTTATGTAAGGATTTTGGTTATATTAATATGTAATTAGTTAGTTTTTATGTAATTAGTTTAGTTAAGTAATAATTATAAGGGTTTTGATTATGTAAAAAAAATATAATAATTTTTGGGGTTTATATTATTAATTAAAAAAATAGTTTCAATAATAAAATTAGTTCAAAATTTGTTTATTTGGACTGGTAACCGATTTTACTATAGATATAAAAATATATTGGCTTTTACGTAAATTCTAAATTTTTATAAATAAACTTTTAATTGTAATTATGTTCGAAAGAAAAGTTTTAACAATTATTATTCAAAATAATTTCGAAATAATTTTCATAAATTAAGGTGTTACCTTAATAACAAACAATCGACCCTTTTCTCTTATTAGCTAAACTTGTTAATCTTAATCTTAGCTAAACCCTGTATGTTTTCTCTATGTATTGCGGACCTGGTATCCTTATCTCGATTATTGTGCTGAACTCCGATCTTGGACTTCTTTATATAGTTTCTAGCTATTTGGACTGCTCCGGACTCATTGGAACTAACTGCTACTTCATTTGGGATCACCTTGAGAAGTGTGGTATTATATACATTCTCTGATTTGTTAATATATATATATAAAAATATTTGATTGGTATAGATACAAATATGTATTTTGGTATATAAATATATATTTATATATATCTATTTAGTGTATATACACATATACGTATTTTGTACAATTACTAATAGGCACTTATATATATATATTATATATATATTTATTGGTATATACTCTGAGATTAAATGTGTATTTATATATGTATCCCTACTAGATGACCCTAGTTGACTAGAGCCATGCCTGGCATAGCCCTGAGGCCAGTGTATTTCTATTGTGTGTTAGTGTAGCATCTGATACAAGTGATATTATTATATGTGTATAGGACTGTTGGATCCTCCAAACGATACTCTGGGACAGGACATTGGTTTTACCAGCTAAGGACCCAAGGCGAGTACATTCTCTGATTAGTTTCTTATTTATGATATCCTCTATGTTCACTGTATCTAGTATAAATATCCATGCTCTTGACACGCTGGTTACACGAATTGGTATACACAGATCTCGTCATGAGATGTTATTCCTTATTCATGGTATAGCTTATACAAGACTTGTTTCCTTGTTATATTGTGCATGTACAGACACTGATTTTCGGGGAGATTTGCTACCTCCCTAGGGAATCCCGTGCCATAGCGTACCATGGTTGGATCTACTATACCAGTCGGGGGTGGGGAGTATTTTAGTATAGATATGTGATCATACCCAACTCTACATGCATCATAGCTCACCCCACATCTCACGTCGGGTGCGGCCTGACCATTTACATGCCTCATCACTGTTACATATGGTTAGCCTGACTATTACATGCATCATAGCTATTCCTACGGATTAGCCTGACTATTACATGCATCATAACTATTCCTACGGATTAGCCTAACCTCAAGGATGATCGCTAACCAATGTAATGAGTTTACTAGTCTCAAGCCGATCACATGTTAAAGCTAGTACTCACACACTTAGTCATAGGTTTCCTGCTCATTGACATATTATTTCCTTTCCTGCATTTATTTCCAGTATTTCCTTTATTGTATGTTTTTCGTACATATACACGCATCTTGTATATTTCCATCTATATACTGCTACATAGTTTATGTCATTGATATAGAACTGCTAATTAGAAATGTACTTTGCTCCTTCCTGACTGGAAAACATTTTTCCAGACTGTGACCTTAGTGGACTTGTTTCCGACACACTTGAGAATTGGATGTTACTGATTGCAGGTATGATTATTTTTGTCATTAGACTTGTCTTGTATTTCTTTGCTTGCCTTGATATCTCATCGTGCTTTAGTTTATGTGATTGAGTATTTCTAGCATTATTTTATGATATCCATGTCTCCTTATGGAGTTGGGTATTCATGTGAGATTGATTAGATAGTTACATGACCTAGACAGCGTTCTACTGCCGATGCTGCGGCGTAGGCTGGACGTACCCGCGCACTCGTGCCCCTAAACCGGGTGCGGGTCGTGACACATTTTTAGTGGTGGTCCATGCAGGTCAGACTTCGTAAGTTGTACGATGTCGTGGTAGTGCGACGTATTAGTTGTACTATCGCGTGCCTGCGATAAGATATAGGTCATAGGATACTAAGATGAGAGAGAATACTCAATCACAAATTCTTGAGAGATTCCTGGGATGACCCCTTGAGAATCTTATTATAATTTCCAATTTAAATATTTTTCCTTGTTTCCGTCCGCTCTCGCTTGTTGTTATTGAACTTGATTCTTGTTAATCAGTTATTAAATTAAAATCTTGGTATCATTGTTGAGTTTGATTGTTGTTGACCAGTTAAATTTAATTCCTGGTATCGTTATTGAGTTAATTTCATATCAAGATGAATTTTTACGGACTAAACTTTACGGTATCATCTGATGACATATGTTGATGAGAACAGTGAGAAAGGTAAAACGTCTACTTTGGTTATGGAACCTAGAGTTTATCGCAGCCATATTAGCTGTCGTGACGAGAATGTAGGAACCTGACTTGGATGTATATACTGTAGTTATGAAACTTAGAGTCTCTTGCAGCCATACCGGTTGGCGTGGTGAAGATTCTAGATGACATGATTATAGAGTTGCATACCTTAGTTACGGAACCTGTCGTTTATCGCATTTATGCTCACTAGCGTAGCGAGGATTCTGAGTGTCATGATTTCTGACAGACGTGTATGATTATCAGGTTGTATCTTAAATTGGTTCTTAAAGTGTCATCTCAATACTTATCTATTTTCATTATTACAGGACTTTGTTCCATCATTTCCTTTGCTAGCAGTAGCAATACCTTCAGTCCTTACCCAGTTTCTTTTGAGCCTTATTTCTTTAAGGATCCTTGTTAGTATGATAATTAGTGACTTGTAATTATGTATGTATCTTGTATTAGTGTTGACCGAGTGTGACTTGTTAGTTGTAAGTGTTTCTTAGTTGGACATGTGAGCAGTAGGCATTAATCTAGAGATACCCATAGCATAGTACCTTGTAGCAATAATTCTATGATAGGTGTTATTATAGTTAATATTGGTAATATAGAAAGAGGAGTATAGAGTATCAGCGATAGTTCCTAGAGTTAGTATCAGAGCCAACATACCCGTCCTGGATAATCATGATTATGTAATTGAGTGATCTATGTAAACAATTAGGTATCAAGGAATTGTGTTAAGGATTAATGGAGCATGACGTTCAATTTGATGATTGATATCGGGTGTGTTAAAGGTAAAAAATTTATATGCATGAGGAGTTATAATAAGGTGTCATGAGTAGAGAAATATCGGAATTGGTAATGAAAATGGTGAAGCGTATCACGGATTAGTTTAACAGGCTATAAAAGGTTAAAGGAAAATATATATACATTAATTGAGATGAGAACCATATACTTGCCCATGAGAGTAAAGAAACATGAGTGTTATAGAAGATACATGTAATCATGAGTTATAATGAGCTTGATGAGATGATCCATTAATGAAGCTAGTGATATAATACCAAGAGTGCTAATGGTTCTATTTCGAGGGTTAGTCGAGAATGACGCTCAAAACAGTAAGCACTCTACGTGATGATAATCGGATGATATACCAGTTAATATAGATTGAAAATCATGGAAGAAAATACATGTGATGATAACCTTGATCATTGGAGGTAATAGTGCAAGTGATTCGGGCAGTACAATTTAGTACACAGTTGTAGACAATAGAGGTATTGAGTGCACCTCAAGTATTAGAGATTGTGAGCACTTATATGTAAATTTGTGGATTTATAAATTAAAGAGTGGAAATGAATTTTAAATTTGAGAATTATTGAGGAGATGAGATTGTGTCATTAAAATTTTTGAGGATTTCAAATATTAATTCAATAAACATGGTCAAGGCTACAAAGATTTTAGAAGTGATTAAAAATTTTATTTCGATGTTGAGTATCTGACTTTGAGGAGGTATATGCAATTTATTTTTAAGTTGATCGAGAAGTTAAACCTTGACGATTATTTTGAGGATTAATTTTTATGGTAGATGAGAGATATGAATATTAATATATGAGTAGATGATATACATGTGTAAGGATCTGATGACTTGAGTATGATTGAGATGGCACCGCAGACTGACTTGGGTGTCCATCTAGAGTTGTATTAGAAAGGGTTTAGCACTTAGTATGGTGTGTTACACTTGGTGTGCACTTGAGTGATAAGAACAAATAGTATGGACAATTGTAGTAGGAACGAGAACTAGCAGTGGGTGTACTATAGTAGAACAGGGGTACCTAAAGAGATAGAGGTATCAACTTTACATGCATCATTTGACCTATAATTATGTTAGAGGTTCTTGGTATCAGATTTTGGTATTAATAGACAGGTGTGTGCAATATGGACGTATTCATCGATCTTGTGGACTAATGATTAATTGATATGGGTACCAGTGTACAAGAATAGGAATTAGTTAGTGAATGTGCCAGAGTTAAGAGTATGTTAGAGATAGGAGATACCGCAAGAAATATGTTAGCAGGTTCCTTCTTTTTCTCATGTTGTTTTCGTCTTCTGGTCGATTGATTCCCTAGTACGTGGTCTGTATTCGTGATTTTCTTGTTAGAATGTAGCTAGTAGTACACCCTGACAGAGACTGCAATACCATGACAAAAGACACATGACCTACATATTTTCTTAGATTGCATGGCTGTAGGTAGAATTTTTTTTTAACCATGATTAGGGTTTTGACCATAGCTAAGATCTATGACAAGGTTATGACTGACAAAAAGGGACAAGATGATTAAATTTGTGGATAAGCATTAATTTAAATAAAGAATTAAGGGGTTGTTATAACAGAGTTGTTGGATCATTGATTTTACGAAAATTGAGGTATGATTGAAATTCGAGGATAAACATTAACTTAAATGGAGAGTTAAGAAATTCACAGGGCAAAATTTGAGGATTTATTAATTTTAGGAAGGTCTTGATATGATTGAATTGGTTATTAAAATTTGAAAAAATTAGGGAAATTATCATTATATCTATTTGATTGCAAGATAGAAATTTGAAATTTTATATTATGAATGTTGCATTGAAGATTCCGTAAGTATCGCATCGTGAGTATTTTAAGGAAAAAGGAAATCAGGAAATAAAATCGTTAATGGAATAGTGTCGAATTCAATTCTCGGAATGAGGATTTAGATTTTGAATAAGCATCAATTGAATTTGAGTTAGAGGAGTAAGATAATTAATGGATTTGTGTTTAAATTCAAATTTTGGGCTACGATTTTTTAAAATTTTATAAATATGCATTGATTGGATTTCAATTGGAGGATTGGATATTAAAATCCTAGAGTATTTAGATACGAACTTAAAATTTTGGAAGAGATTATGACAAAAATTGAATTTGATTTTAAACTTGAAGATTTTCAGGAATATGATGTTTATAGAATTTTTGAAAGGTTGTGAAATAACAATATGGAATTACTTCATGATTATTTGGGTTGAAATTTAAATTTTGATAGAAATAATATAATGAGTAAATGCAATTATTGAGGATCTTAAATTTCGAGGACGAAATTTTTCTAAGGTGGATAGACTTGTAACCTCCGATTTCCAAATTTTCGAAATATTTAGATTTTAATTTATTTTAAATATCAAGTTTATAAAATATTTTCTCCTTGAATTTTTAGTATTAGATTTTTGAACAATGTTTGATTTTAGAAGGTGATTTAAAATCTTTTATAAAAATCATTTTTCCTAAATATCGATTTATTATAAATTAAATAGATAAATAATGATATATATATAATACTCTAGCTTCGAATATTTATTGGCTTAAAATCATAAAATTATTTGTTTAATAAAAATTATTTGAAGGACTAGTTGATATTTCATAATAAATTTTATATCCATTTGGGGTAGTAAATAAATTGCATACTTTCTAAGGTTTTGGAATATGGGTTTAATTAGTAGCTAATTGGGAATCAGTTAGCCCTGGAAGCTTCTTAAAATATTTTCTTAAATTATAATCTTTTTCTTTTAAAAATTTACAAGTTTACCATCTCCCATTGACTAGTCAACACCCTCATTCCCACATGAAGAATTCATTCATGTCTGATCTTGGCCATTCATTAATTTGGCCAATCCTCACCCTTCATCCCATACCCTCTCTCCCTATTTAAAGTCTCACACCCACACCCTTCCCAAGAAAGCCCTAATCCCCAAAACCTAGGCTAGCCCTCACAAATCCCCACAAGCCAACAACCATCACCATTGTTTTGTGTGCTCGTGTCCATGTGTCCAGCATTACCGTGTCAGCCGTGTTGGCCTCGGGTCCGACCCCGGGTGTCCTACCGTATCCCTTCATTCCTGTTTCCAGTTATTACAACATTACAATGAGATTGTGTCCGACACCATCTGGACACATCCACCACAGTACATCATCTCTGTGTCCAATACCCGGACACATCCACTTCCACCACAGTAAACATCCATCCCCGTGTCCAACACTCGGACACGATCCAAAACCCTGATACGTTCACAGAAATTCAAAACCCTAACCCTATTTCGACCTAACCTACCGCCGGCGACTGAGACCTCCTCCTCTGAGTCGAGCTCGCCGTCGCCTCCTTCCGCGTGCGTCGAGCTCGAAGATCCAGCCGCCGCCGAGCTTCACCGCCGCCGCCCCGAGACGAACGCTCGACCACCGCCGCCACAGCAGATCCGCTCGACCGCCGATGTCCTGCCCGGCCCGACCTCGACGGAACCCCCACCGCGTCGACGCCGGAAACCCCCCAACGTGAGCCCCTCTTTTCTCTTTCCCCTTTATTCTGTTCTGTGAGTTAAGTTACGGTTTATATTAATCAGTTTGTTAATAATTAATCAGTTGGTTAATATAATTAGTTTAGTTTATATATAATTAGTTTTATTGTTTATAATGTATGATTTAGTTATGTAAGGATTTTGGTTATATTAATATGTAATTAGTTAGTTTTATGTAATTAGTTTAGTTAAGTAATAATTATAAGGGTTTTGATTATGTAAAAAAAATATAATAATTTTTGGGGTTTATATTATTAATTAAAAAAATAGTTTCAATAATAAAATTAGTTCAAAATTTGTTTATTTGGACTGGTAACCGATTTTACTATAGATATAAAAATATATTGGCTTTTACGTAAATTCTAAATTTTTATAAATAAACTTTTAATTGTAATTATGTTCGAAAGAAAAGTTTTAACAATTATTGTTCAAAATAATTTCGAAATAATTTTCATAAATTAAGGTGTTACCTTAATAACAAACAATCGACCCTTTTATCTTATTAGCTAAACTTGTTAATCTTAATCTTAGCTAAACCCTGTATGTTTTCTCTATGTATTGCGGACCTGGTATCCTTATCTCGATTATTGTGCCGAACTCCGATCTTGGACTTCTTTATATAGTTTCTAGCTATTTGGACTGCTCCGGACTCATTGGAACTAACTGCTACTTCATTTGGGATCACCTTGAGAAGTGTGGCATTATATACATTCTCTGATTTGTTAATATATATATATAAAAATATTTGATTGGTATAGATACAAATATGTATTTTGGTATATAAATATATATTTATATACATCTATTTAGTGTATATACACATATACGTATTTTGTACAATTACTAATAGGCACTTATATATATATTATATACGTATTTATTGGTATATACTCTGAGAGTAAATGTGTATTTATATATGTATCCCTACTAGATGACCCTAGTTGACTAGAGCCATGCCTGGCATAGCCCTGAGGCCAGTGTATTTCTATTGTGTGTTAGTGTAGCATCTGATACAAGTGATATTATTATATGTGTATAGGACTGTTGGATCCTCCAGACGATACTCTGGGACAGGATATTGGTTTTACCAGCTAAGGACCCAAGGCGAGTACATTCTCTGATTAGTTTCTTATTTATGATATCCTCTATGTTCACTGTATCTAGTATAAATATCCATGCTCTTGACACGCTGGTTACACGGATTGGTATACACGGATCTCGTCATGAGATGTTATTCCTTATTCATGGTGTAGCTTGTACAAGATTTGTTTCCTTGTTATCTTGTGCATGTACAGACACTGATTTCCGGGGAGATTTGCTACCTCCCTAGGGAATCCCGTGCCATAGCGTACCATGGTTGGATCTACTATACCAGTCAGGGGTGGGGAGTATTTTAGTATAGATATGTGATCATACCCAACTCTACATGCATCATAGCTCACCCCACATTTCACGTCGGGTGCGGCCTGACCATTTACATGCCTCATCACTGTTACATATGGTTAGCCTGACTATTACATGCATCATAGCTATTCCTACGGATTAGCCTGAATATTACATGCATCATAGCTATTCCTACAGATTAGCCTGACCTCAAGGATGATCGCTAACCAATGTAATGAGTTTACTAGTCCCAAGCCGATCACATGTTAAAGCTAGTACTCACACACACTTAGTCATAGGTTTCCTGCTCATTGACATATTGTTTCCTTTCCTGCATTTATTTCCAGTATTTCCTTTATTGTATGTTTCTCGTACATATACATGCATCTTGTATATTTTTATCTATATACTGCTACATAGTTTATGTCATTGATATAGAACTGCTAATTAGAAATGTACTTTGCTCCTTCCTGACTGGAAAACATTTTTCCAGACTGTGACCTTAGTGGACTTGTTTCCGACACACTTGAGAATTGGATGTTACTGATTGCAGGTATGATTATTTTTGTCATTAGACTTGTCTTGTATTTCTTTGCTTGCCTTGATATCTCATCGTGCTTTAGTTTATGTGATTGAGTATTTTTAGCATTATTTTATGATATCCATGTCTCCTTATGGAATTGGGTATTCATGTGAGATTGATTAGATAGTTACATGACCTAGACAACGTTCTACCGCCGATGCTGCGGCGTAGGCTGGACGTACCCGCGCACTCGTTCCCCTAAACCGGGTGCGGGTCGTGACAAACAGCAACCACAGTAACAACAAAGTAGTTGCAGCATGCAGCAAAGCAGCAACAGTATGCAGTGCAGCAACAACAACATGCAGCAGCTTGAGCAGCAACAACAAGCTAGCATAGCAAGCCTGCAGCAGCAGCTAGAGCAGCAGCAACCACAGCAATACAAGAGAACAACAATGCTAGCAGCAGCAATAGTAGTGTTCACAACAGCTAGAGCAAGGAAAGGGGGGCTAGTTAGCTTGATGTTTAATTTAGTAGTTAGTTCATTTATAGTTAGTTACATTGTTGTAGTTATATATATATATATATATATATATATATATATATATATATATATATATATATATATATATATATATATATATATATATATTGTTATCTAGTAGTTAGATATATATATTTGATTACTAATAGTTATATGTATGTATATATGTATTGGTATGTTAGTAGGTAGTTAGTAGTATTGTATTAGTTAATGCATGTTAGATATAGTTTAGAGTTTTGGGTAGTTAGTTATATGTTAGAATTAACATTACCTTATGATACCAAGGTAATGTTAAGGTATTTATCGATACTCAAGGTATTGGGTTTGGGTATTAAGATAGGTGTGTAGTGGTGTGATACCGCATTGGTTCAAAGCCAAGCTATCCACTTAGCATTAGTTTAGTTAGCCATATTATATATTGTCTTGTATATACATATTATGATATTTTCCTATCTATTAAATTGTGTATCTTATAATACGGTATCTTGTTGGTTCCCTAGTATCTTAGTATACTAGTGTGGCCTAGTTACATAGTGTATGAACCTAATATCCTAGAGATAGACTCATAAAACCTAAAAATAGCTAGTTTGACCATTGTGACCTATAGTTTACCTAGTTTGCCTGTTTTGACTTAGAAATGGCTTTATGACCTAGAAGTTGACTAGTTTAACTTATTTTCAATCCCGAACCTTGTATTGATGTAATATTCCATATTTAGGTCTTCGAGATACCCTACCGAATATCTTTGATACTGTTCACCAGATTTCAGGCAAGTATATTCTCTGATAGTTTCTTGTTTATGATATCCTCTATGCCTCTTGTATCTAGTGTAGATATTCTTAATTTTTTGACACGATGGTTACATGGATTGGTATATCCGATTCTCGTCATGAGATATTATTCCTTGGAATATATGGTGTATCTTGTGCAAGCCTTGTTTCCTTGTTCTTCTTGTACATGTACAGACACTGATTCTTGGGAAGACTTGCTACCTACCCAGAGAATCCTATGTCATAACGTACCATGGTTGGATCTACTATACCAGTCGGGGGCAGAGAGTATGTAGTATAGATATGTGATCGTACCCTCCTTGTATTATGTCTTGTTCATTGAATAGTGTTAATCTTACACCACACGTAAAGTTAACCAGGCCATAATTCTCGTATCAAGTTCGCAAGTCGATCATATGTTAAAGCTGGTACTTACTCACTTAGTCATTAGTATTTCTTGTTTATTTCTATATTGCTCATTCTTATATTTATTTCCAGTATTTCCTTTATTTTATATCTCTTGTATCTGCATATTGCATCTTGTATATTCATATCTATTTACTGTTATATAGTTTATATCATTTATTAGAACTGCTGTTAGAGATGTACTTTGCTCATTTTTTGACTGGATATATTTTTTCCAGATGACACTGAGGAGTGGTACCCCACTCACTATGGGCCTCAGGACGTGGTTGGCTTAGAGCTAGAGTCCTTGGCTCAGGAGAGTCTTATCCTGACTGAGACAGACGACCCATGACTCATAGCTGAGTTGTTAGTTTCCTTTTGTACTGGATTTGTCTCCATCTCTGTTTTAGTATTTCTTCGACTCATTGGATATTATTTTGTCTCATGAGTTGTATTTGTGACTCTTATATTCTTTTATAATATTCGTGCTTTATTCCATTTATTGATCTGTGATTGATTACATTCATTTACATTGGTGGCATTGTTATATCCTGATTGTTAGAGATAATTTATCCAAACAACGTTCTATCGTCGATGCTGCATCATAGGCTGGGCATTATTTGTCACGCCCCGATCTCCCGCAGGCTAATCGCCCGTCCCTGCTAGGCGAGAATTATCGTGTCAGCGCTCCCACGGGACGATTGCTTTGGCTCATCTGGGCGTGATGCCGCACGAGCGTAAAGACGCGCCCGTGCAAGGCCATGGTTTATTCTGGCGGTAATAGGTCTAAGCCATAGTGTCACACAGATTATCCGACTGCAGCAGAATTATAAACGCATAGGTGATTGGTAACAAGTTCACTGAGTCGTCAATAGTAGAAGAATTGAATAACACAAGTATAGAAGTAAAGCAAACTCTTTATTTATATTGAACAAGTGTTACAAGCAGCGTATAGCCGAGATTATAAGTTGTCATGTCCCAGTCCCAAAAAATACGTAGGACTAGGACACGTAAGCATTCTAGCCGTATGTATATGGTAACTCCAATATATGGAAACCATAACTCATGCGTACGCTATATAATGAATAATAATTCACAAGTGATAAAACTATCACAAGTCATAGGGTATAATCTAAATCTCATCCACGAAAATTAAATATAAATAAAGAACCAATATCTATAAAACTAGATCTCAATATAAAGCATCTCCAGATGACAGTCGGATGGAAATAAATCCACTGCCGAACTAGAAAATAGAATAAACAAGATAAATATAATATAAGTACAACCTCTAACAATCACGAGGCTCGAAGAAAAGACCTCCTCGCAATATAAGTAGCCAGTCCAGATCTGTACTCCTGTGAATACTCATGAACATCTACACCTGAAAAGGGACTAGGTCCTTAGAGGAACATAACAAGATACATAGAAGCATGCCATAAAGTAAATACTGAATAAATAAAAGGGGTGCGCTAACCAGCTAAGTGAAATACAATTTGAAGACAACTTAGTGCGTATGGGAAAGTGTAGGCTAGACATATGCTGACGTAATTCACCAATCGTCATGACTGGCTAGTATATGCTATATATGCCCCCAATACAAGGGTGCTATGTAATATAATAACGTTCTATCACTCCGAAGAGTGAGGCATCTGCATAGTATATAACGTCCATATCGCTCCGAAGAACGTGGCATCTGAATAGTATATAACGTACATATCACTCCGTCGAGTGTGGCATCTGAATAAAGGAAGTGGGTGTTCCATACACCTACTAGTCGTCCTCCCCGCCCAATGATCTATGCATGTTGTATCCACAATACGCTGTAGCTACTATACCAAGACGGAGTGCAAGTATCGGTGCCGTAACTCTGGCTCATAGTCTATCATTAGAACAATAGTCCAACCTTACAACCAAACAAGGACAAGGATTGGACCTTCGTACTATAATAGTCTATGCTCTGCCTCCTAATAACTGCTAAGTCTTCTAACATGCATCACTATTAGCAGTTATACCCTATCCGTCGTACGACCTACACGTACAGGTGGCCAACCTCATACGCAAGTCCGTGCCCTACATAAGACTCACAACACGTATAAGAAATATGTCAAGGCCTGGGGAGTCATACTGATAACTCCATAACTTTAGGTGGGTCTACTAGACACTAGGTGAGACACAAGTCGTAATGTCAATGCATTCGTTGACTGCACCCGAGTCTCTCTCGGACGCGCACAGTTAAAAATCTAAAACAATAAGCAGGCAACTAAATAATAACTAAAATTTAAACAGTACAACAAGGCAAGGTATACTTGCCTGGCAAGAGAGCTGCAAAGTGTAACGTCCAGATGTCAACACACAGGATCAGAAGCTACGGATTCAGAATGAACGTCTTCGGATACTGAAATAAATATCATCAACGTTCCCTAAATAAGCGAGATAGCTAGAAAGCACCACCCTTTCGTACAATTTTGACACAGGGGCAAAACGATAATTTTGGGTCAAAGCGTGGGCTCCACATGTGGGCCACTGTAGAAGCATGAAATATGCTGGGGAATTGTATGCGTACTATACAGTCAAAATTCCCAACATACAAGAAGTCCGCATAAAACAAAGCTTCAAGGCTGTGTGGCGTAAAATATGACTTCAGAGCTATACGCGTAAAACAGAGCTTCAAGGCTGTGTGGCGTAAAATATGACTTCAGAGCTATACGCATAAAGCAGCACTTCAAGGCTGTTTCGGCGTAAAAGGTTACTATACCCTCCGGCGTAAACTATATTATTTTTAATGCAGCATAAAGTGGTACGACGAACTCTTCGTATTCCTCGGATGAATTTGTCAGACAAAACAGTGAACCTGACTCCTGACAAAAGTACTGCACGATGATCGAGAGGACGGCTGTGATGATGATTTTGCACAGAGACCCAGGTTATCGTTTAGTGACATATTCTTGATACAAGTCATTTTTACGCATTCAAAGAATACGCTGCCTATTCTACATGGACAGAAATGAGTTTTACGCTCAAGATAAAGATAAAATCAGATGCCACGTCAAAAGCTGTTTCTCGTACAGAGCTCGAGGCATATCTCTGCATTTAATGCATGAGATGGAGGCATATCTCTGCATTTAATGCACGAAATTTGGTTCTATTCTTTAGATTTTGTCATGACTGGGAGAGCTAAAACTGTGACTAGTACGCTCACATCACTATCCTTGCATTTTACGCCAACCAGGCTATTTTCAATTATAGGAGTACGTCGTATACTATCTCCTCGAAATATGCCAACTCGGCTACATTTGCAAAGGTACGTGATAAGGCTATTTAGCCCAGAATACGCTCAAGACCTCAGTCGTGATGGACAATTGACTGGGAAAGCTAAAACTGTGACTAATACGCTCACATCAACATCCTTGCATTTTATGCCAACCAGGTTATTTTCAACTATAGGAGTACGCCGTATGCTATCTCCTCGAAATACGCCAACTCGGCTATATCTGCCAAGGTATGTGATAAGGCTATTTAGCCCAGAATACGCTCAAGACCTAAGTCAGAAAGGATAATTGGTCATTTTTACGCTGGTTATCCATTATTTATCGAGTTCTACGTAGAGTTCAGCTATTTGGCTTTTACGCCAAGAAGATAGCTATTTGAATTTTATGCTAACAAGACAGCTATTTGGCTTTTATGCCAACAAGACAGCTATTTGGCTTTTATGCCAACAAGACAGTTTGGCTTTTACGCCAACAAAACAGCAATTTGGCTTTTATGCCAACCATCTTTACACGAGGGGTAGTGGCTTGCATGCCGTGATCTTCGAGAAGCGGTTATATGCATTACCTTTTAAAGGGATACGAGTCATACGCAGATTCAGAATATTATTTGAATGTGGGTAGCAGTTATCATAACCGCAGCGTAAAGGAAGTCTTCTTCTTCACAGTTTGGTTTTTACGCCAAGGAGACAGTTATTTGGCTTTTACGCCAACCATCTTTACGCAGGAGCAATTTCCTACGTGGCTTGCATGCCGTGATCTTCGAGAAGCAGTTATAAACGTTACCTTATAAAGGGACACGTGTCACACGCATATTCAGAAGACAATTGGAACGTGGGTAGCAGTTATTATAACCGCCGCATAAAAGATGCAACTTTCTTCATAATTTGGCTTCTACGCCAACTGGACAGTTATTTTGACTGATCTCTATAAATAGAGACCCCTGGTCACAGGGTATAGGGATCAGGGATCGGGGGATCACAAATCAGAGATAGAAGCACAAGGGGAGATCAGAGAGCACAGACAGAGAGTGTTGATTGATAACTTTGGCAATGAGAATTCAATCCCACTTGCAACCTTTGAAGCTTCTTCTTCTTCTACAGCACTTCTTCATCATCGTGTGGTCCAAGGAACAAAGTGATCGACCGTAGATCAGACTCCTATAGCAATACTTCTCCATAATCATTTTTTATTGTACTTAACATCCTCGTATAGGATTAATTGTACTCTTTTTATTGTTTGTAAGCAAAAAAGAAAGGTTTCATATAAACCCTCTTCCTAATTTTTGTTTATCACCAAACAAGAGATGCGACTCTGCTGGGGACGACTTTCTCATCTGACGAGAAAGCAATTGCTCAATACGATGCTGTATCCATCGGATCGACGAAGAAGACTTTGGTCGTCCAGTTTGACCAATCTGCTTATGAAGACATGCTTCATGCAGGGGGTAGCTCTTATTCCTCCTCTGTCCAGAACAACCGGAAGCTGCGTAAAGTGTGGATGCCTAAGACGTCCTCTACCCTTCCTACAAACTCTCATTCTCTGATCAACAAGGTTGTGATAACACAGCCAACGCGCCCTATGCGTAAAAATTTATCTTCCGTCTGTGATGTGGCAGACAAGAATTCTGGCAATGCCTCAGTGCCAATCCAGAAGCCTTAAACACGCCTTGTGAATAAAAATGTCTTCCGTTTGTGACGTGGCAGACAAAACTTCTGGCAATGCCTCAGTGCCAATCCAGAAGTCTCAGACACGCCCTGTGTGCTAAACTTTGTCTCCCATTTATAACGTGGCAGACAAGACTTCTGGCAATACCTCAGTGCCAATTCAGAAGCCTCAAACACGCCTTGTGCATAAAAAATTATCTCCCGTCTGTGACGTGGCAGACAAAACTTCTGACAATGCCTCAGTGCCAATCAAAAAGTCTCAGACATGCCCTGTGCGTAAAACTTTGTCTCCCATTTGTAACGTGGCAGACAAGACTTCTGGCAATGCCTCAGTGCCAATCCAGAAGTCTCAGACATGCCCTGCGCGTAAACCTTCGTCTCCCGTCTGTGACGTGGCAGACAAAATTTATGACAAGGCCTCAGTGCCAATTCGGAAATTTTAAACACGCCCTGTGCGTAAAAATATATCTTCCATCTATGATGAGGCAGATGTACCTTGTGATCACATCAAAGGAAAACAAGTGGAGAATCTCCCATCCTCTGAGCTTTTACGCCCACAAGTGAAGAAAGTTCCCACTCTACAGATTACGAGGACTTTTCCTGTTTTACGCGAACCTATACAGAAATCCAATTTATGCTAGGATAGGTCTGTCCGCATAAAAAAGACTCATTTCATGGTAAGATATGCTCCTCAGACAGATGATGGATCATACGCTACTCATATGGGTGAACTGCTGTATTCTTATGGCAGAGAAATGATTATGATCCCTAATCTACATCTTCCTACGGATGTAAAAAGGCAGAATAAGCCTTCTTCTTCTCCTTATAATCTCCCGGATTTAAGTGATTTCTTGATCCAGAAACGCAAAGACAGGGGATCTCCTGATATGTCTATTATACCTTCTAGAGAACATTGTTGTAATAGTCATAAGGTTATAGTTAACTGTTGTTGTTCTAAGGCAAAACGGTCAATTTTTGACCGATTAAACTATACTTCATCATTACAGGAAGAAGAATCAGACAACGACATGTCTGGGGGTAGTCTCCCTTGACAAAACAGAGCAGCATCCAAAGCTGGAGGTAGAATAACCTCTGAGTCCAAAGATGATGCAATTATGACCATCTTCCTTGAGGACCGTACGACTCAAGTATCGGAAGCCCGAAAACCAAAGGGGACTTTCTCCTTCAATAAGGATGACATTATTGAAATCTTCAATATATTGATGAAGGAAAACAAACTTTGGCTACCCAACATCAGATACCCTGAAAAGGCTAGCAAGGTCGATGACCCAGAATATTATCTTTTTTATCGGTACATTCATCACCGCACAAAGGCATGCTATGTGCTGAAAAGGAAAATCCAGGAGTTGATCGACGCCAAAGTCATCACTTTGCATTTATAAACGAGAAGACGATCATTGTAAATTGATCTCACTCCAATTGGGCAATTTCCCCCCCTCAAAAAGTATCGGATGATGAGATCCCTAAAGTCTCCCCAGATGAGCAACCTTCAGGTCTATCCCCACTCAGCAAATCACTTCCCAGTGAATTTTTGGACATGAGTTCACTCTGAACTGTTGTCCAAATATTTTTATTCCCCAGCTGAGTTTGCCATGTCCAAGTGACCTCTGAGCAAACCTCCCAAGTTGTTGTTATCGATCAGTTCATATCCATATTACCTCTGAACTACGTCTCTCCACTTTTTTCAGCAGGGTAAAACTATCACCACAAAAATGGTCACTTCCATATTACCTCTGTCCTATTTTTCTTTATCCCCACGCCAGTCATATCTTACCACGTCTACATTACCTCTGAGTAAGATATTTTTAGAACTTTTTTATGCCCATATTACCTATGAGTAAAGTTCTGCTCTTCGACTTTCTACTATCACGTTCGCATAACCCTGGTAGTGCTAGTCATTTCAACTTATTATCTGTACTTAAGGTACGCCATGGGTAATAAGTGTAGAAGCATGAAAAATACGCTGGATGGCTACACGCAGCATCGTGATGCACAGCAACGTAAAAGGATGACCTCAGAAGCCATCAACATACAACAGAGCTTTTCGGTTAAGCACAGCGTAAAAAGAAAGCTCGAGGACCATCCGCGTAATGCAGTACGTCCAGGCCGCCTCAGCGCAAAACGGAGGGCTTCGTCGCCTATATGGCGTAAAACACATCCGCTTTCAATGCGATATTAAAGCGTACGAGGAACGCTTCGTGTTCTCCGAAGTGAACCTGTCAGACCCTGCAATGAACCTGACGTCTGGACTTCTGACAAAGGGGTACTGCTCGACTACCCAGGCGACGGCTATAATGATGGCAAGACACTGCAACCCAGGCTGTCGTTTACTGCCATTCCCTTGGCGTAAACCGCTTTTTTGCATACAGAGGACTACGTCGCCTGGATTTACACAGGCGGATGTGAGCTATTTTATGCTTCGCGAAAGACAAACCGCATGCCACGCCGAAAGCTGTACTTTGTACAGGGCTCGAGGCACACCTCTACATTTAATGCACAGAGCGGTGACAGTTTCTCGAGGAACGTCTCTGCGATTGATGCACAGAAGAGCTGCAGACCTTCAAAACACGCCTCTACATTTAATGCACAGAGCGGTGACAGTTTCTCGAGGCACGTCTCTGCGATTGATGCACAGAAGAGCTGCAGACCTTCAAAACACGCCTCTGCATTTAATGTGCAGGATGATGGCGGATCTCTGCATTTAATGCAGGGGATGTCACCGAACCGTCGTTTAGTGACATCCCCTTCGTGTAAACTACTCCTACGCATGCAAGAAAGATACGTTGCCTAGTTCTACACAGCCAGACGTGAGCTTCTTACGCTCCGCGGAAGACAAACAGCCTGCCACATCAGCAGCTACTCTACGTGCAGGATTCGAGACGCGTATCTACATTTAATGCACAGAATGATGGCAAATATTGAAGACAAGCATCTGCATTTAATGCACAGGATGGGGGCAGATCTCTGCATTTAATGCAAGGGATTTGATTATACCTTCAAAAGCCGTAATTCCGGCTAAGATGTCCACATCAGCGCTCCGGCACCTTACGCAACGGCTTCTACGCCCATTCAACTTCTGTGTCCACATGGCTTCTACGCACATTCGGCTCCTACGCCCATTCGGCCTCTATGACCACTCGGCCTCTATGACCACTCGGCTTCTACGCCCACTCGACTTCTACGCCTACCTGGCTTCTATGCCTAGTTGGCTTCTATGCCATGGTGACAGACATTGGCTTCTACGCCAACCTCTTCTACACGAGGGATACCTACCTGCGTGGCTTTTACGCCGTGATCTTCGTAGCAGTTATACCCATTTTGTCCCTTAGTTGGACCCGCGTCACACGCTCATTCAAAGGATCATCTATACGCATGCATTGGTTATTTTAACCGTTGTGTAAAAGGGTGCTGTACTGTCCACTCCTCGGTTTTTACACTGACTGAGTGGTCACTGTCACTAAAACTCTATAAATAGAGACCTCTATCAACAGAGGAGAGAAAAGGAAGGTCGAACCTTTAAAAGGAAGATCGAACAAGGAGAGAAGAGATCAAGAGAGAGAGAGAGAGGAATCACGAGCTCAGGCAAAGAGTAGGGATCGACGACTTTGGCATCGTGCATCCATCCTCTTTTGCAACCTTCGAAGCTGCTTCCTGTCTTCTACGGCACTTCTTCATCATCGTGTGGTCCAAGGGATAAAGTGATCGACTGCAGATCAGACACCTATAGCAATATTTACCCAGATTAAATAAATTATACTCCCACATCCTCGTATAGGATTACATTGTACAAGTTTGTTTGTAAACAAAAGAACACGGGTTTCGTATAAACCCCGTCTTGAATACATTTTCATTCTTTCATTTTCTACCACAAACAAGATGGCGACTCTGCTGGGGACATCTTTCTCTTCCGATGAGGAAGTAATTGCTCAACACGATGCGGTATCTATAGGAACCGTGAAGAAGACACTGGTCGTCCAATTCGACCAGTCTGCCTACGAAGACATGCTTCGAACCGGGGGTAGCTCTCACCCTCTCTCCGTCCAAGGCAACAGGAAGCTGCGCAAGGTCTGGATGCCCAAGACATCCTCTACCATTCCTGTGGACTCTCCGATCTCTCCGACCAATGAGGTTGTAGCACTGCTCCCTCCGTGCCCTGCACGTAAAATTCAGTCGCCTGTCTCTGACAGGGCCGACAAAACTTCTGGCAAAGCCTCAGCGCTAACCCAGAAGTACACTCCGCGCCCTGCGCGTGAAATGCAGTCTCCCGTCACTGGCGGAATAGACAACATTTCTGATAAGGCCTTGGCGCCAAATCAGAAATTCCAAACGCGTTCGGCGCGTAAACATTCATCTGCCTTCCGCGAAAATGCAGATGATCCCTGCAATCTACGTAAGGGAAAGCAGGCGGCGGACTACTCAACTCCTCGGCCTTTACGCCAGCAAGGGAACAATCTGCCCACCCTCCGTATTACGCGAGAAGCCGATGGCCGACTGAGGGCCTCTTCAGCTTTACGCCAGTCTGAGCAAATCTCCAAATTACGCCAGGCGAAGTCCCTCGGCGTAAAGCAAGCTCAAGTTGCACAAAGGCACCCTCCCCGGGGGTTATCCGCCACCCAGGTGGCCAACCTGTTGTACACAGGTGGCACAGCGAGAACTATGGTTCCCAACCTCCGCATGCCCACTGGTGGGAACAGAAGGAACAAGTCATCGTCTTCTTCTTCTGCGACTCCCCCTGACCTGCGCAAATATCTAATCCAGAAGCGTAAAGAGAGGGGACCTTCCAACATGTCTATTACGCCACCTAGCAAGCACTATTGTAATAGTCATAAAGTTGTGATTAATTGCTGCTGTTCTGAAGCAAAACGGTCAGTTTTCGACCGGTTGAGCTACTCTCTGTCTTTCCAGGAAGAAGAGCCCGCGCATGCATCTGTGAACATGGCTTCACACATGCCTAGAGGAGGTTCGAACTCAAGACGTCATCCCTCTAGGCCTCCGAGCCGAAGGAGATTTAATGAGCTCCTCAGGAACGCTGAAGCTGGGGTGTTCCAAAACACTCGTGCAAGGTCGCGACAACCAGCTGCGTACTCTTCTGATTCCGGCACGGGGGGTCGCCAATCCCCCGAATCAGATGCTGAGGGTATAGAGTCAACCTCTACGGCAACCTATACTCATTCTTCAATGACACCCAGAGAGATGGGAGTTTATGCCGCTGAAGATGAACGCGAGGAAGCTTCGCCGTCAGGGAGCGCGGAACAACGCATCACTATATTGGAGACATCTCTGAAACAAATGCAATCCATGATGGAGAACATGCACCAGATGATGCTAACTCAGCACACAACTGCCATGGCTCAAGCATCGGTCCCGCCGACTCAGACACGTGTGGGGGTGGACTTACTACCACCAAACCCGAGCCAAGATCCTGCTCTAGATCAAGAGTCAGCAGTTCCTCCGCTTCCTCACTCGGAGAATATATTGCCTCCCGTTGGAGTCACGATACAACCAACTCCACACTACTCCGTAGTCCCGCTTTCGGCTGAAAATCCGATGCATGCAGTACGGGAGTTGAAAGCCCAGTTTGACGCCTTGAATCACAAAGATCAGCTCAAGAAACTGGGAATCAACCAGCCTTACCCAGCTATCTGGGAAGAAGTCCCTTTTCCTCCGAGGTACAAACCTCAGACTATGGCTCTGTTCGAGGGAAAAACATCACCAAGTCAGTACATGAACTATTTCAGTATGATGACGGTGTTGCTGCAAGGGAACGACGCCCTCCTCACTCGGGTGTTCAAAGGCTGTCTCTCGGGAGTAGCCTATCAGTGGTACCGTAGCTTGGCGGACAACTGCATTACTTCCTTCGAGGACTTCAAAGCTTTATTCTTCACGCGATTCTACGAGGGAGGAATGGACATGTCTATGTCCTCTCTCATCGAAGTCAAGCAGAGGGAAAAGGAGGATGTTCGCACCTTCATCGAACATTTTCGTCAGGCCACCTTACAGATGCCTCCAGGAGTTCCAGACTCTGCGTTGGTAGACATTTGCAGGAAGAACCTCCTTCCCGTGGTCTCGGTCTTCACAGGACCATATCAGTTCCGTGATTGGCCCTCGTTCATCATCTCGACCGTAGCCGCCGAAGACAACAGTCGCAAGGCGCGCGACAATGGCATCATGATCTCCGCCTCTGACAGAGGCAAGAAGTCATCTACCAACAGCGACCATCCTCGTGGTCCCAAGGGGAAAGAAGCTCTGGCGATCAATACGTCCAGACAAAAGGTGGCGGCAACCACGCAGACGAGACCAGGGACTTCCAGGCCCGTCGAGGTCTACTCTTTCGATGACGACGATATCCCAAGTATATTCGAGTGCCTCGTCAAAAGTGGCAAGATCACCCTTCCAGAGCTGAGGCGGCCCCAAGAAGTCGGCAGTACTAACGACCCCAAATACTGCATCTTCCACAGTTACATACACCACCCGACAAAGGCGTGTTACATACTGAAAAGGAAGATCCAGGGGTTGATCGATGCTAAGGCCATCACTCTGCACAACACTGAGATGACGGTCACAGCCAACATGATTTCTCTACAGTTTGGCAATCTGCCTCCCCAGGAGGTCCCGGACGGTGTTGCACCTATCTCCCGGACCATGATGAACATTGTCAATCTCCCTCCAGCTAGGGGTCAAAATCATGACTTGGTACCCCTAACCACCCGGCAAGGCGAGATTATGTGGGTTCATCCGAATTTGGTGTCAGAGCTCGAGAAAGAGACTAATGCTACTAAGGCTACGTCTAGAAAGAGCTCCAAATGCAAAC
Organism: Iris macrosiphon; assembly: GCA_036927795.1. NCBI lineage: Eukaryota > Viridiplantae > Streptophyta > Magnoliopsida > Asparagales > Iridaceae > Iris > Iris macrosiphon. The sequence continues at coordinate 169,837,792 of JAYESA010000005.1, read as the reverse complement.
CATGCCATATGGTTGCGACTTCTTCGCCATCAGACAAAGACGAGGTACTAGCTGCAACCCGTTCAGGGATAGCTTACCTCAATGACTACGGAGCAAGTCAGGAAGATGCCCCGGCGGACGCTTCAGCTGCCAAGCCTTCGGAACCAGGACCCGTCGTACTAGAGACCGGTCCTACAAGGCCAACTCCAAAGGACAAGGGGAAACAAAAAGAAGTTCGCTTTGAAAAACCTGTGAAAAACATTCCAAACAAAGGTTTAGAAAAGCCATACAACTTCGACATCCTGGCCCAACTGGCTAATACACCAGCCAGGCTGTCCATCTTTGAGCTACTCAGACTCTCCCAAGACACTCGTCTAGCCCTGAGTGAAGCACTGATGCAGGCAGAGGCATACTTGACCCAGCTCAAGTCCCCCGACGAAGAACCCGTGGCATGTCCTCAATGCCACAGTGTGATGGAGGTGGTCCCAAATATCACTTTCACTCAAAACGATATGCTGTTAAAACATAACAGGCATGACAGGCCCCTCTATTACACCGGGTACGTCGGTTCCATGTAGGTCGACCGGATTCACATAGATCCGGGATCGTCGATCAGCATCATCCCTCACAATCTGCTCAGACCGCTGAGGATTCCTACCAGCGAATTAGCTTTCACCACCACCACAATCGTGGGTTTTAACGCTGGAAGAAGTAAGCCGTTGGGGAAAATTCGCCTGAGGATCCAGATTGGCAACCTCAGATCGGTAGCCACATATTATGTCATCGATTCAGAGGTGTCCTACAATATTTTGCTGGGAAGACCGTGGATCCACGACCACAATATTGTTTCTTCAACTCTACATCAATGCCTTAAATATGTAGACACCCAAGGAACAGTACAAACGGAGGTTGCTGACCTAAATCCGTTTAAGGGAGTAGAATCCTACTACTCCGATGCCGTGTTATACTCTCAAGACCACACAGAAGAAGTGTCAGGAGAGGCAGAGAAGGAATCCCACCGGGAGCCAGAAGAACCCTCTGCCACACTACCGCTGTCAATCAGAGTGAAGGGACGAACCACTCGTCCGAAAGCCATGGAACCTATGGCTATCCACCTAAACAAGTCTAGGTCAGGAAAAGGGGGTGATCCTCTCGTGATCACTTTGAACCAGAAGCCTCCACCCTTGGTCATCAACCTTCAGCGCAACAGGCAGCCGACTGATGTAAATGCAACCAGGAACGGAGTTCCAGATGATAATAAACATCCTCTTTTCCAGTATGTCAACGTTCCGATTCTAAATCAGGAATCCTCTTCCTATGACGATATAGAACCTATAGCGCAAAAATTCTTGGCAGCTATGGATTCCTATCATCCGTACATATGGGAGGTAGCATCATCATCCAATGTCGTCACGACATATGGACCGCATGAGGACTCTATCTTCCTTGTTCCGCCTACCTGCAGCAGTCAGCGTACGATAGTCTTCGGCCGCGTGCGCAATCAACCGACTGTCCAGGAAGATTCTTTCGATGACGATACTGGGAAAATACAAGTTCACCGATACAGCCCACAGGCGTTAAGGATCATGCAAAACATGGGCTACGACTTGAAGCGGAAGCCAGGCCTCAACTACGGGAAGGGCAGACGAACGCCACTGTTCGGCAATCCCCGCTATCAACAAACCCATTTCGGGTTAGGGTATGCCACCTCCTCTAAATCAAGCGAGGATGTCTTTTTCTCTTGTCGAGACGGCTCGTCGCCCTCCGACTCACCTGATGATACCGTACAAACATTATCAGTGAATATGGTAGTGACAGATCCCTTCGAAGCAGACGAACCAGAATCTGAGCCATTTGAGAATGACTCTTGGGCTCAACAAATGGATACACAATGGGAGTTCCGCTTCAAGCAGAGAGAAGCTCCCACTGAAGATGAAGTTATCCAGATCAACGTTGGGGATGAACTCTCACCAAGGCCGATATTTATCAGTAACAATCTTTCTCCAGCTGAAAGGGAAGAAGTTATTCAACTGATAAAAGAATACATCGACATCTTTGCGTGGAATTATGAGGATATGCCAGGACTTGATCCAAAGGTGGCTACCCATAAACTCAACATATTGCCCGATTCGAAGCCTGTGAAGCAGCACCAACGCCGGTTCTGTCCGGATATGATGGACGCCATTGAAGCCGAAATCAAGAAGTTAGTAGCCTGCAGTTTCATCCGGGAAGAACAACATCCCGACTGGGTCGCCAATGTTGTCCCGGTCATAAAGAAAAGTGGGCAAATACGTATCTGCATCGATTACCGAGATCTGAATGCGGTCTTCCCCAAGGATGAGTTCCCCCTTCCCATCATAGACATCATGATCGACAACACCTGCGGTTTTGAACGCATGTCTTTCATGGACGAATTCTCAGGATACAATCAGATCAAGATGCATCCTGAAGACGAGAAGCATACTGCCTTCCGAACACCACTGGGGGTATATTGCTATACGGTCATGCACTTCGGATTAAAGAACGCCGAGGCAACATACCAACGAGCTATGAGTAACATATTCCATGAGCATTTACGCAAAACAGTAGAATATTACGTAGACGATATAGCTGTCAAAAGCCGCCTCAAAGAAGATCACATTCAAGACTTGAGGACGGTATTCGAGCTGATGCGCCAACATCAACTCAAGATGAACCCCACAAATTCCTTTCTGGGTGTATCTAGCGACAAATTCCTGGGATTTGTCATTACCGCCAAAGGCATCCAAGTGGACCCTGATAAAGTCCAGGCCATCGTAGAAATGCGACCGCCCCGCAATCTGAGGGAACTCAGGGGGTTTCAAGGTCGTCTGGCTTATATCCGAAGATTCATATCCAACCTTTCTGGGAGATGTCAGCCTTTTTCTCGCCTCATGAAGAAAGGCGTATCCTTCGTATGGGACAAAGCCTGTCAGCAAGCGTTTAATGATATCAAACGCTACCTCACTCATCTGCCAGTTCTGGTGCCTCCCATCATAGGAAGACCATTCTTCCTGTACGTTCAAGCAATGGACCATTCTCTGGAAGCTCTTCTCGCACAGAAGAACGATGTGGGGCATGAACAGGCTATCTACTATCTAAGTAGAATGATGATCGAAGCCGAACACCGGTGCAACCCAGTGGAGAAAGAATGCTTGGCTCTGATGTTCGCTATCCAGAAGACGCGATACTATGTCACAGGCCAGACTATCCATATCATCTCCAGGATCAACCCTCTTCGAGTACTGATGAGCAAGCCAAGTGCTCTTAACTCCCGACTCACGACTTGGGCGATGCTGTTAACACCATATGACATGGTGTACGTCCCTCAGAAGTCCATCAAAGGCCAAGCATTGGCCGACTTCCTAGCTGCTCATCCGATCCCGGAAACCTCCAAGTTGTTCGAGGACATCCCTGACGAAGTTGCAGAATATAATTTCGTAATGGAAAGTGGCACATGGCAACTATTCTTCGACGGTGCCTCCAGAATTGGTCCAAGGGGAAATGTGGTTTCAGGAGTAGGAATCGTCCTGGTTACTTCCGACAAACTCGTCATCTACCGAGCATACTCTCTTAACGAGCCCTGCTCCAACAACGTCGCAGAGTATAACGCTCTACTAATCGGGCTCCAAGTCGCTAAAGAGCTGGGAGTCGAATATCTGGAAGCTTTCGGTGATTCTCTGCTTATAGTCAATCAAGTCAGGAGAATATATGAAGTCCGGAATCCAGACCTCATCCCCTATCACCAAGCAGCGGTCGAGATAGCCATGACATTCAAAGGGTTCTTCCTGGAGCATGTACCTCGATCTCAGAATTTGGAAGCTGACGCCCTAGCCAGTCTAGCTGCGGATTTAGCTACTCCTATAAGAAGGCAGAATTCGGTAATCCTTCTTAACAGAGATTCATTCTGTGTGAAGAACAACTCTCACATAGAACGCAGCTACGCTGTGCACACCGATCCTCCCAGGAGAGATTGGAAGAGTCCCTTTATAGATTTTGTGGCATACAGAATCTTGCCGGAGGACCCTAAAGAAGCAGTATCCATCAAAAGACGATCTTTACGCTTCTACTTCGATGCATCTTCACAATGCCTATATCGTCGGACCTACGACGGACTGCTATTGAGATGTCTCTCTAACGACGAAGCACAGCTGATTATCCGTGAAGCTCACTACGACGTATGCGGGGCGCATCAACCCGGTCCTAAGCTACAGGATCGCATCAGGAGAATGGGCTATTACTGGCCCACTATGATCGCAGACGCAATCAAATATGCAAGACAATGCAGAGCCTGTCAGGTTCATGCAGACTTCATACATCAATCGTCTGAACATCTACATCCTACGGTCGCATCCTGGCCTTTCGAAGCATGGGGTATGGATGTCATTGGTCCTATTCACCCGGCTTCTTCCAGAGGTCACCGGTTCATCCTGGCCATCACGGATTACTTCTCCAAATGGGCAGAGGCGATCCCTCTTGCTGAGGTAAAGGCGTCTAATGTGATCAGCTTCATCAAGCATCATGTCATTTATCGCTTTGGGGTACCCCGGAGGATAATTCACGACAATGGGCCTCAGTTCATCAGTCAAGCATTTCATCGATTTTGCGATAAAAATTAGATACATAATATTGCCTCTACGACGTATTATCCAGCTGCTAATGGTTTGGCGGAAGCTTTCAACAAAACCATTATCAAACTCTTGAAGAAGTTCGTCTCTTCAAACAAAAGAGATTGGAATGAGAAGCTGGGCGAATGTCTCTGGGCATACCGCACAACGGTACGGACACCGACAGGTTGTACCCTATTCTCACTAGTCTACGGGAGCGAATCAGTTCTTCCCATTGAAATCCAAATCCCGTCACTCAGGATAGCCGTGGCTAATGAGCTGACTCAAGAAAAGAATGACCTTTTAAGGCTTCAAGAGCTAGAAGGATTAGACGAGAAACGCCTCCAAGCTCAACAGCGCATCGCGCTCTACCAAGCACGCATTTTCAGAGCTTTCAATCATAAAGTAAAGGAAAGAGTGTTCAAAGTCGGCGAGCTAGTTTTAGCCGTAAGAAGGCCGATAATTCTTACTCACAGGAGTAAAGGCAAATTTCAGCCCAAATGGGAAGGCCCTTATGTGATCGAGACAACATTCTCAAACGGCGCTTACAGGTTAGCCCAGCCTAATGGAGACCTGTTAATGGCTCCTATCAACGGCAAATTCCTGAAAAGGTACTATGCTTAATCTCCTCTGCTCAGGTGGAATATAGCGAAAACCTCAATTCTGACAAAACTACTTCCAAAACAAAACTAGTTGGGTCGTATTCTATCATGTCCATATAACCTCTGAATAGATATGTTCGACTAATTTGGAAATGCAATACCTATCACGTCCATATTACCTCTGATAGTGTCTTGTCTACAAACTTTAGTCAAAGCATATTCTATCATGTCCGTATGACCTATGAATAGATATGTCCTGCTAAAGTTTACCGAGAGTCTATCACGTCCATATTACCTCTGATAGTGTCTTGTCTACAAACTTTAGTCAAAGCATATTCTATCATGTCCGTATGACCTATGAATAGATATGTCCTGCTAAAGTTTACCGAGAGTTTATCACGTCCATACTACCTCTGATATCACTCTCGCCCAAACCTGTCATTTACATTCTGAAATGATGGGTCCACAAAATCAGAAAAGAGTCGCTTTATTTATTCCCAAAAAAAAAAGAGAAGAATTATACTGGAAAGCAAAAAGAAGGAAGGGTACATCATTGGGGGGGAGCGGTCAAATCGTGAATCAGCTGCGCCAGTACAGCTATCCTCTCATTCCTGGAAACCAAGGCATCAGCGGGGGCCCGCTTCAGCCGTGCCTCGTGGTTGCTTATAAAGGACAGTTAGGCCCTTGCCCGAAGAGAACCCGCACGGGCAGCTTCTGCACGCTCCAAATCCTACCGCGCTGCGTTCAGTCGACCAGTCGCTACATCTAAACCTGCCAGCGACTGAGAAGCCCACTCCTCTGCCTGAGCGAGTTTTTCTTTCAACCTGCGGGCCCTCGCTGCATTCCCATCATGCTCGTATTGGCACTTCGTCTGAAGAGCAAGAGCCTCCTCCACGACAACTTTTCTTTCGTCCGTCTCCAGCTTATGTGTTTTGATGGATTTATCGAGGCTTTCCAGCTGTTTAGTAAGCCGCGCTGTCATGAAGTCGTATCTGGTCTGGACCTCAGCTTCAATGCTGTCCTGGGTCAGCTGCAAGTATTCGTTAATAGGTTGCTCCAAACCATTAACCATCGCCTCCAGGGCGTCAGCTACCCCAGAATTGCCGAATTCCCTGATCGCCCCGATTGAAAACTGAGAGGCCTTCTGCAGACGCTCAAAGTCTAGATTCTTCGCCAATACCATTGATATCAGCGTTTTTAAGCTGACATAGAAGAGGCTGGTATATTGATCGGTCAGCGCAGCCAGATCCGATTGGACGCCAGGAGTGGCCACAATATTGGCGAGTCCGCCTCCAGGATTGATGGCAGACGATGTGGCCACGGCCGTCGCCTCAATAGGTGGCACGACCGAAGAAGATGCGGCAATGACAGTCGAAGTCATCAACATATTCGCAGGAGGCGATGCCACAATGACAGGCTCACCCTCCTCTTGAGATGCCGAAACCACTAAGGGCGAGCTGGCACCCGAAGATATTTCCTCCTCGAGGTCGTGCGCCTCCATATCACCACCAGGAGCCGAAGCAGGGCCAGAAGGTGCCTCAACACTGTCCTCCCCGTGGACACCTGCCCCTGAAAAGAAGACGAGAAAGTTAATGTCAATACGGTGTTAATTTCTCCAAAAAGAAGGGCGTAAAGATGACATTTACCCCCGGTCGATGGCACAAACGTCTCATCTGCGGCCTGTACAACCAAATCATTTCTTAATGATGCTAGGCGAGCTGTCATACCTGGAGAGGAGGGTCTGCTAACCGACTCCGGCAAGTAGTCTTCTAAGTCCTCCTCAAGTTCCAATCGAGGCTCATCGCCTGGAATCCCGCCAGGTGCGCTCGCAGGCACGCGAGGGGTCTCTCCCGACGCTGATCCAGAGAAAGGTATATGAAATCTTATACGCAGCCACGGAGGCGACTTCGTTCCACTACCGGAGGCAGTGGCAGCAACGGCAGCCTCGAGCAGGAGTTCTCCGACACCGCCAGCCGAAACTGAGGGTTCCCCTCTAAAAGGCGAGGAACCCCCAATCATAGAGACATCCCCAACAGCGGAGACAATAGGTTCCTCTCTAGGAGCCTCAATACCAGGGATCCGGAGAGGACGACTAACCATCTTCTTCTTCATCTTGCGAGGAGAAGTCTGCTTCGAAGCAGGAGCTCTTCGCTTCCCAGAGACTACCAAGGCCCCTGCAGGCGGAGGCACTTCACACCTCGGCACCGACACCAGCGGCTCATCCGGAGTAGCGAACTCCTCACCCTTGTCGGGAGAAACCGAGGGGACTTCGACTCTTCCCCCAGGCGTGGGAGACGGCACCCTAAAACTTCCACGCATGTCAAAATCATGATGGAAGGTGTTGACCGCCACATAGAACTGGGCATACGAGTGTAAGATGCGCAGCTCCGTGGAGAGTGTAATGACTGGCACGGTAAAGATTGCTCCAGTGCAACCCATAATGAAATATCGCCATCCTATGGCTCCATCAATGAGTTTGCCCCTAGACCTGAAGCTGGTGACGGCGTTGCCCACGTGTAACTGGTCGTACCCAAATTGCCTGGCAAACCGACTGGGCAAGTAGGGCTCGAAGAAGCAATGATCTTCGCTTCTGTACAGCAGATGGGAGGGTCTGAAGCAGACCAACCAATTGAAAGCCTCCGGAGAAAGATAGGTCTTCTCTCCACCTAAATCCTCCAGCCTAATCCCCGATTGATTGCGATGTACCGAGGGGACAATGCAGAGGAGCTTCCAGTCGTGACTGAGGTTCAGTGTCAACCGACAGTCTAAAACTGTGTTCACATTCCAGGGAGAGTCCTTGTAGTTCAGCAAGAAGCTACCCCCCAAGCTACTACCAGAGCCGGGAGACATCACCCGGGGGTTGTGGAGAATTAACCATCCCATCAAGTACAGGTATGGTAATTCTACCCTAGGAAAGCTTTCACGCCGAGTCTCATCGGCGAGCAGCCCATCAGTCATGGCTCTCAGGCCAGCCTGTATACGGCACACCATAGCGGGGAGCAAGCCCAGACTTGCCCCAAACACCAGACGAACTGCAGGCCACAAGATGTTTCGGTGAATGCGGTCCACAGATGCAGTGCCGGGCACCACTACTCGACGCAGCCATATGGAGAGAAAACCAGCCAGCCGGGCTTCCTTAGACAGAGGCTTGCGGCAACGCCTCAAGTAACTATAGGCCTTAGTGCCTTCAGGATACTTTCCTACCCCGTCGTCAAGAATCTGGTCTGGAGCCTTAGCATCATCCATAAGAGCCTCGACGACCTGGGCACTGAGCACGCCCAAACAGTTCACGGGCTCATCCTTGCCCCCCGAGACTTTCTCCGGCTTGGCGGCCCTGGCCCGGTGGAAGAAGAGGTAGGACGATCACTTAGTGGTGTGAGCCAAATCAGAAGGCTCGTTATAAAATACGGTGCACGCGAAGTAGTAGCACATCAGCTCCTGATACACTTCCACCACCCGAGAGTCCGAGTCCCCCAACTCCCAATTGGTAGGAACATACTCTTCATATGGGGTATCCCCCATCAGCAGCCTCGAGATCACTGCCATCTCATGGAGGGCCAATTCCAACTCCCCCAGTGGAGTGGCGAAAGTCCCGGTGAGCGAAATATATCGCTCCATTAATGCCAGAAACAGGTTAGGGTTGGGAGGCAACCCAACACTGGTCGCACTCACAGCGGCATACAGTCCAATGCCCTCCAGCTCCCTCTGACAATGCTTCAAGGCCCAGTCAACTAGGCAAGCCCATCGGCGGTTTGTTGGGGTGATCCACCCGTTGCATCGAGGATTCTCCTTGGGATATACTCCCCCTCGCCCCATAAAATCATTGCAGAAAGTCGGCAACTGGACCGGCTGGATCACTAGACTATCTTCACTCGGGACACTGCCCGGGCACAGTCCCCTAAACGTCGTCACAAGGCCAGAAGGGCGGCTGACAAATGACCCCTGGTCAGCTCCTTTCAGATGAAAGATCTTCCCCGGCTTGCCGTGAAGATCGGGCGTCAGCGTCCACGACATCCTCCTGGGATGTGTCGCATGGAAGAAGACCGAGATGGGATAATCTCTCGGCATCGTTGGCAGATACAAAACCAAGTTCCCGGCAGGGAAAACCCAGGGCTCTCTCTTAGGCTTAGTCTGGGACCGTTTATCAATCATGTCCCCAAAGAGAAAAGCCGGCTTTATGTACTGGTCCCCGTCTATATACGTCAGGGGCTCTCCGTTAATCATATTCGGCAGCGTCCGCTCGCCCTGGGCCGATATCAAAACCTCCCTTCCCTCAGGATACTGGGGTCCGGAGATAGGAAATGCCACGTGGGACAGATCCTCCAGATAGTTCGAGTGCAGCATCCCGGCAGCGGAACCCATCACCTCGGCCAGTGGCGACTCACCCAAATTAACTGCAAAAGTGCAAGAAGGATACGTCATTACAAGTCTTGCAACATGGGGACCAAGAAACGACAGTCTGTGCTTTACGCCAAGACTGTACAAATTTGGTTATTTTACGCCGAAAGTCTCATCCAGAGGCGTGATTGGCAGTATACGGTCCGTGCTTTACGACAGACTGCCAAAATTCTAGTGATTACGTCGGAGGTTCCGTCCCCAGGCATAGAACTAAAATTTTATAGTATACACCAAGTTTTTGGCAGTCAGAGCTGTTACGCTCGAAACTGCAAAAACATGGAGCTCTTACGCTGGCACATTAGAAATGTGGGCATAAAAGATGAAAACGTCTCCGTACATCATCTTCCTCAAAGAGGCTATCAGCACAGAAGATGACCTAGCGCGGTCACGTTCAACGTGTGGATTTTTAGTTCTAAGGCCGTCGTCGTTCTTTGTCATCCCAAAGGCTCTACCTCTAAGGCCGGGAGCGCTGCTCGTCAGCGGGATACTTTGCTCAGAATAAAGTTCGCCTTGCCCGACCTAAGACTCTCTCGCTGGGGCAGAAGAATGAGAAGAAGAACCTACGCTCTTTCCCTTAGTGGAGGGGGCTTGTTTCGGCGCCATTTCTGAAGACTCTGAGTGCTCGGAGAAGGAACAAGAAAAACTCGAACAGACGAAGACTCTCTTTCACAGAAGACAGATGAAAAGTTTTTCTCTCAAAAGCTCGGGATATATATAGGGCTCGGATCGACTCCTCGAATCCTCGGACGAACTCCTCAAAACCCTAACCAAATCTCGCAATTAGTATTTGGTTATGATCGGGTACTACGGCAGCCCACTACTCTCGAAAGGCGGACAGTCAGCAAATTTAAAAAGTTTTTCGTGCAAAGCAGATTCGTGGTTCTACGTTAAAGAGCTTTCTATGCTCGACAGCTACAGATCTACGGTTTTATGCTCGCAAGCTATAAGTCTATGGTTTTACGCCCGGATGCCTTTTGTGCTCGGTAGCTTTTACGCTCGAGAGGCTACAAACCTATGACTTCACGCTTAACAGATACAAACCTATGGTCTCACGCTCGGTGGTGTTTAGTTTACGCTCGGAGGCAACAAGATCCACGACCTCACGCTCGGAAGACTTCTTTTTCACAGGCTACAAATCTACAGTTCTACGCTAAGGAGCTTTCTACCCTCGACAGCTACAGATCTACGGTTTTACGCTCATAAGCTATAAGTCTATGGTTTTATGCCCGGATGCCTTCTGTGCTCGGTAGCTTTTATGCTCGAGAGGCTACAAACCTACGACTTCACGCTTAGCAGATACAAACCTAGGATCTCACGCTCGGTGGCTTTCCACGCTCAATAGGCTACGAACTCAGGATTTTCAGCTCATCTATACTACGGATCTCTGGCTTTCCGCATATCCGAACAAGTCCTCAAGGCGGTCGATTATAGGAGTTCACCCAGAAGATACTCCTTCTTGACCTCAAAATATCCCAAGTAACCGAAGTATACAGAGTTCAAACAATTAAGGAATTACTCTTCTCGGGTCAATTAGAGGTTCATCCAGACTCCACTCTGAATATTTCATATGCAGTTCAAGATGACGGCTCGGTTCTTAACCGCCATTTCTCGCCCTGTTCCAAGGGACTTTTCGGGAAATCATCATTGAAGATGAAGTCTGAACAAGGATTCTGTTCATCAGAAATGGAAACAACAGTTCAGAATTCTACGCAGTTCTTATATTCCTGAAGCAGCTGCGCATCACTAGTTGTGCGTAAAAGACAGGACAGGGCCTAATACTCTTTCTATCAGAGTCGGCGTAAAGAATCAGACGTGTCGATGCTACACATATTCAGACTTCACAGCGACGTATGGCAAAACGATCATATGCAGAGAAGAAAGACGACTTTATTAAAGATTGGAATCACAATTACATATCAGGGAAATCCTGTCTACAAAGGGGTTTTTTCTTTATTTTTGTGATTACATATGAGGGAAATTCCGTCAACAAAGGATTTCCTCATCGTCGTCTGAAGATCGCCCAGAAGTTGTTCTGACAGGTTCTCGCATGGGCGTCAAGTCTTCATCCATCTTCTCCAGCAGTCGGTCAGTTCCTACAAACTGACTGACATGGCAATGATCAATGGCGGGAGGAGACAGAGTTGGGGCTTGCATAAATTATGCAGGTCCCATGCTCCATGCGCCGTGACGGATCGCGTTGGGATATTTCTCCCAACTCGATCCCGGACAGAGCTAGTCTATCTGCTCTCGTCCCCGGAGGTAATAGGAGAAGGTGCCACTTGCAAGCAGCCTGGTCAAATATGACCCCTCCTCTCTCGCCGGAAGAACCGTCATACAAAGTTGTTGATTATCCCGAGCAAGGGAGGCTAAGATATCCTTCCATGATCGATCGTTGCAGTGGACACTTGCTCGAAGACGCCGTCTTTTTTGGCTCCTTACACGCTGGAAGAACATGATCCCCTTCTTCCTCAGGTCGACCCGATGAACTCCGGCGATCATCTCTGCGTGATGAAGGAAATATGGGAAAAACAGGTTTAACTCCTCAGCCCTTTTATAGGCAAGCGAGGTCACACCTACCCCCAATAACTCCGCCATAAAGACTGGCCTGAAAGAACGTGTCAAACTTGACCGTTTAAGGCTCCATTCAGAAGGCGTTTTGAGTTACGAGGAACGGTTCATGCTTCATTCAAAGCGTTTCGAATTTCGAGAAATTTGAAAGCTTTGAAGGGGGTCTTGTAGAAGCATAAAAAATACGCCGGATGACTATACGCAACTTATTGGTGCGGGGCAGCGTATAAGAGATGACCTCAGAGCCGTCAAGCATGCAAGTCAAGAGCTTCTCAGGACCATCCACGTAAGTGCAGTATGTCCAGGCCGCCTTAAGCGTATAGCAGAGGGCTTCGTCGCCTCTATGACGAAAAAAACACATCCACCTTCAAAGCGTACGAGGAACGCTTCATGTTCTCCGAGATGAACCTGTCAGACCCTGCAATGAACCTGACGTCTGGACTTCTGACAAGGGATACGGCTCGGCTACCCAGACGACGGCTATAATGATAGCACGGCACTGCGACCCAGGCTGTCAGTTACCGCCATCTCTCTTGCGTAAACTGCTTTTACGTGTACAAGGGGATATGCTGCCTTGTTTTACACAGGCAGACATGAGCTGTTTACGCTCCACAGCAGAAAAACTGCCTGCCACGTCAAAAGCTGCACTTTGTGCAGGGCTCGAGGCACGTCTCTGCATTGGTGCACAGGGCGATGACAGTTTCCCGAGGCACGTCCCTACGATTGATGCACAGAAGAGCTGCAGACCTTCAAAACACGCATCTGCATTTAATGCGCAGGATGATGGCGGATCTCTGTATTTAATGTAGGGGATTTGATTAAAAGTCACCGAACCGTCGTTTAGTGACATCCCCTTTGTGTGAACTGTTTTTACGCATACAAGGGGAGGATACGCTGCCTTATTTTACACAGGCAGAAGCGAACCGTCTACACCCCATGGAAGACAAACAGACTGCCACGTCAAAAGTTGCTCTCCATACAGGGCTCGAGGCACGTCTCTGCACCCAATGCTCAGAACGGTGGCAGGCCTTCAAAATACGCCTCCGTAATTAATGCACAAGATGGTGGCAGATCTCTGCATTTAATGCGAGAGATTTGATTATATCTTCAAAAGTCGTGATTCTGGCTAAAGACGTCCACGTCAGCACTCAGCACATTACACAACGGCTTCTACGCCCATTCAGCTTCTGTGCCCACATGGCTTCTACGCCTCCTCAGCTTCTATGCTCTCTCGGCTTCTACGCCTCCTCAGCTTCTATGCTCTCTCGGCTTCTACGCCTCCTCAGCTTCTATGCTCACTCGGCTTCTATGCCATCAGGCTTCTACGCCTACTCGGCTTCTATGCCTACTTGGCTTCTATGCCATGGTGACAGACATCGGCTTTTACGCCCACCTCTTCTATACCGGGGATACCTACCTACGTGGCTTTTATGCCGTGATCTTCGTAGCAGTTGCACGCGTTGTGTCCCTTAGTTGGACCCGCGTCACACGCTCATTCAAAAGATCATCCATACGCAGGCATTGGTTACTTTAACTGTCGTGTAAAAGGGTGCTGTGTTGTCCACTCCTCGGTTTTTATACCAACTGAGTGGTCACTGTCACTAAAACTCTATAAATAAAGACCTCTATCAACAGAGGAACAGGTCAAAAAATTGGAAGATCGAACAATTGAAGATCCAGAGAAGAGGTCGAACAATTGAAGATCGAACAAGGAGAGAAGAGATCAAGAGAGAGAGAGAGGAATCCGGAGCTCAGGCAAGGAGTAGGGATCGACGACTTCGACGTCGTGCATCCACCCTCTTTTGCAACCTTCGAAGCTGCTTTCTGTCTAATACAGCACTTCTTCATCATCGTGTGGTCCAAGGGCTAAAGTGATCGACTGCAGATCAGACACCTATAGCAATTTATACCCAGATTAAATAAATTGTACTCCCACATCCTCGTATAGGATTACATTGTACAAGTTTGTTTGTAAACAAAAGAACACAGATTTCGTATAAACCCCGTCTTGAATACATCTTTCATTCTTTTCGTTTTCTACCACAAACACCCTTATGTGATTGAAACAACATTTTCAAATGGCGCCTATAGATTAGCCAAGCCTAATGAAAATTTGATAATGCCTCCTATCAACTGCAAATTTCTGAAGAAGTACTATACTTGATCTTATTTGCCTAACGGAGTATAATGAAGATCTCATTCTGGCGATACTACGTACAAAGGTTAGCTGAATCATATTCTATCAGGTTCATGTGACCTCTGAATAGATATGCTTAACTAATTTGTAAACCTATCATGTTTATATTTCCTCTGATAGTGTTTTGTATACAAATTTAGTTGAATTAATTCTATCAGGTTCATGTTACCACTGAATAGATTTACATTTAGCTAAACCTTACCGAAAGTATATTATGTTCATATTACCTCTGATATCACTTTCATCTTAGCCTATCATTTATATTCTAAAAGTGATGGGTCCACAAAGTCAAAAAATACATCTTTATTATCTTTGAGAAATTACAAGAAGAAGCAAAAAAGTACATCATTGGGGAGGAGCAATTAAATCCCTGATCTGTTACGCCAAAGCAGCCATCCTCTCATTCCTGGAGTTTAAAATGTTGGTGCGAGCCCGTTCCAGCCTTGCTTCGTCACTGCTCAAGAGAGATAGTTCAGACAGAGAATCAACAAAACTCGCGTGGATGACACCTACATGTGTCAAGTTCTGTTGAGCTGTATTCACTTGGCCCTCTAATACATCACGAACTAGTGATGCTTTGAGAAGCCTCTCCCTTGTTTGAGCAAGTTCAGCCTCCAATTCTTGAACCCTCACTTCATATTCCTCACATTTTGCATGGCATTGAGCTAGCTGAGGAATACTCTCCACCAATACGGCTTGCTCTTTCTCCATCTCTTGTTGATGTTCCTGGATGGTTTTGTTCAAACTTTTTGTCTTCTGAGAAAATTCCGCAGTTAGTGAGTCGTACTCAACCTGAACCAAGTCATTGATGCTGCCTCGGGATAGTTGCAAATATTCGTTAATGGGTTGTTCTAAACCATTAACTATTTGCTCTAGCGCATTAGCTCTTTCACCATCATTGAAATTTCTAATCTGCGCTATGGTGAGCTTGGAGGACGTCTTCAGAGCATCAAAGCCTAGATTCTTCTCCAGCACCATGGATATCAATTCTTTCAAAGTGAGGTAGAATATGCTAGTATATTATTCAACTAGCATAGCAAAGCTCGAATGGATGCTGGGAGTGGCTGCAATATCAGTAAATCTCCTTTCTGGAATGGCTGCAGAGGATGTTGCCACAGTCGTTGCTTCAACAGATGGCACAAAAAAAGAAGAGACACCAACAACAGTTGAAGTTGCTGGCATGCTCGACGAAGGAGGCACAGTCGAGATGGTGGGTTCATCCACCTCTGATATTATTTGAACTGCTGCTGGCTGGGTTATATCCGAAAGTATTGCGGATGAAAGATCAACGGCTTCAAGATATACTTCTTCGACGGTAGTCACCGCCGTTTCATTAGCTGGATCTGCAACAAAATTAAAGGTTGTTTCAGCTCCGCCCTCCCCAGAAATGTTTTTGCCTGAAAATAAGATAAGAGAAAGTTAATATCAATTTGATGTTAAATTTTCCTGGAAAAAGCATGAAGACAATATTTACCCATGGCCGATGGTATGTATATTTCGTCTGCAGCCTGTATAGCTAAATCATTTCTTAATGATGCTAAACAAGCTGTCATACTTGGAGAAGAGGGTACACCGACTGACACTTGAGGTTCATCATCCCAGTCATCACCCAGATCTACTCGAGGTTCATCGGGTGGAATCTCGCTTGAAATACTTACAGATGAAGGAGGGACTAGTCCTATTATTTGTCTTGGTAAAGGTATACTGATTCTTATTAAGATCGGCCTCGAAGGCGATATAGAAGCACCACCAGTAACGGTGGTAGCAGCAGCAGTCGAGGGTAAGAATCTTCAAAACTTTCAGCTGGGATTGTGGGAGCTCCTTCTCTAAAAGGCGAAGGACCCCTAATCAAAGAATCATCCCCAACAGGGGAAACAATAGGCTCACTCCTGGAAGAGGCCCCTTGGTGGAAGTCTTTTTAGGACCTCTGGCAGTCTACTTCTTCTTGTGAGGGGAAGGCTCTTTCAGAGTAGAAGCCTTTCGTTTATTGGAAATAATGAGAGGCTCTGCTGGCGGAGCTATTACGCCTCTCGGTAATATCAACAAGTAATCATCTATACCAGTAGTTTTATCACCTTCATCAGAGGAGATGGATGGTATCTCCTGTCTTCCACTGGACTTATGGAAGGGCATTCTGAAACTTCCATGTACATCAAAATCATGATGGAAGGTATTGATGGATGCATAAAACTGTGCGTACGAATGAAGAATACGCAACTCCATGGAGAGAGAAGTCACGGGAACAACAAAGGTTGCTCCAGTACAACCCATGATGAAATACCGCCATCCTCTAGCTCCATCAATAAGCCCACCTTTGAACTTGAAGCTGGTGATGGAATTTCCCACATGCAACTGATCATACCCAAATTGCCTGGCGAAACGGCTAGGCAGATAAGGCTCCAAGTAGCAGTGGTCCTCGCTTTTGTACAGCAGGTGGGAAGGTCTAATGTAGACCAACCAGTAAAAGGCTTCAGGAGAAAGAATAGTCTTCCCCTGACCTACATCCTGAAGTTTAGTCCCATGTTGATTGATATGTACGGGGGGGGGGGGAAGACGGTACAGAAGAACTTCCAACTATGGGCAAAATTTAGTGCTATTCGACAATCTATGACTCTAGTCACATTCCAAGAAGAATTCCTGTAATTCAACAGGAAGTTATGGCCCGAACCACTGGCAGATCCGGGAGACATCACTCTAGTGTTGTGAAGGATTAACCATCCCATCAGATATAAGAATGGCAATTCCACTCTGGGATATCCTTAACGCTGTGTAGTATCGGCCAACAGCCCATCAGTAATAGCCCTCAGGCCAGCTTGTATCCTGTATACCATGGCAGGAAGCAGGCCCAGTCTTGCTCTAAATACCAAACGCACTGAGGGCCATAAGGTATTGCGATGAATGCGATCTGCAGACGCGATGCCAGGCACCACCCATCGGCTTAGCCAAATAGAAAGGAAGCCAGCCAGTTGAGCTTCTCTTGACAGAGGATTTCTGCAATGCCTCATATAACTGTAGGCTTTGGTTCCTGCAGGATGACCCCCTATCTTTTCATTGAGAACATAATCTTGAGCCCCTACATCTTCGATAAGAATGCTCAGAGGGTTCAAAGGTTTGTCTTGGCTATCTACAACCTTGTCCTGCTTGGCGTTTCTAGCCTGATGGAAGAAGAGGTAGGATACCCATTTGTTAATATGGGCTAAATCAGAAGGCTCTCAGTAGAAGGTGGTGCATGCAAGATAGTGGCTCATCAGCTCTTGATATACTGCCACTACCCGAGGGTTGGTATCCTTCAACTCTCTGTTGGTGGGGACGTATTCTTCATAAGGAATGTCTTCCATTGGTAGCTTTGAGATATCTGTCATCTCATGAAGGGCCAAGCCCAACTCACCTATCGGAGTGGCGAAGGTCCCAGTGAGCGAGTTATATCGCTCCATCAAAGCCAAGAACAAATTAGTGTTGACAGGCAGCCCAACACTAGTAGCACTCACAGCCTCAAATATGTTAATACTTTTCAGCTCCATTCGAAAGTGCTCCAGGACCCATGTAGTTAAATTGGCCCATCGAAGATTGTGGGGGTGAAGCTACCCACTTGTGCGAGGGTTAACCCTGGGATATACTCCTCCCTGCTCCATGAATTCATTGTAGAAAGTGGCTATTTGAAATGGCTGGAGCAAGAAAGAGTCTTCACTCGGGACGCTGCCCGACAGTAATCCTCTGAAGGGCATGACAGGGCCAGAGGAACTACTTTCAAAGGATCCTTGGTTTAATCCTTTCTTATAAAAGATCTTCCCTGGCTGGCCATGAAGATCAGGAGTCAGAGTCCATGCCATCCTTCTGGGATGTGTGGCATAGAAGAATACAGAAATAGGGTAATCTCTGGTCATCTTTGGCAGATACATGATCGTGCCCTCAGCAGAAAATAACCAATCTTCCTTCTTGGGCTTTGTCTGGGATTATTTATCAATAACATCCCCAAATAAGAAAATCGATTTCTTATACTCAGTGCCATCTATGTATGTCAAGGGTTCCCCACTGATCATACTCAGCAACATTCTTTCTCCTTGGGCCGAGATCAAAGTTTCCCTTTTTTGAGGATACTCGTTTCCAGAGATGGGGAAAGTCACATGGGACAAGTCCTCTAAGTAGTTGGAATTCAGTATCCCAGCAGCAGAGCCCATTACTTCAGCCAGAGGGGGGATCTGTAGGTCCACTGCAAAAAGTAAGAGAATAAGTCAGTTTTACACTAGAATTTTCTTTCACCGCATAAAACGTAAGGTGCTATGCTCTTGCCGTATACGCCCAAAACCTAAAAGTCTGAGTTTTTACGCCAGACTGCAAAAATTTGAGTTTTACGCTGGAATTTACTTCCAGTGCGTAAAACTCAAGGCTTGCCGTATACGCCAAAAATCTAACAGTCTGAGTTTTTACGCCAGACTGCAAAAATTTGAGTTTTACGCTGGAATTTACATCCAGTGCATAAAACGCAAGGTTTACATAATACGCCAAAATTTGACAGCCTGAGTTTTTACGCCAGACTGCAAAAATATGGAGTTTTATGCTGACATATTAAGAATGTGGGCATATTTGCTCATACATGTACAACGTGTGTGAAGGGTTTTATTCCTCTCGAAGTCTTTACCTATGATGCCCGGTGCACAGCTAGACGGCGGAGCACTTCGTTCAGAACGAGGCTCGCTTGGCCTAGTAGGAGTAGCTCGTGCTTGAGCAGTGGAGCGAGATGATGAAGCGTCTTTCTTTCCCTTAGCGACGGAAGTCTGTTTTGGTGCCATGGCGAATCTGAGGTTTCTCAAGAAAGAGACGAAGGGTTTTCAGAAAAAGACGAAGGGTTTTGCAGAGAAAGATGAAGGTTTTTTTTTTCTTTCATGACCTAGGCCTATTTATAGAGTTCAAGTGACTCTCTGAATCCTTAACCAAATCCGATTTTTGTTATAGTCGGTTAGGATTCGGGACCACGTCAGCCGATCATTTGAAAATGAAGACAGGTCATCACGCTGCGTAAAGGATACGCTCAGAATCTACAGATCTACGATTTTACGCTCAGTTGCTACGGATCTATGATTTTTACGCGCATCCTAAAATTACGCGGGACAGATCAGTTAGCAGAATACACGTATATCTTGATAATTTAGGATTTACGCTTAAAAAAGCCAGTCACAAGAGTTTACGCAGAAAATGATCTTCTTCCTCAGTCGAAAGGACTTCATTAGACGAAGACCAAGGGGTTCCCTGAAAATCTCTGTCTTCACTAGAGATGACGTTTCTCCCTTGGCCATTGATAGTTCATTCAAACTCTAGTTCAGGGATGGCCTGTTCGGCGGACATTTCTTGCCCTGACTCGTGAATCTTTCGAGAAGCCATTTTCGAAGATGATGTTCTGAACAGATGTTCTTCACATTTACGAAGGATAAATGACGGTTCAGAATTCCATGTGACTCCTCGTCAAAAATAGCATGACAATTGGATTTTCAAGATAATTTAATGCTAAAGAGCTTTTTACGTATCTTTCTTTATGCGTAAGAGTTGGGACGTGACTGGAGGCATATTTGTCAGTGTCAGCGTAAAAATTACTCAAGCACATTGAAGCTGCGTATTATCAGACTTCCTTACAGTAATATGGCAAAACAATAGTGCGTAAAAGAAGACAAGTTTATTAATCATGATTACATATGATGGAAATCTATTTTACAAAGGATTTTTTATTAATATTCAAGATCATGATTACATATGATGGGAATTTATTACTCTAGGTTCTCGTCTGATGGAGATCTTTATTGCTTCTTCTACAATACTTCTTCGGCCGGGAGGCCACAAAAATGGTGAATGGAGGGAGGATACAAAACTAGGCATGTTTAAATTATTCAAACCCACCACCATATATCATCAGCGGTCATGCTTAGAATTGTGTTAGGGATTCAGACCCAACACAATACTGGAAGACACGGCCAAGCTCCCACCAGGGTCCAACTTCATAATGGGGGAAAATACAGCTAGCAAGCTGTGTGGTCTAATGAGACCCTTCCTCTCTCCTTGGCGAATTGCCATATAAAATTGTTGATTATCTCGAGCAAAGGAAGCTATGATATCCTTCCATGGTCCATCATTGTAGAGAATATTTGCTCGAAGATGTCTCCTTTTATGGCTCTTTACATGCTGGAAGAGCATAATCATCTTCTTTCTCAGTTCAGCCCAATGAATCTCAGTAGCCATCTTTGTGGTGAAGGGAGTATGGAAAAACAAGTTCATCTGCTTGCCCTTATATAGGCAGAAGAGAACACACAAATCCCAACAACTTCTTAAATATTGTCGAAATATTAGCCTCAAAGAACGAGTCAAATTTGACCATTTCATGCTTCATTCAAAGCATTTCAAATTACGAGAAATTTGAAAACTTTGAAGGGGATCTTGTAGAAGCATAAAATACGCTGGGGAATTGTATGCATACTATATAGTCAAAATCCCCAACATACAGGAAGTCCGCATAAAATAGAGCTTCAAGGCTGTGTGGCGTAAAACATGACTTCAGAACTATACGCATAAAACAGAGCTTCAAGGCTGTGTGGCGTAAAATATGACTTCAGAGCTATACGCGTAAAGCAGCACTTCAAGGCTGTTTCGGCGTAAAAGGTTACTGTACCCTCCGGCGTAAACTACGTTGTTTTTAATATAGCATAAAGTGGTACGAGGAACTCTTCGTATTCCTCGGATGAATTTGTTAGACAAAACAGTGAACCTGACTCATGACAAAAGTACTGCACGATGATCGAGAGGACGGCTGTGATGATGATTTTGCACAGAGACCCAAGTTATCGTTTAGTGACATATTCTTGATACAAGTCGTTTTTATGCATTCAAAGAATACGCTGCCTATTCTACATGGACAGAAATGAGTTTTACGCTCAAGATAAAGACAAAATCAGACGCCACGTCAAAAGTTGTTTCTCGTACAGAGCTCGAGGCATATCTCTGCATTTAATGTACGAGATAGAGGTATATCTCTGCATTTAATACACGAGATTTGGTTCTATTCTTTAGATTTTGTCTTGACTGGGAGAGCTAAAACTGTGACTAATACACTCACATCACCATCCTTGCATTTTATGCCAACTAGGCTATTTTTAACTATAGGAGTACGCCGTATACTATCTCCTCGAAATACGCCAACTCGGCTATATCTGCCAAGGTATGTGATAAGGCTATTTAGCCCAGAATATGCTCAAGACCTAAGTCAGCAAGGATAATTGGCCATTTTTATGCTGGTTATCCATTATTCATTGAGTTCTACGCAGAGTTCAGCTATTTGACTTTTACGCCAACAAGACAGCTATTTGGCTTTTACGCCAACAAAACAGCTATTTGGCTTTTACGCCAACCATCTTTACACGAGGGGAAGTTACCTACGTAGCTTGCATACCGTGATCTTCGAGAAGCGGCTATACGTGTTACCTTTTAAAGGGATACGAGTCATACGCAGATTCAGAAGATTATTTGAACGTGGGTAGCAGTTATCATAACCGTAGCGTAAAGGAAGTCTTCTTCTCCACAGTTTGGTTTTTACGCTAAGAAGACAGTTATTTGGCTTTTATGCCAACAAGACAGTTATTTGGCTTTTATGCCAACCATCTTTACGCAGGTGCAGTTTCCTACGTGGGTTGCATGCCATGATCTTCAAGAAGCAGTTATACACGTTACCTTATAAAGGGACACGTGTCACACGCATATTCAGAAGACAATTGGAATGTGGGTAGCAGTTATTATAACCGCCGCGTAAAAGATGCAACTTTCTTCACAGTTTGGCTTCTACGCCAACTGGACAGTTATTTTGACTAATCTCTATAAATAAAGACCCCTGGTCACAGGGTATAGGGATCAGGGATCGGGGGATCAAGAATCAGAGACAGAAGCACAAGGGGAGATCAGAGAGCACAGACAAAGAGTGTTGATTGACAACTTTGCAACGAGAATTCAATCCCACTTGTAACCTTTGAAGCTTCTTCTTCTTCTACAGCACTTCTTTATCATCGTGTGGTCCAAGGGACAAAGTGATCGACCGCAGATCAGACTCCTGTAGCAATACTTCTCCAGAATCATTTTTTTTATTGTACTTAACATCCTCGTATAGGATTAATTGTACTCTTTTTCTTGTTTGTAAGCAAAACGAAAGGTTTCGTATAAACCCTCTTCATCATTTTGTTTATCACCAAACAGACACTTTGCACCAAAAAGTGTGCCAGGGGTAAAGGTTTCTAAATAGAACAAAATTATAGGTCAAACAAACTCTAAAAGTCAGTACAAACTCAACGGTATGTTCAATTGGAGATTCCGGTGAGCCGAACACAATTTTGCCCAACAAAGTCAACCGTAGGGCCCACAAATAGGCGGCTTGGTCAACTATCTCAGAATTACGTGAAACATGGGTCACAGGACCTGCGTGATACCATGAATCCAATGGCGCAAGTTTCTTCACGTTCTGATGAGCGTACACTAAATGGTGAGATATTTTGCAAAAGTTGCGATACGGGGACTTTTCGTGGATACGGGATGATTTTGATGCGCACACGCGTCCAAATCAGTTTTCGCGAAAGCCCGCACGTCTGGGTATACCGTGAGCACCTTTTGGTATACTTGGTACACGACGGGGCAGTCCCGTTTGGTAGGGCGCGCTCCGTATCATAATTTTTTGTATTTCGAAAAGCAGGTTTTTATGTATTTTTATCCTAATTTAATTCTGCATACAACATCAAATAAAATAATATAATTGTCAAAAAATAATCTAGGTTCTGTGGTCTTCGCATAGCAAGAAGAAAAACTAATTTTGGATCTCTGTGGTGGGAGATACGAGTCCGTAAACAGGGAAGGTTGCAACAGATTTTCTGAGATTTAATATCGTGGTTTTTTCTCGAATTGGCAGCAATTTTACCTAGGTTTGCGTACTGCATGATGCAAACTAATCTACGGGATTGGAAGAGGGATAGGTCGGAATTATACCGGTGAAGACGGGGTCGAGTTTGGTTGAGCGACGGTACGAGAATCGAGGCACGAATAGGGCTAAGTTGCTGTGTTCTCTGTCTCGTACACGGGCGTCAACGCGGACGTGCGGACGCGCGGTCACTTCGGAGCTGCGGCGGAAACTTCGGCGGTGTCGTGGCTCAGGTCGACGGTGGCGCTCGCAGAGTAGGACGATATGGAGATCTAGGGTTAGGGTTTGAGAAGTAAGGTATATATAGAGAGAGAAGCGGCGGCGGGGGGGGGGGGTGTATTCTGCGGTCGCGGGGGGGGGGGGGGTGGGGGGTGGGGGGTATCGCCGCAGCTGCTGCTGTTTCTTAAGTTCTTAATGGGTTGGGTAGGTAACGGGTCGGGTAGGTTAGGGTTTTAATTCATTAAGAATTTATTTTATTAATCTTTTTCTTATTCTCCTTTTTCTTTTATTTCTTTATTCTTTTTCTTATTCCTTTTCATTTCTTTTCTAATTTTTTTTCTTTCTTCTATTTTTCTTTTTAATAAATCTTATATATATATATATATATATATATATATATATATATATATATATATATATAGAGAGAGAGAGAGAGAGAAAATTTTACAAATTATATTAGTGCATACCATTAAGCTATCAACTGCCCACAGGTCTCCTACATGAAAATAATTAAGAAAAAATTATAATTGCTCTATAAATCCTCTAAATGCACAATTACCTAAAAATAAGAATCTAATAAATTTCTATTTCTTCTAATTAGTAATAATTACTATAAATAAATTAAATAATTAGTTAAAATTAATTAATATGGTTTTTAGAATTAGGGGTTTTACATTCTACCCAACTTATAAAAAATTTGTCCTCGAAATTAAAACTAAGCCGCGATAGAAAGTCAAGGATGGTATAAGATAGAGATTTGCAGTTTATTCTGTACCTTCCTCCATCCTAATCTCCATGATTTTTTACAATTGCCATGGGGATGTTTGGAGGGGCGATGTTGCGCGTTGCACATTCCAAAGATCATGGGGAAAATTCATATGAACGAAAATTTGGTTGCTTCAGGTATTGTGTCCAATGGTGTGGACACCTCAATGTACTTTTGCATAAAAGTGCCCAACAATTAGAAAATTATATAAAGATAAAAATTGGATTAATTTAATTAAAATTAAGGCAAATGGTGTTCTGGAATTAATTAGAAGTACATAGGGATAAAATTTGGTGGGACACAAATATCAGGGACATAGAAGACTCAGAGTAGAATATTATCATAAATTAGGTTGTATGAAAGGGGTCAAGATTGTGTCTCCAATTTTGATTGGAACGTACAAGGATAAAAAGTTAGAATTATTAAAAATTTATTATAAACGTCCGCGATGAATATTGTGCGACTAAAATATAGCACAAGAGAGCATAATTATAAGTTACACTAAGGTCAGAATGGTAGACGGTCACGTCTAGGACAAGATTGTAAAATTTGTAGGGAGACAATGGCTAGTGTAGTGCTCCATTTATCGAAGCACGGTAAGGTGCACTATGTGATATAAATATTGTAAATTTTAAATAGAATGCTGTGTCCTATTTCCAATTGGATACAAACTAGTCCAGTTTCTCTTTCTAAGCCAAGTAGGTCTAATTTTGGGTGAGGGAGTTTACAATCTACCCAACTTATAAGCAATTTCATCATTGAAATTAAAATAAGGCATAATGTGTTAATTCTTTCACATTCGCATATAAGGCAAGTCAATCATAATCTCTTCCAAAAATTTAAAATATATTCTAATCTATCGCAATCACTTTCAAAATTAAGGTAACCTCTGTTTAATCAAAATATTGTAATCTCTTCTCGATTTTTAAATAATCTCATCCAAATTTAAGCTAAATCTATATGACATCTTCAAGTTTTAAATAGCCCACATCAATTTTCACATCACTATCTCTAACTATCATAATCTCCTTTTAAAAAAATAATTCTAATCCAATATTATTCCTATTTTTACTTATGAATTTTGTATCCTTCAAATTCAATTCACATCCTCAATATTTCAAATAGGTAATCAAACCATCAAAATTTAACTTTTAATTCAATTCATCAATTTTGGAATTCAATCCTTCAATGTTCATGTTTAGAGTTCCATTTATTTTCCTTAATATTTAAATCGATGATTCAACCTTCAATATTCAAAATTTAAATCATATGCCAAAGCATAAAGGTTTGGTTCGCCATATCAAAGTTTTTGAAATTTATTAAATCATCATCATCTTAATCCTTCTTTTAAAATTTCTCCAAATTAAAATAACTTGAATCTCCCAATCTAATCTTGCTTGATCACAATCTAAAATAAATTCCTCTCAAGTTGACAATGCAACTTCTACCCAACTTATAATTTACCCATCTATCATATAAGGCTATACACTTAAGAAAAATATTTCTTAACTTATTTAATCATGCTATTCGATCCTCAAAAAGTTTTTAATACTTTAATTACGAAAAATAATCATCAAGTAATATGATTGGCCTATGGGTATATCTAGTACTCTCTGTAGATCAAACTTATACCAATCACAAGATTTTATCTTTCCGAAATAAGAAAAGATGGAAAACAATGATAAAGAGTTCAAGGGGGAGGTAGTAGAATAGAAGTATGGGGATCAAGGCGTTTAAAGAATTCAAATGGGAATTGTTAAGGCAGTTGTGGATTAAAATCCTATTTTGGTAGGTTCTTATTCACATGCTCATATCAGTACAGTTATGTAATCGATATGATATGTTCAGACATATCCAGAGGCAAGTATATTCGTCTACTACTATATATCTCAATCCACCTAAAGTAGTCATGCGAAGAGCGAACCAAGCGCACTAAGGTTAGCTAGACCTTAATACACCGATTCTGATTTAGACAATGTATTAGTGTATCACTCCAATAATACATATGTCATGAACAAGCTCGATAAGAATAAGCTTGCAAAACTAGGCTATAATAGCAGCATAAGTCAAGGTAGTACAGCAAATATAAGTATGCTAGATTATGATGAGAGAAATTATAAAATAATTCAAGTTCACAAGAAGATGAGATTCTATAATATCTACGGTTGTTATACAAACTCCTTGTCTAAGTCGCTAGTCGACCAAATAGGGGCATAGACTTCTAAGTTCTACAGTTTGACTAAACATTATCTTTCTATGCAAGTCTATTGTTGACGTCATTTAATTATACTTTATTAATGAGTCAAGAGGACTATGTGATACTAGGTTGTGAGGCATACTACCCAACTTAAAAGAATTAAACTAATACTGTAATTGCCTTGAGGGGATTCTACATAATAACCTAGTTCTGGTAAATAAAGTAGAACTCTTATTAGGGTATATGAGGAAAGATCTTGGTACTCATTAAGGTCTCCTATTGTATTATATAGGTAATGTTCATCTTAAGTCTTAATCACAATGCTCATAGAACAAAGGTGTCAATATTGAGAAAGGAAGGGTTACTGGCTCTCAAGTGAAATAGGATATAACTTGTATGGAGATATGTGGAACATGTTACTTGATCCGAAGCTAAATGGAAATCATAAAATCATAATCTAAATAAACAACTCAAACCATCAAGCTCTAATTATTAAGCACCTAATTTCAAAATTTAACATTACAACTATAATACTAACAAACTATGTTTCTTTATCATAAAAGAAATTTCTTGGCATATAATCAGAAGGGTTAGGTGACACAAAATGAAAGATTGAAGAAAGGAAAATATAATTAGTCGTCGCACAATAGCGAGCGCTAAGTTTTAACAAGATTGAATTTAAATAGAAAGTCTCTAGATAATATCATGGTTTTCTAAGGGGAATGTGGCATGCTAGTCTCTATGTTCGAGGTATGATCGAGGATAATATTAGATTCATTCCTCTAGGTTTTCTTAGGTGCTGTCTGCTAATACCAAGACAAGAATCTAAATTTATAGTTCTAATACTATCTTACTATGAAAGTTAGGTTTAGTCCTAATGTTAAATCTTGGATTTCTATTGGTTCCTTAATGCTAGGGTAAAACAGTATGGTTAAATTTATAACTAACCCTAGTATTGCCTATACTACTCTTAAGTCATCCCCAATTATCAAGGGATAATGGTTACTCAATCTATAGGTAAGGGATGCTAGGGTTCATTAAGTATTCTAACTCAGTGATGTGTCATTATCCTAGTTGTACTCTTAATAGGAAGGTTACCTTACTTATTATCTAACCACAGGGACTTCTATATTCTAGGAGAAGGCTATACTCAAGGAAGTATTAGGGAAGAACATGAATCAAGCAGGATATAATTATTCAAATGGAATGGATTGGAAGGAGGATGAGTCATAGTCAGTTGTGGATGAGATCCTATACTCTAATCCTATTTGCAGGCTTGCTTGGTACAATAACGTAACCTAGACAATATGCTCTTGACCTGCATGGTCCACCACTAAAAACATGTCGTGCCTCAATCCCAAAAAATATATAGGACTAGGACACGTAAGCTTGCCAGCCGCATGTATATGGTAACTCTAATATATGAAAACCATAACTCATGCGTACGTTGTATAATAAATAATAATTCACAAGTGGTAAAACTATCACAAGTCACAGGATATAATCTAAATCTCATCCACGGAAATTATATATAAATAAAGAACCAATATCTATGAAACTAGATCTCAATATAAAGCATCTCCAGATGACAGTCGGATGGAAACAAATCCACTGCCAAACTAGAATATAAAATAAACAAGATAAATATAATATAAGTACAACCTCTAACAATCATGAGGCTCGAAGGGAAGACCTCCTCACAATATAAGTAGCCAGTCCGGATCGGCACTCTTGCGAATACTCATGAACATCTACACCTGGAAAGGGACCAGGTCCTCAGAGGGACATAACAAGATACATAGAAGCATGCCATAGAGTAAATACTGAATAAATAAAAGGGGTGCGCTAACCAGCTAAGTGAAATGCAATTTGAAGCCAACTTAGTGCGTATGGGAAAGTGTAGGCTAGACATATGTTAACGTAATTCACCAATCGTCATGACTGGCTAGTATATGCCACATATGCCCCCAATATAAAGGTGCGATGTAATATAATAATGTCCTATCACTCCGAAGAGTGAGGCATCTGCATAGTATATAGCGTCCATATCGCTCCAAAGAACGTGATATCTGAATATTATATAACGTCCATATTAGTCCATCGAGTGTGGCATCTGAATAAAGGAAGTGGGTGTCTAATATGCCTACTAGTCGTCCTCCCTGCCAAATGATCTATGCATATTGTATCCAGAACACGCTATAGCTACTACACCATGACAGAGTGCAAGTATCGGTGCCCTAACTCTGCCTCATAGTCTATTGTTAGAACAATAGTCCAACCTTACAACCAAACAAGGACAAGGATTGGACCTTCGTACTACAATAGTCTATGCTACGCCTACTAATAACTGCTAAATCTTCTAACATGCATCACTATTAGCAGTTATAACCCTATCCGTCGTACGACCTACACGTACAGGTGGCCAATCGCATACGCAAGTCCGTACCCTACATGAGACTCACAACACGTATAAAAAATATGTCAAGGCCTGGGGAGTCATACTGATAACTCCACACTTTAGGTGGGTCTACTAGACACTAGGTCAGACACAAGTCCTAACAACAACGCATTCGTTGAATGCACCCGAGTCTCTCTCGGAAGCGCACAGTTAAAAATCTAAAACAATAAGCAAGCAACTAAATAATAACTAAAATTTAAATAGTACAACAAGGCAAGGTATACTTGCCTGGCAAGAGAGCTGCAAAGTGTAACGTCCAGATGTCAACATACATGATCAGAAGCTACGGTCTCAGAATGAACGTCTCCGGATGCTGAAATAAACATCACCAACATTTCGAGAATAAGCGAGATAGCTAGAAAGCACTACCCTTTCGTCCAATTTGGATACAGGAGCAAAACGATAATTTTGGGTCAAAATGGGCTCTACAAGTGGGCCACTTTGCACCGAAAAGCGTGCCAGGGGTAAAAGTCTCTAAATAGGACAAAATTATAGGTAAAAAAACTCTAAAAGTTAGTATGAACTCAACGGTATGTCCAATTGGGGATTTCGGTGAGACGAACACAATTTCGTCCAAAGAGTCAACAGTGGGGCCCACAAATAGGCAACTTGGTCAACTATCTTAGAATTGCGTGAAACTTGGGTCACAGGACCAGCGTGATACCACGAATCCAATGGCGCAAGTTTCGTCACATTCTGATGAGCGTACACTAAATGGTGCGATGTTTTACAAAAGTCGCGATACAGAGACTTTTTACGGATACGGGGTGATTCCGACGTGCACTCGCGTCCAAATCAGTTTCCGCAAAAGCCCACATGTCTGGGTATACCGTGCGCATCTTTTGGTATACTTGGTACACGACGTAGCGGTCCCGTTTGGCGGGGCACGCTCCGTATCACAAATTTTTGTGTTTCAAAAGCAGGTTTTTATGGGTTTTTATCCTAATTTAATTCTGCATACAACATCAAATAAAATAATATAATTGACCGAAAATAATCTAGGTTACATGGTCTTCGCATAGCAAGAAGAAAAACTAATTTCGGATCTCTATGATGGGAGATACAAGTCCATAAACTGGGGTGGTTGCAACAGATTTTCTGAGATTAAATGTGGTAGTTTTCCCTCGACTTGGCGTTAATTTTTACCTAGGTTTGCACACTGCACGATAGAAACTAATCTACAAAATTGGAAGAGGGATAGGTCAAAATTATACCGGTGAAGACGGGGTCGAGTTTGTTTGAGTGAGGGCATGGGAATCGAGGCACGAACAGGGCTAAGTTGCCGTGTTCTCTGTCTCGTGCACGGGCGTCGACGCGGACGTGCGGACGCGCGGTCACTCTGGCGCTGCGATGGATACTCCGGCGGTATCGTGGATCAGGTCGGTGGCGGCGCTCGCAGAGTAGGGGGAGATGGAGATCTAGGGTTAGGGTTTGAGAAGTAAGGTATATATATAGAGAGAAGCGGCGGGGGGGTGTATACTGCGGTCGCGGGGGGGTATCGCAGCAGCTGCTGCTGTTTTTTAAGTTCTTAATGGGTTGGGTAGGTAACGGGTCGGGTAGGTTAGGGTTTTGATTCATTAAGAATTTATTTTATTAATCTTTTTCTTATTCTCTTTTTTCTTTTATTTCTTTATTCTTTTTCTTATTCCTTTTTATTTCATTTCTAATTTCTTTTCTTTCTTCTATTTTTCTTTTTAATAAATCGTATATATATATATATATATATATATATATATATAGAAAATTCTATAAATTATATTAGTGCATACCATTAAGCTATCAACTGCCCACAGGTCTCCTACATGAAAATAATTAAGAAAAAATTATAATTGCTCTATAAATCCTCTAAATGCACAATTACCTAAAAATAAGAATCCAATAAATTTCTATTTCTTCTAATTAGCTAATATTTACTATAAATAAATTAAATAATTAATTAAAATTAATTAATACGATTTTTAGAATTAGGGATTTTACACAAGTCGCTCAAGCCTCTCTCTCTCTGTAACAGTAAAAGCGTGCCAAGTGGCTATATTTGTGGAATAATATAGGCGATGTTCCAACATTATGTCTTGTATATGTGCTTCAGTTCCGGACGCAACTCTCCAAGGCTTTAGAGTGAACTCTACACCTTAGCACGCACGAAGAAGGCATCCGCACCGACCGAGATTCTCCCACACCCTGCAAGCAATCTGGTGGGTTATCAGTATATGAATGCACTAGTGGGGAGGCTACTCGCCCGCTCGACAAATCCAAACAATTATATAGGTTTCGTGCACCATCTATTAAGTTATCTTTCTAATCTTGCCTTAGGATCAGTTTTATGACAATATTGAATAGCCTATCTCGTGTGGTAGTGCACCGTACGATATAAGGGAAAATACGACGAGACTTACCAACTTACCATTTGTCCTTCCCTATCCAAGGCAAACCAAGTTAATTCAAGCATGAGAATACATAATGAAATTCAGGGCAATAGCATATGCAAACACAAAGTGTTGTGAGCGAGACTATGTTTCAGGTACACGAGTATAAAAGTTATCCAAAAGTATTGTTATGGACATTCAAGTATATCTATTACTCACAAGTGTCTCATATTCATATCGTTTAGCTGATTCAGATTATTGGATGTGATGCAATGACTCACACGCGGATAGCTATTAAGCGAGAATGACTTATCTATATGATAAAAGTTGTTGGCATAGCCATAAAGGACGGGTTACAGTCTCGAGACAAGAATGATATGCAACGCAGGTGGTGAGCCCCGCTACTTAACATTCCGTCCATGACAAACGACCAGACTAATATTTTTGTCCGGATCGGATCGGTCCTAGCTCCCTGGCAATTGTCCACGGAAATCATAAACTTTGTGCACAATTTGTCCGCGACATGCAAGACTTGGGTCATTCCAGATTTATAACGATAATTCTTAATTATTCTTTGAATGAGCATTGCTCCACGAGCTATGATTCATTTCTTTACTTAACACGAATCTCGTTCAGTGTTCTACTTAACTTGATGCAATCTAAGGTAATACGAGCATGAGACAACTACATAGCATGATCTATCTTTGCAGTCTTCCTGAGCCGTTAGATTGAGTATAAGACAAGTATCAATTCTTCTGAGGCATTACGATGTTATCTTGCTTGATTGTCCTTGATGCAGTCCCCCAGTTTGGGAAATGCCTTGGCGACCTAATGGTCCCGGATACTTTCAATGTTCATACTTGCACGGAACGACTATTAGATAGTCTTCCGGTGGTTTGGATGAAAATAAGGCAAGATAGCATTAACTTGATATTGGCATGTAATTATATGACAAGCATTGAATCGAGCCAACATATATGCAGGCAAGCATGCATTTGCGTAAACATAAGCATTCACGTTGGCTCGGGCCCGAAGGTAAGCCGAGGAGTAAAACCGTAAAGGGACTTACCGAGTGACATAATCTAGGGTCGTGCAGTATAGCAAGTGAACAATGCACTATAGAGTATACATATATCATTCCACTTGAGGCATAGCGGGATCTAGTTGCACAAGGCAAAGGTAGCATGCGAGGGTCCACATATAAGCAAAGTTTTATTTCCATGTTCTAACACAAGCAATACAAGTTGGGATTATTTTCTTAGCTAGGTATATTGTATTCTTATTAGCATACATGGGGTGATTCATCTAGTGACTAGCATATATCATCCATATTTTAAGTGTGCTGGCTAAGCAAAGACAAGTTCATCGTAGCCACCCACCTTAGTGATTATTCGCTTCAGTCGAGCGATACTCCGAGCGAGCCTCTGAAAGCCTAAGTCGAAACTCCTGTAGGGCCAAGTCTTGAAATCTTTTTTCCATAAACGACTATTCTCGCTGAATAAAATGGGTCGGGACATTGTACTTTTGCCATTTGAATCGGCAGTCCGCTTGAGCAGAACGGGTCATTACATTATACACCACTCAAAAACAATCTCGTCCTCGAGACTTCCAAAGTGCAGGCTATTCTATCGCACTATCGAATCTATCCCAAGCATAGCAACCGGTACCACTAAATTTGATTTTGTTCTAACAGATCTCCTACACGTTCCTTACTACACCATATCGCGTGTATGCTGAGTCGGTCTCATTTGCGCCTTAGCGCGGGACACATTTCTTAACATAGGATCCATTTTAATTCATCTTGATTGAAGATCTAAGACTGAGGCAAACTTATATAAGTCATTATACTTGTTCACATGGATATTCACTTGCACTAGCATCGAGATCGGTATATCGCGAGTCTGGATCGTGCACATATTCAAAGTGTCCCTTAAACATATACATGTCAACCAACTCAGCGATAGCGAAGTCTCAGCACTCAAGTTTCACATATCATTAAGCCTTGGATTATGCACACGTTCAAGGCATCCTCAAACATATGCATTCAACCAAACTTAGAGATAGTAAAATCGGACAAGCTACTTGCAAAAATCTCAAGGGTCTCATTTTATTGAATTACGAGGATACTTCATATAGGGTCAATCAAAATCTAAGCCTTTTCCATTCCAACCAATTATTTGCACTACCTTTAAGCATGATCTATTTGGTTTATCGACTAGCGTCCATCCTTTCGGGTCAAATATGACACACGTTATTGTCCCAAGTCTAACCCTAAGTCTTGTTGCCCCAGTTCTGTAGCTTGTTCAAGCAATATAGTAAAGTCGGTCATAACGGTTTATTCACTCGGCACAGGGTCGTCTGCCTAATCGCTAGGTTAGCTCACAAGGTCATAGGTACAAGTCCAAGCACATAATTCATCGTGCAAATTCCTCACACGATGCTCACCCCAATTCCTATGGTCAAACCATTATTCATTTGCACGGAATATTCTACCAAAGCTCGTTTTACTCAGATTTTTAAACATCGAGCACGGATTATCCTAATCTCAATAACACATTCGTTTGTATGGGGTTCAAGTTCGTCCAGTCAAATCCAAGATATATCTAAGTTATAGGACAAGCCTAGTGATTTGCATAGTCTATCTCTCAAAACATGTTTTAATAGAATTCCTACCAATTCCATGACTAGACCACCAAGCCAGGATTCGATTCTAAACCTTTACTTATAACTCCAAGTCGTTCGACCTGATTCATGTATCCGTTCACGAAATCATCAAGCATGATTTATTTCAGGTTCTAGGCTAACTTATCATCGAAATATTTTTTTGATCACTTGCATTTCCAATTCGCCTTATCGTGTCAAACCAAAAGTCAAGATGATCTATTAGTTGTCACGCTCCGGTCTTTCGCAAGTTCGATCACCCTCGTTGGACAAGAGATCACCATGCCAACGCTCCCGCTGGATAATCATCCTAATCCGGGCGTGACGCATGTATGGGTATAGAGTTATGTTCGCACAAGACAAGAATGTTTGAATGTTATGGTTATCTTCAACACGATCGAGACACCTTAACATTTCCTTTTTTGCTCCATCCAAGTTATATATATAATCCATCAAGTCAAGTCCGTTCATGTAGTAATTATAATTCATCTAGCAAAATCATCCAACTTTAATGTTACCGTTTGATAATTTCATAGTCTACTTAAATCATTCCTCAAGCAACCAGTTTCAAATATGTAAGCCCAAGTCTATTCCATCTTTGATACGTCCTATTCATTGACTTCGTTTGGAATAATCACCGAACATGTTCCCGTGAGTTCGATCATTCCCGCCGTACGTAAAATTACCACGCCGGCGCTCCCACAGGATAATCGTTCTCGTTGGGACTGATTTTGAATGTTATCTTTTCGAACTAGATTTTAAGATCGTTCTTCCAAACTCCAAACCAAATCCATTATCGCTTATCTCTTTCATCGAACCACATTATTCATTTTTGGGCTAACGTCTATTCAAGCGATATTGTATTCAAGTTTAATCCGTTTGTTTCAATCCGAAATTGCTCGTACAATCCTCCAAGTTTCCAATAAGTTTCCTAACCGAGATATCAATTTCTATTTTTGTGAATCCCAATTCGATATAAGCCTTATCATTTATTCAAGACATTCTCAAATTGATCATTCTGACTATCGCATGAGACCTATGAATCCGTTTGGATATTTCTAAATGATCCATACAGCACTCAGAATTAAGTCATCCAATTAATTCTATATTCGATTTGTATCTTCCGACATGAAGTACCGTTCGGGCTATTTTCCAAAATCCAAGCACGATTCTATGTATTCGCCTAAGCGATCATCTCATTCACATGCACATTTTGAAAGTATTTAGACTCATTGTTGAAATATTTTGTTGGGATATTACGACAGAGCGTGCACATAACCCATGAACGAGCTTTCGAAACTGAGAAAATTAAAACAAAGTCCAAAGGCGTAAAACCAAGCTTTGATACCATTATGTCATACCCGAAACTCTCGTAGGCTAATCGGTCGTCCCTGCTAGACGAGAATCACCGTGCCAGCGCTCCTGCGGGATGATCGCTTTGGCCCATCTGGGCGTGATGTCGTACGAGCGTGGAGCCACACCCGTGCAAGGCTGTGGTTCATACTGGCGGAAAGAGGTCTAAGCCACAGAGTCACACAGATTGTCCGAGTGCAGCAGAATTATAAACGCATAGGCGACTGGTAACAAGTTTACTAAGTCGTCAATAGCGAAAGCATTGAATAACACAAGTATAGAAGTAAAGCAAACTCTTTATTTATATTGATCAAGTGTTACAAGCGGCGTATAGCCGAGATTACAAGTCGCTCAAGCCTCTCTCACTGTAATAGTAAAAGCGTGCCAAGTGGCTACATTTATGGAATCATATAGACGATGTTCTAACATTATGTCTTGTATATGTGCTTCAGTTTTGGACGCAACGCTCCAAGGCTTCGGAGTAAACTCTACGCCTTGGCACGCACGAATGAGGCATCCGCACCGAATGAGGTTCTCCCGCACCCTGCAAGCAATCTGGTGGATTATCAGTACATGAATGCACTGGTAGGGAGGCTACTCGTCCGCTCGACAAATTCAAACATGTATATAGATTCCGTGCACCATCTATTAAGTTATCTTTCTAATCTTGCCTTAGGATCAGTTTTATGGCAATGTTGAATAGCCTATCTCATGTGGCAGTGCGCCAGGCGATATAAAAGGAAACACGGCGAGACTTACCAACTTACCATTTGTCCTTCACTATCCAAGGCAAACCAAGTTAATTCAAGCACGAGAATATATAATAAAATCCAGGGCAATAGCATATACAAACACAAAGTGTTGTGAGCGAGACTATGTTTTAGGTACACGAGTATACAGGTTATCCAAAAGTATTGCTATGGACGTTCAAGTGTATCTATTACTCACAAGTGTCTCATATTCATATCGTTTAGCTGATTCAGATTATTGGATACGATGTAATAACTCGCATGCGAATAGCCGCTAAGCGAGGATGACTTATCTATATGACAAAAGTCGCTGGCATAACCATAAAGGACGGGTTATAGTCTCGAGACAAGAATGATATACAACGCAGGTGGCGATCCCCACTACATAACATTCCGTCCATAACAAACGACCATATTAATATTTTCGTCCAGATCGGATCGGTCCCAGCGCCCTGACAACCGTCTACGAAAACCATAAACCTTGTGCACAAGTTGTCCGCGACATAAAAGTCTTGGGTCATTCCAGATTCATAACGATAATTCTTAATTCTTCTCTGAATAAGCAATGCTCCACGAGCTGTGATTCATTGCTTTACTTAACACAATTCTAGTTCAGTGTTCTACTTAACTTGATACAATCTAAGGCAATACGAGCATGAGATAATCATATAGCATGATCTGTCTTTGCATAGTCTCCCTGAGCCGTTAGATTGAGTACAAGACGTGTATTAATTCTTCTGAGGCATTATGGTATTATCTTGCTTGACTGTCCTTGATGCAATCCCCTTGTTTGGGAAATTCCTTGGTGACCTAACGGTCCCAGATACTTTCAATGTTCATACTTGTACGAAATGACTATTAGATAGTCTTCCGGTGGTTTGGATGAAAACAAGGCAAGATGGCATTCACTTGATATTGGCATACAATTATATGACAAGCATTGAATTGAGGCAACATATATGCAGGCAAGCATGCATTTGCGTAAACATAAGCATTCACGTTGGCTCGGGCCCGAAGGTAAGCCGAGGAGTGAAACCATAAAGGGACATACCGAGCGACATAATCTAGGGTCGTGCAGTGTAGCAAGTGAATAGTGCACTATAGAGTATACATATATCGTTCCACTCGATATATGTTCCACTCGAGGCATAGCAGGGTCTAGTTGCCCAAGGAAAGGTAGCATGCGAGGGTCTACATATAAGCAAAGTTTTATTTTCATGTCCTAACACAAGCAATACAAGTTAGGATTATTCCCTTAGCTAGGTGCGTTGTATTCTTATTAGCATACAGGGGGTGATTCACCTAGCGACTAGCATATATAGTCCATATTTTAAGTGTGCTGGCTAAGCAAAGACAAGTTCATTGTAGCCACCCACCTTAGCGATGATTCGCTTCGGTCGAGCGATACTCCGAGCGAGCCTCTGAAAGCCTAAGCCAAAACTCCTATAGGGCCATGTCTGGAAATCCTTTTTTCTCAAACGAGTATTCTCGCTGAGCAAAATGGGTCAGGATTTTGCACTTTTGCCATTTGAATCGACAGTCCGCTTGAGCGAAATGGGTCATTACATTATTCACTACTTGCATCCCTACATCGGGTGTGAGTCATGACATATTTTTAGTGGTGGCCCATGTAAGTCTTTGAGATCGCAATTAGTGCGATTCATAGTGGTGCTCTAAATTGAGTACTATTACGAGCATATTTCAGGATTTAGGATATATGCTATAGGCTATAGGCTAAGAATACCCAATCACATCTAGGAAAAACTCTATTATTTATTTCAACTGTTCTTTCTTGATATTGATATTTGATCTTTAATTGTCCTTCTTTGAGTGTATTATATTATGTGCCATATTGATTCTTTCCTTTCACTTTGCCTAAGGATGCCGCCTAAGACTAGATTACAGCAGGGGGGAGCAGTTTCTAAAAGATCTGCAACTTCCCTCAGGCCTACACCAGTCATTTCTTCGATGATTGGCATATCAGTTGCATTCAGGGGTCCACCTCCAACTCAGAGGACTATTCTGACTGTATCTGAGAGGCTTCCACCTCCACCTTCTATGCCGCCAGATGTGACTTAGGTGTTCACACTATTTCTCGAGATGTTAGAGGCTCAGAGGGCTCAGTCTGAGGCACACCAGAGGCAGAACGACGTATTACAGCAGGACATTGAGAGTGCTTATCAGATTTCCCTTACCGTAGTAGAGAGAGAAGTTCAGGTCTAGTAGCAGGTTGCTCCACAGGTTGCCCAGCTTTGGCCAGGCAATATTCAGGACTTCAAGAAGCTGGAACCTTGGGTCTTCAAGGGGACGGAGGGCATCGTCTACACTGATGATTGGCTCAAGGATATTGAGCATCTCATGAGGGTGTCCCGTCTTGCTGAGGATCTGAAGGTTGAGGAAGTAGGACTTCAGCTATTCGACATTGCCCGCACTTAGTTCAGGAATGAGCCACTTCTTGCTGATATGGAAAAGTCTTAAAAGGTATACAAGGACCTTTTCAAGAGAAAGTTTGTTGCTCGGGCAGACAGGTTAGACTTGGAAAGGCAGTTTAAGAGCCTTATTCAGGGGAGCATGTCAGTGGAGGAATATGTCACAGAGTTTGGTAGGCTGAGACATTTTATGGAGTATTTGGTAAGGGATCCGGAGGTTCAAGCTATCCGTTTTCGTGAGGGTCTGAACTGGGAAGTAAAGGTTCCCATTCCGTATTTCTATGAGACCTATTCGGAGATACTTGTGGAGGCACGCAAGGTTGAGCGGGAGTTGGGTTTAAAACCCAAGAAAGATCACAATTCTTTTCTGGAGGCTAACAGCAGCACAGTGACTGATAAGCGTCCTTATTTCCAGTCTAGGCCTTTTCAGCAGCCGTAACAACACTAAACTCTAGCTAGGGCACTATTTTACTAGGTACCACAGCAGTAGAGACATTCACAGCAAGCTTCCTGCCTCTACTGCAAGAAGCCCGACCACATCTGGGAAGTTTGCAGGAGAAGGTTAGGGGTTTGTCTGTATTATTATACCAAAGGGCATCAGCTGAGAGAGTATCCTTCCAATCCTCGTCGTGCAGTTCAGGGAGCAGCTCCATCTCAGAGGACACAGGCGAGGCAACCTTCAATACAGCCAAGGGGACCGCCGCTTTTGACCTAGCAGCAAAGTTATGCCCAGCACCAATATCAGGGAGGTGCACATCAGGGACGAGCGTTTGCTATGACAGTTAAGGAGGTCGAGCCCACCGGATATCATCGTAGGTTATGTTCTTCTTGATTCCATTCAAGCTTTAGCTTTGTTTGATAGTGGTTCTTCCTATAGTTTTGTATATGTTTCTATTTCTCTGAAGCATTATTTGGTAGCTGAGTCTTTGCTTAGGACTTGCAAGATCATGACCGGAGGAGGCATTATCCAGGTTAGTGATATTTGCAAGGATCGGAGAGTTACTCTAGGAGGCTGAGAGCTGAGTGCGTGTCAATTTTAATGCCACTTTTGAGCTACGATATTATACTCGGGATGGATTGGTTGAGTAGGCACCATGCTAGTATAGATTGTAGAGGAGGTAGAGTTTTTTTTAGCTCGCCAGGAGAGCTAGAGTTTGAGTTTGCTAGAGGAGCTACAGAGCAAAGAGAAGACATTATCTGTAGAGCTATGTTAGAAGACAATGAGTTGCTCCATTCGTTGATAGTAGAGTTCTTAGATGTGTTTCCTGAGGAATTGCCAGGATTGTCGCTAGATCGAGATATTGAGTTCTCTATAGACTTGGTGCCAGGTGTAGAACTAATTTTACAGCATGTCTATAGAGTGAACAACAACGAGCTGGTCGAGCTGAAGAAGTAAGTGGATGAGTTATAGCATAAGGGGTTTATTATATCCAGTTCTTTACCGTGGGGAGCCCCGGTATTGTTTGTACCAAAGAAGGATGGGTCGGTATGCATTTGCATCAATTACAGGGAATTGAATATTCCCACTATCAAGAATAAATACCCGCTACCATAGATTGATGACCTATTCAATCAGTTGAGTGGTTCCAAGATGTTTTCTAAGATAGACTTGAGATCAGGGTACCACCAGGTAAAAGTGAAGCAGGAGGACATACCAAAGACTGCTTTTAGGACTCGGTATAGCCAGTATGAGTTTATGGTGATGCCGTTTGGGTTCACTAATGCCCTGGCGGTATTTATGAATTTGATGAACAAGGTGTTCCACTAGTACCTTGACAAGTTCATGGTGGTGTTCATTGATGACATACTCATATACTTGAAGACACTGGAGGAGCACGAGGAGCATTTGCGGATTATGTTGGATGTGCTGAGAAAGGAGAAGCTGTATGGGAAGCTGTCCAAGTGTGAGTTCTTCCTAGACAATGTGGAGTTCTTAGAATATGTTGTGACTGGTGATGGAATTCCAGTGGATTCGAAGAAGATTGCAACAGTGGAGTCTTGGAAGACCCCGAGTTTAGTAGCAGAGATCGGGAGTTTCTTAGGTTTGGCAGGCTACTACAGAAAGTTTATAAAAGATTTTTTGAGGATTGCCGAGACAATGACCAGACTCACCAGGAAGGATGCAGAGTTTTTTTGGACAGAGGATTGACATGTTACTTTTGAGGAATTGAAGAAGAGGTTGACGTCTGCTCCTATTTTAACGTTGCCATCAGGGTCTGGAGGTTTCACTATATAGAGTGATGGATTGGGGAATAGAAAAGTGATAGCCTATACATCAAGGCAATTGCGTCCTCATGAGAAGAACTATCCTACTCATGATTTGGAGTTGGCAGCAGTCATATTTGCCCTGAAGTTATGAAAATTTTATTTGTACGAAGAGCATGTGGAGATCTTCACAGACCAAAAGAGCTTGAAGTACGTTTTTATTCAGAAGGAGTTAAATATGAGGCAGAGTCGGTTGCTGGAATTGATGAAGGATTTTGACATATCTTTGTAGTATCATTCTGGGAAAGCCACTATAGTTGCCGATGCCTTGAGCAGGTATCCGGTGGCTATATTTTTGACGCAGAATCGGTATTTGTTAGAGGACTTTCATGACCCACACCCGGATATTCGGGTACGAGTATATGGGTACGTCCAGCCTACGTCGTAGCATCGATGGTAGAACATTGTCTGGGTCAATTCTAACTAACTAACATCTCAATAATATATATATGGTACCTGTCAATCATCTCAACTCCAAAAGGAGGAACAATATGGTATCTCACAAATGTAACTGTACTCAATCATAATGCAAAATAAGGAAGATAAAGCATGAATATGATAACGAAGAAAAGAATCAAGATACAATCCATAAGTCTGAAATAATATATATGCCATGAATCTTAATAACAGCCTAATACAAGTCCATCAAAAATAAATTAAACCTCCTTCAGCTCTGGAAATAAGTCCTCGTGGTCTATAGGAGTATCCTCTAATAGTATGCCCTCCGTAGAATGTAGGACACTGATCTATGAGCCAATCATCTGAAAAAATATATCCAGTTAGGATTGGAGTGAAGTACATACCTCTTAAAGTAATTTCAAATACATAATCGAGCATATAAAATAGATAATAGAAAAGAATAAAAGATAACTAAATATCTGAATAAAAAGAACGAGAGTGAACATGTAATATACTGGAATAAAGGACAAGCAATATGAATATCTGCAATAAAAAGGAATAACTGAAATCTAACCAATGTACCTTGGAATACAAGTTAATTATGTGATCAGTTTAGGTTGAACACGAATACAATAAGGTAACTCGATTACAAGTGTGGTATGTAATCGACATATACAAGAATATACTGGGGCTTTGATCACATAATCAACTCCTACTCTCCCATTCCCAACTAATACCAATGGATCCAATCACGACACGTTACGAACCCGAATATGGGCATACTGAATACGAGCAGTATATGTACACGAATAAGCACACTGAACACGAGCAGTGTGTAAACACAAAATATAAATAATTAATATCCAATACACACGATAAAATATATGTGAAGGAGTACCCGCTGAACAAGGTAGGGATAATATCTCGTGACAGGAACCATGTAGTACCAGTTCGTGATGCCACTATGTCAGAATCAAGTATACAGTTTTAGAATATGAGATATATACACTATTATGAAATAAAAACTAAAAGAAAAATGTACTCGCCTGAGGTCCTGAGCAAGGTGTGTCTCTCGATGCCCAAGCTAGTGTCACTCGGACCTATATATGGTATATTGCATCAATACAAGATTTTAGAATGAAAATAAGTTAAACTAGTTCAATTTTAGGTCATAAAGTCATTTCTAAGTCGAA
The DNA here is from genome assembly GCA_036927795.1 of Iris macrosiphon. Classification (NCBI taxonomy): domain Eukaryota; kingdom Viridiplantae; phylum Streptophyta; class Magnoliopsida; order Asparagales; family Iridaceae; genus Iris; species Iris macrosiphon. The sequence continues at coordinate 169,795,430 of JAYESA010000005.1, read as the reverse complement.
ATAATCAAAATAGGTCAACTCCAGGTCAACTTGTCAAACTTGGTCAAACTGGCTATTTCTAAGTTGTATGAGTCCAACTCTAGGATATTAGGTCCATACACTATGTAACTAGGTCACACTAGCTATGCCAAGATACTAGGATACAAACAAAGTACTGTATCATAAGATACGCAAGTTTTTTAGATATGGAAATACTAATTTATATATATACAAGACAATACATATAGTACTCTTAGCTAACTAAAGCAAAGTGGATACCTTGGCTTTGAACCAATACGTATCTCACCACCTACATACCCATCTTGATACTCAAACCAAAAACCTCGAGTATCCACCAATACCTTGACATTATCTTGGTATCATAAGGTAATTCAAATTCAAGTATATAATTAACTACCCAAAACTCTAAACTATAGCTAACATGCAGTAACTAATACGATACTACTATACTAACTTACCACTAACTTACCAATACATATACATATATATATATATATATATATATATATAGCTACTAGTCTAACAATATGTATATAACTACTAGTTATAAATATGACTAACTAGTTAAATATATACATATATAACTAACTAAATCAATATGCAACTAACTAACTAAACTATCAATAACTAACTAACCCTCTTACCTTAACTACTCTAGTTGTTGCCCTTCTTACTGTTGCTGCTCTACTTGCTGCAGTTGTTGCTGTTGCATATGCTTGTTGTTTCTAAAGCTGTTGTGCTAGCTGCTACTTCCTTTTCTGATTTGCTGCTGCTGCTGCTCATGCTGTTGCTGCTGCTGCAACATGCTGCTGTAGTTGCTGCTCAAGCTACTACTGCTGTAGCCGATGCACTGAATGCTGCTACTGCTTTGCTTGCTGAATGCCTTGCTTCAGTGGCTTTGTTGTACACTGCCCATTTCTTGGTGATGCAGGCTACTGAAGTGGCAGTTGATTTCTCTTGCACAGTTTGATGTAGGTCCTCTTGCTGTGTGCATACATGCTGAAACTGCTATGGCTCTTGCTATTGATAATGTTGAGCTAGCTGAAGGTTGCTGCAATCCCTCTGCTGTGGCTACTGCAATTATATTTTAGTTAAGCTACTGCCAGACCCTCTTCACTCACCGAACACAACAACACTCACTCACACTCTATGCACACACACACACACACATCTATATACTATATATACATATCACTAGATACAAACATATCTATAAATATATATATATATATATATATATATACATACATAGATACATAATACTTAGAGATACAATACATATCTATATATTCATATCTAAATATACAATAGAGATACATATACATATACACAGAATGATCATACATATATATATACATATAAAACCACCAATCACCATACATATACATATAGCTATATACATATCTATATAATACTATCAATATATATAAACATATACACATATCACTATACATATACACATAGTTACATATACATAACCATACAATTATAATACTCTAATAGCTATAAAAAAGTATATCAAAATACAAGAAAATAAACACGTGGAGTGCATCGCACCCGTATCACACTCATTCTATGATACGCTTGCGATACGGCTTTACCAAAACACCAAACGTATCTTGAAGGACACGAACAAGTCTAAAATAATTATTATGAATAATTCGAAGAACTAATTACTCATCTACGTGTCCGTGTCAAAATGTGACATGCTAAAACTCCCGTAACAGAGGAAAACCTCCAAATTAAACCAAATCTTCAAATTGTTGGGATACGGCCTACACGTATCCAATTGTGGACACAATACTAGTCACATATGTCAATTTGGTCTAATTAACCAATTGACAAATACAAGATGTACCAATCTCAGAATTTTCCCAAAATTGATATAAAATACCACATAACTTTCTTCATAGGGCTCCTATGAACCTAATTTCAATTCCTATGGGTAGCCTTAGCATATGGGATGGTTCCTTATAATTAAATTACAGATTTTGAACCTAATTAAAGGGGAGAAATTGAATTGTATCTATTGGGAGATGGATTCCTAATAAATTTCTAAATTGGGTAAAAAGAGCCTCCAACTTGTAGATCCTTGCTCCTTCTTGTAGATCATTGCTTCCTCTTTGTAGATCCTTGTTCTAATAGCCTCCAATGATAAATATGGAAGGAATTGGGAGGAAATTTGAGTAGAGATTTGTGTGGGAATAAAAAAATTGGAAGAGGGAAAATTCTCGATCTAGATTTGGAATGACAAATAAAAAAAAAGTCTCTCTCTCCTTCCTGTGGTGGCCGACCCTTGCCCCTCCTCCAAGCTACTATAGAAAGTGCAAAATACCCCTTGAGGCTTGTTATGAAGAAATAATTAAGGAGTAAAGGTTCTAATCTAATTGGTTTGACTAACTAATTCATCCTCCTAATGAATGGACTTACTATTGGGCTCAATCTTAACTAGAATTAAATGTTGGTCCATAGATCTAAACTAAACTAGTTAGGTCCACTGCACAAGTCCAAAAATAAATCTAATATCTAATAATAAATAAATAATACAATAATTAATATTTACAACATGCACAACATTGAATATTATATTCTAAAATAAATATACCCATGCCCAATTACCAAACTACCCTTAGTTGAAAAAGTGAGGGTGACAATCCTACCCACCTTAGAAAAATTTTATCCTCGAAATTAAGGAAGAAACTAACTACTAAAAGCAATCAATACAAGCAAGAAAGAATTATACCTCATGGCTCAAACATATAAGGATATCGCTCGTACATCTCGGCCTCTCGCTCTCAGGTACTCTCTCCTGGCGAGTGATGCCTCCATGCGACACGCACTAAAGGAATCGTTTGGTTCCTCAATACCTTCCCTCTCCTATCCAGAATTTCAACTGGCTGCTCTGGATAGCTTAGAGTAGGGCCCAACTCGATCTTTGAGTGATCCAACACATAACTAGGATCTGCCACGTACTGTCTCAGCTGTGACATATGGAACACGTTGTGCACTCCCTCCAATACAGGTGGCAAGTCTAGTTTATAGGCAACTGTACTGACCCTTTCAAGAATATTAAAAGGTTCGATGAATCGCGGACTAAGCTTTTCGCCTCTACCGAAATGAATCGTGCCACGTATCAGAAAAATCCTCAAAAATACCAAATTATAAACCTAGCATGAAACACAGCCTTAGCACTCTAATAAGACAAACAATCACAAGCAATACAAAACAAAATCTAAACCTCAAACTCCAATAGTCTCCGGTGGCTATCGACCCAATGTCGTTGTCTGTCCTGCGCCTCCCGAAGTCTATCCTTGATGAGCTTTACCTTATCATCTGCATCCACGACCATCTCTGGTCCCAATAAGGTTCTCTCACCAACATCATCCCATGATAACGAAGTACGGCAACTTCGTCCATACATTGCCTCAAATGGTGATATTTTGCTACTGGCCTGGTTGTTGTTATTGTAAAAAAATCTACCAAGTGAAGATGATCCTCCCAAGAGCCTCCAAAATCCAAAATACAGGTGCGTAGCATATTCTCGAGAGTCTGAATAGTCCTTTCCGACTGTCCGTCTGTCTTAGGGTGATATGCGATACTGAATTTGAGCTGAGTGCCCAAGCTAGCCTGCAAACTCCTCCTGATCTGAGACTATGCTTACAGGAACACCATACAATCTGACTATCTGACGCACATAAATCTCTGTGATCTTCTCCGTAGACGTACCCACTTTAAATGGCAGAAAGTGGGCTGATTTGGTCAACATGTCTACGATGACCCAAATCGTATCTTTACCTCCTGGAGAACGCAGAAGTCCAGAAACAAAGTCTATCATCACATGCTCCAATTTCCATTCTGGAATGGGTAAAGGCTGAAGCAATCCACCTGGCCTTTGTCTCTCCGCCTTTACTTACTGGCAAACCAAACATGTGGATACGAAGCTAGCCACCTCCAGCTTCATACCATACCACCAAATATGCTCTCTTATGTCCCTATATATCTTGTTGGCACCTGGATGAATAGAGTACTGATATCGATGCGCCTCCTGAAGAATCTTCTCTCGCAATACTTCACTCGGCACATACAAACTGGTACCGTACCGCAATGATCCATCATTTATAATACTGAAGTCCTCTGTCAATCCTATCCGGACATGTTCTATGATGCTCCTCCAAGACTCATCATCGAACAGTGTGGCTCTGATTCGGTCCATCAACTCTGACTGTACCTGAAGACCCCACATATGTGCTGCAACTCCAGAAACTAATACCTCAATTCCCAAACAATCAAGATCGTCCAACAAATGTCTGTCCCACGTTAAATACATAACCACTGGATGCCTGCTCAAGGAATTAGCGACCACGTTGGCCTTCCCTGGATGATAATTTAAAGAAATGTTGAAGTCCTTCATCAACTCCAACCATCATTAGTGCCTCATGTTGAGCTCTTTTTGTGTAAACACACACTTCAAGCTCTTGTGATCTGTAAAGATCTCTACCCGCTCTCCATACAAGTAGTGTTTCCACAGTTTAAGAGCAAAAATAATTGTTGCCAACTCTAAATAATGGGTAGGATAATTCTTCTCATGTGGGCGTAATTGCCTGGAAGCATAGGCAATCACCTTCCCTTTCTGCTGCAATACATAACCCAAACCCTTACCAGATACATCACTGTATATAAAAAATCCTTATATTCTTGATGGCAATGTCAATATTGGAGTTGTAGTCAACCTCTTCTTCAGCTCCTCAAAAGCAGACTAACAATCCTCAGTCCAGACGAACTCCACGTACCTCCTGGTTAGTCTAGTCATCGGCTCCGCAATCCTGGAAAAATTCTAAATAAATCTTCGATAATAGCCTGCCAGTCCAAGAAAACTCCTGATCTCTGCTACTAAACTCAGAGTAGACCATGACTCAACTGCTAAAATCTTCTTCGGGTCTACTGAGATTCTGTCTCCTGTAATCATATGCCCGAGGAATTCAACCTTATCAAGGAAGAACCCATACTTTGAAGTCTTGCCATATAGCTTCTCCTTCCTGAGGGTCTCCAGAACTATCCTTAAGTGCTTCTCATGATCCTCCGCAGTTTTCGAATATATCAGTATATCATTAATGAATACTACCATAAGTTGATCCAAGTACTAATGAAACACCTTATTCTTCTGGTTTATGAATACCGTCGGGGCATTGGTTTACCCAAACGGTATCACTAAGAACTCAAACTTCCCATACCGACTCCTGAAAGTTGTCTTTGGAATATCTTCCTTCTTCACTTTCACCTGGTAGTACCCCGACCTCAAGTCTATCTTTGAGAATACCTTCGCTCTGCTCAACTGATTAAATAAATTGTCAATCCACGGCAACGAGTATTTATTCTTGATAGTAAGGTTGTTGAGTGCCTTATAGTCGATACGCATGCATACCGACCCATCCTTCTTCGGTACAAATAATATCAGATAACCCCATGGTGATAAACTGGAGCGGATGAAGCCCTTGTGCAACTCATCCACCTGCTTCTTCAACTCTACCAGTTCGCTGTTGTTCACCCTATAGATGTGCTATGATATTGGCTCTACACTTGGTACCAAATCTATAGAGAAATCTATATCTCTGTCTGGTAGCAACCCCGTCAACTCCTCCGGAAAGATGTCCATATACTATACAATTAATGGATGTGGGGGATCCTGCTCTTCTACCAAAGCTCTACAGAAGTTACCTTCGCCCTGCTCTGCTGCTCTTCTGACGAACTCAAACTCTGGCTCTTCTGGTATTTAGAATAAAACTCTGCCTCCTCGACAATCCATACTAGCAAGATTCCTACTCAACCAATCCATCCCGAGTACTATATTGTAGCTCGGAAGTGGCATTACGAGTAGACATACGCACAACTCTCGGCCTCCCAAAGAAACTCTCCGGTCGTTTCAAATATCACTGACCAGGATAATGCTACCCCCGTTCGTGATCTTGAAAGTCCTCGCCAATGGTTCAGACTCAAGATGATATTTTAGAGCAAAAGATACATATACAAAACTATGTGAAGCACCGGAATCAAATAAAGCATAAGCTGGAAAAGAATCAAGATAAACTGAACCTGAGACAACATCACCGACTGGCTCCTCCTTCTCGACGATCAAGGCAAAAGCTCGCCCCTGTCGCTGGGCACCTCTTTGCTGCTGCTGGTACTGAGCAAACTGCTGCTATTATGGTGGTAGAGGAGGTCCTCTCTGCTGTCCCGCTGGTGGTCTCGCGGGTGCTCTCTGTGCCTGAACTGTGCCCTGAGCTGGACGAGCTAGAACTTTAGGACAAGCCCCCAACTGATGGCCTCCCGATCCACAGAATAAGCACTGGCCTAATCTCATCCTGAATGCATTCCATCCATGTCCTTGCTTCTTAAAGAAAGTGCAAAGAATAGCTGACCTTTGAATCTTGTGCATCTGATTGCCGGCGATCTTGCTGGTCCATGATACTGCTGCCTCGGCTGCTGGAAGTGCCTCTGGTGCTATAGCTGAATATAAGGTCACTTTATTGGACACGTGTTGGTACTAGATCCTCCTGTGTCCCTCGGCCTCTTAGAGCCAAGCTCTAGATCATTATATGCCCGTTGTTCCTGTCTTAGAATCTCTTCAAAAATGGTGGTGGGATCTCCGTTCGTGTCTGATTTGATCTCCCTGTTCAGGCCCTTTCTGAACTTCTTGGCTCTTCCTTTAGGGTTCCGCCCCTACAAAAAGTGACATAATCTGCAATCCTCTGTCGCATACTCATCCACCGTCATACCTCCCTGAACAAGGTACTGGAACTAGATTTCTAGAGATGTCAGAGCCACATCTGGAAAAAACTTTTTCTTGAAGAGATCTTTGAAAGCTTCCCAAGTAAGTCCTGGCACTGAGATCCTAGGGTTCATCCTGAACCAAATCAATACAATGTCAAACATCATACACCCCGCGGCCTTTATCTACAACCTCTTCGGAATCTGTGCCAGCCGTAGGTTCTGCTCAATGTCTTCAATCCAATCATCAGCATAAAGGATCCCTTATGTGCCTTTAAAGTACTTCGGCCCTATCCTCTTGAAGTCTATGATGGTCCCCGGCCTCGGCTTCTGTATGATAAACTGAGGTGGTACCGTCTAAGGCTGGACTAAGGTGGCTCTCTCAACTGCTGTAAATGCAATCTAGTAAGCATTATCAATGCTCTGCCTCATAACCTCTGACTGACGCTGCTGCACCTCCATCATCTGCTGAAAGAGCGCGAATATCTGCGTCTGATCGACTACGGATGGTGGGGGTAGAAGATCCCTTGAAACTGTTTGCGTTGTCCTCTGTACCGAAGGTGGAGCACCTTCGAAAGCTGCTACAGAAATGCCCACCTGGATCGATGAAGCCGACCTCTGGAATATAGGTACTGGAACAGCGTCTGATGGTCCTACCCTCATAGGCGATGAAGTAACTAACCGTGCTGACATGGCACCTAAGCGCTGGGAATGCGTCTTCGGTGGCATCCTGAAGATAGATGGAACAAAGGAATCAATATTGAGTAAGATACGATATCGTCAATGAAAGACATTTTATTCAAAGGAAAGCAAATATTTAATAGATAAGGATAGAAAAACTGGTATCAGAAGTGTTTTCTAGTTGTAATTGTGTATACTCTCAGCCTAAATCCTATTTCCAAAAGCTGGCTCATAGCAGTACTCTAGGTGAGCACTACTACGATATCACTCTAATTACGACTCTAGACAGACATGCATGGGCCACCACTAAAAATATGTTACGACCCGCACCCGAATATTCGGGTACGAGGACGTGGGTACGTCTAGCCTACGCCGCAGCATCGATAGTAGAATACTGTCTGGATCAATTCTAACTAACTAATATCTCAATAATATATATATATATATATATATATATATATATATATATATATATATATATATATATATATATATATATATATATATATGGTATCTCACAAATGTAACTATACTCAATCATAATGCAAACTAAGGAAGATAAAGCACGAATAGGATAACGAAGAAAAGAATCAAGATACAATCCACAAGTCTGAAATAATATAACATACCATGAATCTCAATAACAGTCTAATACAAGTCCATCAAAAATAAACTAAACCTCATCAGGCTCTGAAACTAAGTCCTCCTGGTCTATAGGAGTATCCTCTAATGGTATGCCCTCCCGCGGTTCGTAGAATATAGGACACTGATCTATGAGCCAATCATCTAAAAAAATATTTCCAGTCAGGATTGGAGCAAAGTACATACCTCTGAAAGCAGTTTTAAATACCTAATCGAGCATATAAAACAGATAATAGAAAAGAATACAAGATAACTAAATATCTGAATGAAAAGAACAAGAGTGAACAGGTAATGTACAAGAATGAAGAACAAGCAATATAAATATCTTTAATAAAAAGGAATAACTGAAATCTAACCAATGTGCCTTGGAATACAAGTTCATTATATGATCGGTTTAGGTCAAACACGAATACAATAAGGTAACTCGATTACAAGTGTGGTACGTAATCGACATGTACACTAATACACTGGGGCTTTGATCACATAATCAACTCCTGCTCCCTCATCCCCAACTAATACCAATGAATCCAATCATGACACGTTACGAACATGAATATGGGCACACTGAACACGAGCAGTATGTATACACGAATAAGCATACTGAACACAAGCAGTGTGTGAACACGAAATATAAATAATAAATACCCAATACACATGATAAAATATATGTGAAGAAGTTCCCGCTGAATATGGTAGGGGATAACATCTCCTAACAGGATCCATGTAGTACCAGTCCTTGAAACCACTGTGTCAGAATCAAGTATACAGTTTTAGGACATGAGATGTATACACTGTTATGAAATGAAAACTAACTGAGAAATGTACTCGTCTGAGGTCCTGAGCAAGGTGTGCCTCTCGATGCCCAAGATGATGTCACACAGACCTATATATGGTATATTGCAGCAATACAATATTTTGGAATAAAAATAAGTTAAACTAGTTTAATTCTAGGTCATAAAGCCATTTCTAAGTCAAAATAATCAAACTAGGTCAACTCCAGGTCAACTAGTCAAACTTGGTCAAACTGGCTATTTCTAAGTTGTATAAGTCCAATTCTAGGATATTAGGTCATACACTATGTAACTATGTCACACTAGCTATGCCAAGATACTAGGATACAAACAAAGTACTGTATCATAAGATACGCAAGTTTGTTAGATATGAAAATACTAATTTATATATATACAAGACAATACATATAGTACTCATAGCTAACTAAAGCAAAGTAGATACCTTGGCTTTTAACCAATGCGTATCTTACCACCTACACACCCATCTTGATACTTAAACCCAAAAGCTCGAGTATCCACTAATACCTTGATATTGCCTTAGTATCACAAGATAATTCAAATTCTAGTATATAATTAACTACCAAAAACTCTAAACTATAGCTAACATGCAATAAATTATACAATACTACTAACTTACTACTAAATTACCAATACATATATATATTGTCATGACCCGCACCTGAATATTCGGGCACGAGTACGTGGGTACGTCCAGCCTACGCCACAGAATCGACTGGTAGAACGCTGTCTGGGTCATTTTTAACTATCTAACATCTCAAAAAAAATATATGGTACATGTCAATCATCTCAACTCCAAACGGAGGAACATTATAGTATCTCACAAATGTAACTAAACTCAATCACAATTCAACTAAGGAAGATAAAGCACGAATGGAATACCGAAGGAAATGACAAGTTACAATCCATAATTCTAAGATAATATACGAACTATAAATCTCAATAAATAGTCTAATACAAGTCCATCACAGTATAACTAAACCTCCTCGGGCTCTACAACTAAGTTCTCCTGGTCTACAGGAGTATCCTCTATAGGTAAGCCATCTTGTGGTCCGTAGAATGTAGGACATTGCTCTATAGCCAATCATTTGGAAAAATATATCCAGTCAGGATTAGAGCAAAGTACATACCTCTGAAAGCCGTTTCAATAACATAATCGTGCATATAAAACAGATAATAGAAATGAATACAAGATCACTAAACATATGCATGAAATAAACAAAAGGAAATAGGTAATATACTGGAATAGAGTATCTACAATATAAATAAATAAATAAAATCTAACTAATGTGCCTCAGAATACAAGTTTATTATGTGATCGATTTAGGTTGAACATGATCAATAAGGTAAGTCAATTACAAGTGTGGTATGTAACCGGTATGTACATGATGAACAATGGGGCTTTGATCACATAATCAACTCCTACTCTTCCATTCCCAACTAATACCAATGGATCCAATCACGACACACTACGAACACGAATATGACCACTTAACACGAGCAATGGGTGTACACGAATATTATCACACTGAATACGAGTAGCGTGTGTACACGAATAAGTACACTGAATGCGAGCAGTGTGTTAACACAAAATGTAAATCAGTACCCAATGTATATAATAAAATACAAGTACAGGAGTACCCGCTAAACACGGTAGGGGATAACATCTCCTGACGGGATCTATGTAGTACAAGTCCGTAAAATCACTGTGTCAGAATTAAGTATACGGTTCTAGAACATAAATATGTACACAATTATGAATTAAAAACTAACAGAGAAATATACTCGTATGAAGTCCTGAGCAAGGTGTGTCTCTCAATGCCCAAGCTGGGGTCACACAGACCTATATATGGTACGTTGCATCAATACAAGGTTCTAGAATAAAAATAAGTTAACTGATACAATTCTAAGCCATAAAGTTATTTCTAAGTCAACCCGACTATTTCTAGGTTGCAAGAGTCCAACTACAGGATACTAGGTCGAAACACTATAAAACTAAGCTACATTAGCTAATCTATGATACTATGAGATACACAAAATATCGTATCCTAGGATACGCAAGTTTTAATATATTAAAATAGTAATATATATATATATATATATATATATATATATATATATATATATATATATTACTATATTACTATATATATATATATATATATATATATATATATATATATATATATACAAGTCAATACATATAATACCTTAGCTAACTAAAGTAAATAGGATACCTTGGTCTTGCACCAATGCGTATCACACTATCACATACCTATCTAGATACTCAAAACCAATACCTTGACTATCGACCCATTACCTTGATATTACCTTGGTATCCTAAGGTAATTCAAAACCTCACGAATATAGCTAATATATATAGCTAACCCCCCAATATACTAACTATAAAAATATATTAACTACTAACATATATTACATACTAATACACATATCTATCTAACTTAACCATTCAAGACATACTAGTACATATATACTAACCTACATAATAACTTATCAATACCATACCAAATATCTACATATAGTACTAAGCTAACTATTTACAAACAAGTATACTAAACTAAACAGATACACTTAACTACTAACCTTAACTAGCTGCTGCACCTTAACCCACTAGCTAAGCCATTACCTTGCTGTGTTCCTGCAGTGATCTTTACCTTGGCTTTGCTGCTGTGCAGTTGATGTACACTGCACTGGTCCCTGCTTAGCCTCTGTACTGCAGTGCTTTGCTACAGCAACTGCTGAACCCTTATTGAATGCCTGAGACTGCACTAAAGGCTCACTGTCTTTCCAGTTGCTGTGTAGTTGGCTAAAACTGCAGTGGTTGCTCTTGTGCACTGCTCTCCCTGGCCTTGCTGCAACTGCAACCCTCTATAACTACTACTGCAGTTTAAGCACCCTGCACTTGCTTCCTCTTGCCGATACTGCTGCTCTTGCATGTGTGTGCAGCTGTTGTAGTACACACTGATGTACTGTACAAGTAATCTGCTGTACTGTGCAGTTACCTGCTAGCTGTTGCAGTGAGCTCGTCTTGCTGTTCACTAAGTGCACATGGCTGCACCTGCTGCCATGTTGCCATATTTCCCCCTTGTTATGCATCCTGTGCAGGAGCTACACACTGCATTAGCTGCGGGATGCACGAGTTGCACTAGCTGTTGCCACATTGCCCTCTCACTATGCATCCTCACACACACATCCACAAACACATAGCACACACAGTGTTGCACACATACAAATACACTCATATATATATATATATATATATATATACAATCACACATAAACAACTATAGAGATATATATATACACTCACACATATACACATAGCACACAATACACATACATATATATATATATACACCACTATATATATCAATCTATATATGTATCAATCCTCTCATCTATGCATATATAAATACACACACACACACACACACATATATACATATATATATATATATATATATAACATACATATACTCTATATAGATATCACATATATACATAGATATACATATACACTTATATATATCATATTATATATATATATATATATATATATATATATATATATATATATATATATATATATATATATATATATATATATATATATATACACAAGCACACATAGAGTTGAGGGCAAGGAAACAAACACGTGGAGTGCACCACACCCGTATCACACTCATTCTATGATACGCTTGCGATACGGCTCCACCACACAACCAAACACATCCCGAAGGATTCGAGCAAGTCTAGAATACTAATTATGAACAATACGAACAATTATTAAAGCAACTACGTATCCGTGTCAAGAAGTGATATGCACAAACCCCCGTATCGGAGGAAAACCCTAAAAAATAACCCGTATTGCCAAATTGACGAGATACGGCCTATACGTATCCAATTGTGGACACGACACTAGTCACAAATAATTAAACACACGTCAAATTGATCTATTTGACCAATTGACAAATACCACATGTGCCAATCTCGGAATTCCCCCAAAATTGACACAAAACACATATAACTTCCACCATAGGCCTCATATGAACCTAATTCCAATTCCTATGGGTAGCCTATGCATGTGGGGTGGTTCCTCATGGTTAAATCTCAGATTTAGAACCTAATAGAAGAGAAAAAAAACTAAAATGTACCTATTGGGAGATAGATTCCCAATAATAATCTCCAAATATAGAATGTAGCCTCCTCCTTGTAGATCTTGGCCTCCTCCTTGTAGCTCCTTCTTTCTTCTTGTAGATCCTTATTGTAGTAGCCTCCAATGAAGTATAAAGAAGGAATTTGAGAAGAAATTGTGAGAGAATGGTGTGGGAATAAAGAAATTAGAATGGGGAAATTTATAGATTTTATTAAAATAAGAAATAAGAAGAGACTCTCTCTCTCTCTCTCTATACTCCCTCCTAATATGGACGGCCTTAGACCTTTCCCAAAGCAAGTATGAAATGTCTAAATTACCACTTGGGGCCTCTCATGAAGAAATTAATTAAGGAAGAAAGGTTCTAGTCTAATGGTTTCACTAATTAATTAATCCTCCTAATGAATGGGCCTAATTATTGGGCTCAATCTAATTTAATTAGTTAGGTCTAGTACACAAGTACAAAATAATCTAGTATCTAACAATAAATAAATAATATAACAAATAATAATCACACATGCACAAAATTAAATACAGTAAATCCTATAATAAAAATATCCGTGTCAATTACCAAACTACTCTTGATTGAAAATGTGAGGGTGACAATCCTACCCATCTTTAAAAAAATTATCCTCGAAATTAAGGAAGAAACAAACTACCAAAAGCAAATAATACAATACAAGAAAGAATTATACCTCACGCCTCCAATAGATATGGATATTGCTCGCGCATCTCAGCCTCTCGCTCCCCGGTACTATCTCCTGTAGAGTGATGCCTCCATACGACGCGCACCAAAGGGATCATCTGGTTCCTAAGCACCTTCTCTCTCGGATCCAGAATCTTAACTTGCTGCTCTGGATAGCTAAGAGTAGGGCCTACCTCAATTTTTGAGTGATCCAACACATGGCTGGGATCTGCCACGTATCATATCAGCTGTGACACATGAAACATATTGCGCACTCCCTCTAATACAGGTGGTAAATCTAGTCTGTATGCAACTGCACCGACCCTCTCAAGAATACTGAAAGGTCCGATGAATTACGGACTAAGCTTTCCGCCTCCACTAAACCGAATCGTGCCACGTGTCAGAGAAATCCTCAAGAAAACCAGATCACCAGCCTAGCATGAAACACAATCTTAACACTGTAACAAAAATAAACAATCATAAGCAATACAAAAAAATCTATACCTCAAACTCCAAAGGTCTCCGGTGGCTATCGGCCTAATGCCGTTGTCTGTCCTGTGCCACTCAAAGTCTATCCCTGATGAGCTTCACCTTCTAAGCTGCATCCACTACCATCTCTGGTCCCAATAAAGCTCTCTCACCAACATTATCCCATGATAACGGAGTACGATATCTCCGTCTATACAATGCCTCAAATGGTGACATCTCGATACTGGTCTGGTAGCTGTTGTTATAAGAAATCTCTACCAAGTGAAGATGATCCTCCCAAGAACCTCCAAAATTTAAAACACAGGTGTGTAGCATATCCTCGAGAGTCTGAATAGTCCTCTCCGACTTCTCGTCTATCTGAGGCTGATATACGGTACTGAAATTGAGCTGAGTCCCCAAGCTAGACTGCAAACTCCTCAAGAAGTAGGACGTGAAGGGACTATCCCGATCTGAGACTATGCTCATAAGAATACCGTACAACCTGACTATCTAGTGCACATACATCTCTGCGAGCCTCTCCGTAGATGTATCCACTTTAAATGTCAAAAAGTAGGCTGATTTGGTCAACCTGTCCACGATGACCCAAATCGTATCTTTACCTCCTGGAAAACACGTAAGTCCTAAAACAAAATCCATGGTCACATGTGTAGAAGCATGAAATATGCTGGGGAATTATACGCAGTCAAAACCCCCAAACATACAGGAAGCCCGCATAAAACTGAGCTTCAAGGCTGTGTGGCATAAAATATGACTTCAGAGCTACACGCGTAAAACAAAGCCTCAGAGTTGTTTGGCGTAAAGAAGAGCTTCAGAGCTGCCCGCGTAAAGCAGTACTTCAAGGCTGTCTTGGCGTAAAGAGGTTACCATACCCCTCTGCGTAAAATACGTTTGCTTTTAATGCAACGGAAAGTTGTACGAGAAACTCTTCATATTTCTCGAATGAATCTGTCAGACAAAACAGTGAACCTGACTCCTGACAAAAGTACTACACGACGATCGAGAGGACGGCTGTGATAATAATTTTGCACAGAGACCCAGGCTGTCATTTACTGACATATTCTTGATACAAGTCGTGTTTACGCATTCAAAGAATATGCTGCCTATGCCACATGGGCAGAAATGAGCCTTTATGCTCAAGATGAGACAAAATCAGATGCCACGTCAAAAGTTGTTTCTCGTACAGAGCTCGAGGCATATCTCTGCATTTAATGCACGAGATAGGTGTAACTCTCTTCACAGTTATTATAACCGCCGCGTAAAAGGTGTAACTCTCTTTACAGTTTGGCTTCTACGCCAACTGGACAGTTATTGTGACTGATCTCTATAAATAGGGACCCCTGGTCACAGGGTATAGGGATCGAGGGAACAACACACACACAGGGAGAGATCGATCAGAGATCAAGGATCAAGAGATCAGAGACAGAGAGCACAGACAGAGAGTGTTGATTGATAACTTTGGCAACGATAATTCAATCTCTCCTGCAATCTTTGAAACTTTTTCTTCTATAGCACTTCTTCATCATCGTGTGGTCCAAGGGACAAAGTGATCGACCGCAGATCAGACTCCTATAGCAATATTTTTCCAGAATCATTTTTTTTATTGTACTTAACATCCTCGTATAGGATTAATTGTACTCTTTTTTTTTCTTGTTTGTAAGCAAAAAAAGAAAGGTTTCGTATAAACCCTCTTCCTTATTTTTTGGTTTATCATCATACAAGAGATGGCGACTCTGCTGGGGACTACTTTCTCGTCTGACGAGAAAGCCATTGCTCAACACGATAATGTATCTATTGGATCGACGAAGAAGACTTTGGTCATCCATTTCGACCAATCTGCTTATGAAGACATGCTTCGTGCAGGGGGTAGCTCCCATCCCCTCTCTGTCCAGAATAACAGGAAGCTGCGTAAAGTATGGATGCCCAAGACGTCCTCTACCCTTCCTGCAAGCTCTCTTTCTCTGATCAACAAGGTTGTGACAACACAGCCTGTGCGCCTTGCGCATAAAAATTTGTCTCCCGTCTGTGACGTGGCAGACAAGATTTCTGGTAATGCCTCAGTGCCAATCCAGAAGCCTCAGACACACATTGGGCGTAAAAATTTGTCTCCCGTCTGTGACGTGGCAGATAAGACTTCTGGCAATACCTCAAGGCCAATCCAGAAGTCTAAGAAGCACTCTGCGCGTAAAACTTCGTCTCCCGTCTGTGACGTGGCAGACAAAATTTCTAACAAGGCCTCAGTGCCAATTCAGAAATTTCAAACGCTCCCTGCACGTAAAAATACATCTCTCGTCTATGATGAAGCAGATAGACCTTAGATTACATCAAGGGAAAACGAGTGGCGAATCTCCCAACCTCTAGGCCTGTACGCCCACAAGAGAAGAAGTTGCCCACTCTTCAGATTACGTGTGAGGCTGGAGGCCGCTTGAGGACCTTTCCTATTTTATGCCAGGATAAGTCTGCCCGCATAAAAAAGACCCGTTTCACGGGAAAATACGCTCCTTAGACGGATGATGGATCGCATGCTACTCACATGGCTGAACTGCTGTATTCTTATGGTAGAGAAAAGGTTGTGGTTCCCAATCTCCACGTCCCTACTGATATAAAAAGACAGAATAAGCCTTCTTCTTCTTCTGTTAATTCCACTAATTTGCGTGATTTCTTGATCCAGAAATGCAAAGACATGGGATATCCTAATATGTCTATTACACCCCCTAGGGAGCATTGTTGTAATAGTCATAAGATTGTAATTAACTACTGTTGTTCTAAGGCAAAACGGTCAGTTTTTGACCGGTTGAACTACTCTTTGTCCTTATAGGAAGAAGAACCGGCATTTGCGTCAGTAAACATGGCTTCGCATATTCCTAGAGGAAGGTCAAGTTTAAGACGTCATCCCTCTAGAACTCCAAGCCAAAGGAAATTTGTCAGACTCCTTGAGAATATTGAAGCAGGTGTTTTTTGAAATACCCACTCGAGGTCACGACAATTGGCTTTATATTCTTCTGATTCTGACACCGGGGGTCGCCAGCTTTCTGAATTTGATGCTGAAAGTATACACTCAATCTCTAAAGAGATCTATACTAATCCCTCGGTGGCATCCAGAGAAATGGGAGTTTATGTCGTTGGAGATGAACATGAAGAGGCTTCCCCATCAGGAAGTACTGAGCAACGCATCGCTGTATTGGAAGCATCTCTTAAAGAGATGCATACCATGATGAAGAGTATACGCCAAATGATGGTGACTCAACATGCAGCTGCAATAGCTCAAACACCTGTTCCTCTGACTCAACTTCATGTGGGGGTAGATATGCCACCATCCAATGCAAGCTAGGAGCCTATTCCAAATCAAGAATTAGCTGCTCCTCAATCTCTTAACTCGAAGCATGTATTAACTCCTGTTGGAGTTATGATACAACCGATTTCTCACCCAACTGAAGATCCGATACAGGCAGTTCGGGAACTAAAAGCCCAATTTGATGCCTTGAAGCATAAGGATCAGCTCAAGAAGTTGGAAATCAACAGCCATACCCAGCTGTCTGGGATGATATCCCTTTCTCGCCAAAATACAAACCACAGGCTATGGTTTTGTTTGAGGGAAAGACGTCACCAAGCCAGTATATGAACTACTTCAGCATGATGACGATGTTGTTGCAGGAGAATGATGCCCTTCTCACTCGAGTGTTTAAGGTCTGTCTGTCTGGAGTAGCCTACCAATGGTACCGTAGTCTATTGGACAACTACATTACGTCTTTTGAAGATTTTAAGACTCTATTCTTCGCTCAATTCTACGAAGGAGGAATGGACATGTCTATGTCATCGCTCATCGAAGTGAAGCAGAAGGAGAAAGAAAATGTTCGTACTTTTATTGAACATTTTCGCCAGGCTACTTTGCAGATGCCTCATGGAGTTCCAAACTCAGTCTTGGTGGACATTTGTAGGAAGAACCTTCTCCCAATGATCTCAGTATTCACAGGACCATATCAGTTCCATGATTGGCCCTCGTTTATCATATCGGCGGTAGCCGCCAAAGATAACAGTCGGAAGGCTCATGATAACGGAATTATGATCTCTACCTTTGATAGAGGGAAGCGGTCATCCTCCAATAACGACCATACTCATATTTCCAAAGGAAAAGAAGCTCTGGCAATCAACACGTCCAGGCAACATACTCTAGTAACTACGCAGACGAATCCTGGGACTTCCAGGCCTAAAGAAGAATATTCTTTTGACGACGACGATATTCCGAGCATATTTGATTGTCTAGTCAAAAATGGCAAGCTTACTCTCCCCGAGATCAAGGGTCCAAATGAAGTCGGCAGTACAAATAATCCTAAGTACTGTATTTTCCACTGGTACATACATCACCCCACAAAGGTATGCTATGTACTGAAAAGGAAAATCCAGGAGTTGATCAACGCCAAGGCCATCACTCTACGTAATAGCGAGAAGATGGTCACTGCCAACATGATCTCCCTCCAATTTGGCAATCTGTCCCCTCAAAAAATTCCTGATGGTGTGGTACCTATTCCACGGACAATGATGAACATTGTTGATCTTCCTCCCACCAGGGGTCAAAATCATGACCTAGTGCCCCTAACTACCAAGCGTGGGGAGATCATGTGGGTTCACCCTGACCTGGTATCAGAAATTGAGGAAGAGACTAAAGCTGCTAAAGCTAAGTCTAAGAAAAACTTAAGATGTAAACCATGCCATATGGTTGCAATATCCCCGGCATCGGAAGAAGATTCTTTGGCAACCGGAACACGGTCAGGCAAAGCCTACCTCAAGGACTATGGAGGAAACCAGGAGGAAGCAACGGCAGAAACTTCAGCTGCCAAACCTCCAGAGCCTGAACCTGTTATATCAGAGGCAGGTCCTTCTAAACCAACTTCGGTGGACAAAGGCAAGCAAAAATAAGTTTGTTTTGATAAACCTTTGAAGAATATTTAAAATAAAGGTTTAGAAAAACCATATAACTTCGATATCTTGGCTCAGTTGGCTAGTACTCCAGCCAGATTGTCCATTTTTGAGCTACTCCGGCTATCCAAAGACACTCGTCAAGCCTTGAGTAAAGCATTAATGCAAGCAGATGTATGCTTGACTCAGCTCAAGTCCCCTGATAAAGATCCTGTGGCATATCCACAATGCCATAGTATGATGGAAGTGGTCCCTAACATCACTTTCACTCAAGAGGACATATTGTTGAAACATAGCAAACACGACAGGCCTCTTTATTACACAGGATACGTCGGCTCCATTGAGGTAGACCAGATTCACATAGATCCAGGATCGTCGATCAGCATTATCCCTCATAGTCTGCTAAGACCGTTAAGAATTCCTACAAGTAAACTGGCTTACACTACCACTATAATTGTGGGCTTCAATACCAGGAAAAACAGACCATTAAGGAAGATTCGTCTGAGAATCCAGATTGGTAACCTCAGATCAGTGGCTACATGCTACGTCATTTATTCGGAGGTGTCTTACAATATTCTGTTAGGCAGACCATGGATCCATGATCATAATATTGTTCCTTCAACTCTACATTAATGCTTCAAATATGTACACGCCCAAGGAACAGTAAAAATGGAGTTTGCTGATCTCAATCCATTCAAAGGGGTTGAGTCCTACTATTCTGATGCCATGTTGTACACCCAAGACTACATGAAGGAGGTGTCAGGCAAGATGGAGGAGGAATCCCACCAGGAGCCAGGAGAACCATCTGCTGAGCAACCTTTGTCAATCCAAGTAAAAAGGCGGACTACCCGTCCGAAAGTCATAGAACCTATGAATATTCACTTAGGCAAAACAAAATCATGAGGAGGAAATGATCCTCTAGTGATCAATCTGAACAAGAAACCTCCACCTTTGGTCATTGATCTTGGGCGCAACAAGCAGTCGGCTGATATAAATATAACCGGGAATGTGGTTTCTGGCGATAATAAAGATTCTCTTTTCCAGTATACTGACGCTCATCAGGAATCTTTTCCTCATAACGATATAGAACCTATAGCACAAAAGTTCTTGGAAGCTATAGACTTCTATCATCCATATGTATGGAAAGTAGCGTCAATATCTAATGTCGTTACGACATATAGGCCGCATTTAGATTCTATCTTTATTGTTCCACCTACTCGCAATGAGCAGCATCCAATAGTCTTCGGTCGCATACGGAATAGACCAATTATACAAGAAGATTCTCACGAGTCTGATATTGGAAAAATGCAAGTCCACAGATATAGCCCATAGGCTTTGAAGATTATGCAAAATATGGGTTATGACTTGAGGTTGGAGCCAGGCCTCAACTATAGAAAAGGCAGACGAATGCTATTGCATGGTGATCCTTACTTCCAACGAACTTATTTCGGGTTAGGGTATACCACATCTCTTGCAGCTTTAAACAACTCTGAGTCAAGTGAGGAGACCATTTCCTCTTCTCAAGATGATTTGTCATCCTCTGATTCAGAGAATAAATTTGGACTGGCACTATCAATAAATATGGTGTTGACAGATTCCCTCAAAATAGAGGAACAAGAATCTGAACCATTTGAAGATGAATCCTGGGCACAGCAAATAGATACACAATGGGAACTCCGATTCGAGCAAAAAGAACCACCCACTGAAGATAAAGTTATCCAAGTCAATGTTGGGGATAAATTTTTACCAAAGCCGATATTTATCAGCAGCAATCTTTCTGAAGAAGAAAGGAAAGAAATAATCCAGCTGATAAAAGAATATATCGATGTCTTTGCATGGAATTATGAGGATATGCCGGATCTTGATCCGAAAGTGGCTACCCATGAACTCAATATATTGTCCAATTTAAAGCCTGTAAAGTAACACCAATGCCGATTTCTCCCAGATATGATGGATGCCATTGAAGCTGAAATCAGGAAACTAATAGCCTGTGGGTTCATCCGGGAAGAACAACATCCTGATTGGATCGCTAATGTTGTTCCGGTTATGAAAAAAATGGAAAAGTCCGTATTTGCATCGACTTCCGAGACCTAAATGCGGCCTGCCCCAAAGATGAGTTTTCTCTTCCCATTACGGACGTCATGAATACGTGCAATTTTGAGCGCATGTCTTTCATGGACAGATTTTCAGGATATAATCAAATTAAGATGAATCCTGAAGATGAGAAGCATACTGCCTTTCGTACATCATTAGGGGTATATTGCTATACAGTCATGCCTTTTGGATTGAAGAATGCTGGGGCCACATATCAACGAGCTATGAGTAACATATTCCATGAGCATTTACGCAAAATAGTAGAATATTACGTAGACGATATTGCTGTCAAAAGCCGTCTCAAGGATAATCATATCCAAGACTTGAAGACAGTATTCGAGTTGATGCGCCAACATCAACTCAAAATGAACCCTACAAAGTCCTTTCTCGGTGTATCCAGTGGCAAATTTCTGAGATTTGTCATTACTGCTAAAGGCATTCAAGTAGACCCTGATAAAGTAAAAGTTATCCTAGAAATACGACTGTCCCGTAATCTGAGAGAACTTAGGGGATTCCAAGGTCGTCTAGCTTATATCAAGAGATTCATATCCAACCTCTCTGGGAGATGTCAACCTTTTTCTCGCCTAATAAAGAAAGATGTGTCATTCGTATGGGACGAAGCCTGTCAACAAGCTTTTAATGATATCAAACGCTATCTTACTAATCATCCGGTTCTGGTGCCTTCCGTCATAGGAAGACCATTTTTGTTGTATGTTCGAGCAATGGATCATTCTTTAGAGGCTCTTTTTGCACAAAAGAACAATGAGGGTCATGAACAGGCTATCTACTATCTAAGCAGGATGATGGTCGGAGCTGAACACAGGTATAACCCAGTGGAAAAAGAATGCTTGGCCCTAATGTTTGCCATTCAGAAGATGCGATATTACGTGACTGGCCAAACTATTCATATCATCTCCAGAATCAATCCACTTTGGGTATTAATAAATAAGCCAAGTATTCTTAGTTCCCTACTCGCGACCTGGGTGATGCTATTGACACCGTATGATATGGTGTACGTCCCTCAGAAGTCCATGAAAGGTCAAGCCCTGGCTGATTTCTTAGCCGCCCATCCAATTCCGGAAACCTCCAAATTATATGAGGACATTCCCGACGAAGTTACAGAATATAATTCGGCAATGAAAGGTGATACATGGCAGCTATTCTTTGATGGTGCTTCCAGAACTGGTCCCAAGGGAAACGTGATTTCAGGAGTAGGAATTGTTCTTGTGACTCTTGATAAACTCGTCATCTATCGAGCATATTCTCTTAGCGAACCCTGCTCTAATAATGTGGCAGAGTACTACTAATTGGGCTTCAAGTCGCTAAAGAATTGGATGTTGAATACCTGGAAGCTTTTGGTGATTCTCAGCTGATCGTCAATCAGGTCAGAGGAATATATGAAGTCCGCAATCCAAACCTCATTCCTTATCACCAAACAACGATCGAGATAGCAATGTCTTTTAAAGGATTCTTCTTAGAACATGTTTCTCGATCTCAAAATTTGGAAGCTGATGCTCTGACCAGTCTAGCTGCAGATCTAGCCATTCCTATAAGAAGGCAGAATTCGGTGATCCTTCTCAACAGGGATTTGTTTTGTGTGAAAAATAACTTTCACATAGACCGCAGCTATGCTATAAACACGGTTCCTCCTAAGAGAGATTAGAGAAGTCCCTTTATAGACTTCGTGTCATACGAAATCTTACCAGAGGATCCTACAGAAGTAGTATCTATCAAATGACGATCATTACGTTTCTATTTTGATATTTCTTCACAAAGTCTATATCGTCGAACCTATGATGGACTATTGTTACGATGTCTCTCTGATGATGATGCAAAAAGGGTTATCCGAGAAGCTCATGACGGAGTATGTGGAGCACATCAACCCGGTCCTAAGTTACAGGATCGTATCAGGAGGATGGGCTACTACTGGCCTACTATGATTGTAGATGCCGTGAAATATGCAAGACAATGCAAAGCTTGTCAGGTTCATGCAGATTTCATACACCAACCTTCTGAGTATTTACATCCTACTATTGCATCATGGCCCTTTGAAGCATGGGGTATGGATATCATTGGTCCTATTCATCCTTCATCCTCTAGAGGACATCGGTTCATATTGGCTATCACTGATTATTTCTCCAAATAGGCGAAGACGATCTCTCTTGCTGAGGTAAAGATATCCAACGTGATCAGCTTTATCAAGCACCATATAATTTATCGCTTTGGGATACCCCAAAGGATAATTCATGAAAATGGGCCTCAATTCATCAGTCAAGTGTTTTACCGATTTTGCGATAAGAATCGAATACAAAATATGGCCTCAACGGCATATAATTCTGCTGCTAATAGCTTGGCGGAAGCCTTCAACAAAACCATCATCAAACTCTTGAAGAAGTTTGTCTCTTCGAACAAAAGAGATTGGAACGAGAAATTGGGAGAATGTCTCTGGGCATACCGTACAACGGTACGAACGCCAACGAGGTTTACCCTATTTTTATTAGTTTACGGGTGTGAAGCAGTTCTCCCCATTGAAATTCAAATTCCATCACTCAGAATAGCAGTGACTAATGAGCTGACTCAGGAAAATAATGATCGTTTAAGACTTCAAGAGCTAGAAGGATTAGACGAAAAATGCCTTCAAGCTCAACAGCGCATTGAATTCTACCAGGCACGCATCTACAGAGCTTTTAATAAAAAAATGAAGGAAAGAGTGTTCAAAGTTGGTGAACTAGTTTTGGCTGTAAAGAGGCCAATGATCATTACGCACAAAAGTAAGGGAAAGTTCCAGCCCAAATGGGAGGGCCCTTATGTGATTGAAATAATATTTTCAAATGGCGCTTACAGATTAGCCAAGCCTAATGGAGATCTGATAATGGCTTCTATCAACGGTAAATTCCTGAAGAAGTACTATGCTTGATCTCCCTTGCTTAACAGGGTATGATGAAGATCTCATTCTGACGATACTACGTACAAAAATTAGTTGGAGCATATTCTATCAAGTTCTTATGACCTCTGAATAGATATGTTTAACTAATTTGAAACTTCAAAACCTATCACGTCCATATTACCTCTGATAGTATTTTGTATACAAATTTAGTTGAATCATATTCTATCATGTCTATATCACCTCTGAATAGATATATTCAGCTAAACCTTACCGAAAGTATATCATGTCCATATTACCTCTGATATCACTTTCATCTTAGCCTATTATTTATATTCTAAAGTGATGGGTCCACAAAGTCAGAAAATGTATCTTTATTATCTTTGGGAATAGCAAATTATAAAAGAAACAAAAAGGTACATTATTGGGGAGGAGCAGTTAAATCCCTGATCTGTTGCGCCAAAGCAGCCATCCTCTCATTCCTGGAGTTCAAAATGTTTGTGCGAGCCCGTTCCAGCCTTGCTTCGTCATTGCTCAAGAGAGATAGTTCGGACAAAGAATCAACAAAACTTGCGTGGATGACACCCACATGTGTCAAGTTCTGTTGAGCTGTATCCACTTGGCCCGTCAGTACATCACGAACTAGCGATGCCTTAAGAAGCCTCTCCCTTGTTTGAGCAAGTTCAGCCTCCAATTCTCGAACCCTCAGTTCGTATCCTTCACATTCTGTACGGCACTGAGCGAGCTGAGGAATACTCTCCACCAATACTGCTCACTCTTTCTCCATCTCTTGTTGTTGTTCCTGGATGGATTTGTTTAAAGATTATGTCTGCTGAACAAGTTACGCAGTCAGGGAGTCGTACTCAGCCTGAACTAGGTTATCGATGCTGCCTCGGGATAGTTGCAAATATTCGTTAATAGGTTATTCTAAACCATTAACTATTTGCTCTAGCGCATTAGCTCTTTCAGCGTCATTAAAATTTCTAATCTGCGCTATGGTAAGATTGGAGGACATCTTTAGAGCATCAAAACCTAGATTCTTCTCCAGCACCATAGATATCAACTCTTTCAAAGTGATATAGAATATGCTAGTGTATTGATCCACTAGCATAGCAAAGCTCGAATGGACGCTGGGAGTGGCCACAATATCGGTAAGCCTCCTTTTCGGAATGACTGTAGAGGATGTTGCCACAGTCGTCGCTTCAACAGATGGTGCGACAAAAGAAGAGACACCAACAACGGTTGAAGTTGCTGGCATACTTGACGAAGGAGGCACGGTCGAGACGGTGGGTTCATCCTCCTCTGATGTTATTTGAACTGCTACTGGCGGGATGACACCCGAGAATGTTGCGGATGAAAGATCAGCAGTTTCAAAGTATGCTTCTTCGATGTCAGGCACCGACGTTTCATTAGCTGGAGCCGCAACAAAATTAGAAGTTGTGTCAACTCCGCCCTCCCCCGAGATGTCTTCACCTGAAGAGAAGATAAGAGAAAGTTAATATCAATTTGATGTTAATTTTCCTGAAAAAAAGCATGAAAACAACATTTACCCATGGCCGATGGTATGTATGGTACGTCTGCAGCCTATATAGCTAAATCATTTCTTAATAATGCTAAACAAGTTGTCCTACCTGGAGAAAAGGGTGCACCAACTGACGCTTGAGGGTAGTCTTCCTAGTCATCACCCAGATCTACTCGAGGTTCAACGGGTGGAATCTCGCTTGAAATACTTACAGACAAAGGAGGGGCTAGTCCCATTATTTGTCTTGGTAAAGGTATGGTAATTCTTATTAAACTCGGACTCGAAGGTGATCTAGAAGCACTACCAGCAACGGTGGTAGCGGCAGCAATCGCGAGAAAAGAATCTCCAACACTGTCAGCTGGAACTGTGGAGGTCCCTTCTCTAAAAGGCGAAGGACCCCTAATCAAAGAATTATCCCCAACCGGGGAAACAAGAGGCTCATTCCTAGAGGCCCCCTTGGTGGAAGTCTTTTTAGGACCTCTGGCAACCTGCTTCTTCTTGCGGGGGAAAGGTTCTTTTAGAGTGGAAGCCTTTCGTTTATTGGATATAATGAGAGGCTCTGGTGGTGGAGCTACTACGCCTCTCGGTAATAACAACAAAAAATCATCTGCACCGGTAGTTTCATCACCTTCATCAGAGGAGACAGATGGTATCTCCTCTCTTCCAGTAGACTTATGGGAGGGCATCCTGAAACTTCTATACACATCAAAATCACGATGGAAGGTATTGATGGACGCATAAAACTGTGCATACAAATGAAGAATATGCAACTCCGTGGAGAGAGAAGTCGCGGGCACAGCAAAGGTTGCACCAGTACAACCCATGATAAAATATCGCCATCCTCTGGCTCCGTCAATAAGTCCACCTTTAAATTTGAAGCTGGTGATGGGATTCCCCACGTGTAACTGATCATACCCAAATTGTCTTGCAAAACAGCTAGGCAGATAAGGCTCCAAGTAGCAGTGGTCTTCACTTCTGTATAGCAGGTGGGAAGGTCTAATGTAGACCAACCAGTAAAATGCTTCAGGAGAAAGAATAGTCTTTCCCTGACCTGCATCCTGAAGTTTAGTCCCCTGTTGATTGATATGTACGGGGGGACGGTGCAGAAGAGCTTCCAACCATGGGCAAAATTTAGTGCTAGCCGACAATCTATGACGCTAGTCACGTTCCAAAGAAAATTCTTGTAATTCAACAAAAAGTTAATTTCCGAACTTTTGGCAGATCCGGGAGACATCACTCTGGTGTTGTGAAGGATTAACCATCACATCAGATATAAGAACGGTAATTCCACCCTGGGATACCCTTCACACTGCATAGTATCGGCCAGCAGTCCATCAGTAATAGCCCTCAGGCCAGCCTGTATCCTGCATACCATGGCAGGGAGCAGGTCCAATCTTGCTCCAAACACCAAACGTACTGCGGGCCATAAGGTGTTGCGATGAATGTGATCCGCAGAGGCGATGCCCGGCACCACCCATCGACATAACCAGATAGAGAGGAAGCCAGCCAGTTGAGCTTCCCTTGACAGAGGCTTTCGGTAATGCCTCATATAGCTGTAGGCTTTGGTCCCTGCAGGAAAACCCCCTACCTCTTCATTTAGAACAAAATCTAGAGCCCCTGCATCTTCAATGAGATCATCGACTGTATTGGCACTAAGCATGCTCAGAAGGTTCAAAGGCTTATCTTTGCTATCTACAACCTTGTCCTGCTTGGCATTTCTAGCCTGATGGAAGAAGAGATAGGACACCCATTTGTTAATATGGGCTAAGTCAGAGGGCTCTCCAAAGAAAGTGGTGCATGCAAGATAGTGGCTCATCAGCTCTTGGTACACTGCCACTACCCGAGGGTTGGTATCCCTCAACTCTCTATTGGTGGGGACGTATTCTTCATAAGGAATGTCTTCCATTGGCAGCTTTGAGATATCTGCCATCTCATGAAGGGCTAGACTCAACTCACCTAGTGGAGTGGCGAAAGTCCCAGTGAGCGAGTTATATCGCTCCATCAAGGCCAAGAACAAATTGGGGTTGATGGGCAGCCCCATACTGGTACCACTCACAGCCTCAAACAGGTTGATACTCTACAGCTCCACCTGGAAGTGCTTCAGGGCCCATGCAGTTAAATTGGCCCATCGAAGGTTCTGGGGGTTGAGCCATCCATTGGTGCGAGGGTTAACCCTGGGATATACTCCTCCCTGCGCCATGAACTCATTGCAGAAGTTTGCCATTTGAAATAGCTGGATCAGGGAAGAGTCTTCACTCTGGACGCTGCCCGGCAGTAATTCTCTGAAGGGCATGACAGGACCTGAGGGACTGCTTACATAGGATCCTCGACTTAATCCTTTCTTATAAAAGATCTTCCCTGGCCGCCCATGAAGATCAGGAGTCAGAGTCCATACCATCTTTCTGGGATAGGTGGCATGGAAGAATGCCGAGATAGGGTAATCTCTAGGTATACTTGGTAGATACATGACCGTTCCCTCAGCAGAAAATACCCAATCTTCCTTCTTGGGCTTTGTCTGGGATTGTTTATCGATAATATCCCCAAATAAGAAACCTGGTTTCTTATATTCAGTGTCGTCTATGTACGTCAGAGGTTTCCCACTGATCATACTCAGCAACATCCTTTCCTCTTGGGTAGAGATCAGAGTTCCCCTTTCCTGAGGATACTCGTTCCCAAAGATGGGGAAGGTCACATAGGACAAATCCTCCAAATAGTTGGAATTCAGCATTCCAGCAGCAGAGCCCATCACTTCAGCCAGAGGAGGGATTTGTAAGTCCACTGCAAAAACTAAGAAAACAAGTCAGTTTTACGTTAGACGCTACACTCTTACAATATACGCCAAAACTTGACAATCTGAGTTTTACGTCAGACTGCAAAACCTTGAGTTTTACGTTGGAGTCTATTTCTAGTGCATAAAACTCAAGGTTGGCAGTATACGCCAAAACCTAACAGTCTAAGTTTTTACGCCAGACTGCCAAAATTTAAGTTTTACGCTGGAATTTACATCTAGTGCGTAAAACTCAAAGTTTGCAGTATACGCCAAAATTTGGCAGTCTGAGTTTTTTACGCTAGACTGCAAAAATATGGAGTTTTACGCTGACACATTAGGAATATGGGCATATTTGCGCATACACGTACAACGTGTGCGGAGGGTTCTCTATTCCTCTCGAAGTCTTTACCTGTGATGTCCGGTGCACAGCTCGACGGTGGAGTACTTCGTTCAGAACGAGGCTCGCTTGGCCTAGTAGGGGTCGCTCATGCCTGAGTAGTGGAGTGAGATAAAGAAGCGGCTTTCTTTCTCTTAGCGACGGAGACATGTTTTGGTGCCATGGCGAAACTCAGAGTTCTCAGAAAAGAGACGAAGATGAAGAGTTCTCAGGAAGAGACAAAGGGTTTTGCAGAGACAGATGAAAGGTTTTTCTCTCTCACGACCTAGGGCTATTTATAGAGTTCAGATGACTCTTCGAGTCCTTAACCAAATTCGATTTTTAATAGTTGGTTATAATTTGGGACCACGTCAGCCTGTCATTTGAAAAGAAAGACGGATAGTCTTACTGCATAACGGATCCAGCTTTTACGCTCAGAAGCTACATATCTATAATTTTACGCTCAGAAGCTACAAATCTACGGTTTTACGCTCAGAAGCTACAGATCTATGATTTTACGCTCAGAAGCTTTTACGCTCAGAAGCTACAAATCTATGGTTTTACGCTCAGAAGCTACAGATCTATGATTTTATGCTCAGAAGCTTTTACGCTTAGAAGCTACAAATGTACGATTTTATGCTCAGAAGCTTTTACGCTCAGAAGCTACAAATCTACAGTTTTACGCTCAGAAGCTATAAATCTACGGTTTTACGCTCAGAAGCTACAGATGCTACGAATCTATAACTTTTTGCGTATCTTAAAATTACGCAGGAGAGGATACGCGTATATCTTGATAATTTGGGTCTTATACTTGAGAAGGCCAATTACAAGGGTTTACGCAGAAAATGCTCCTTTTTGGTTACAAAATATTGCAATTGCCTGAAACACACAGATGTCAGCATTGAAAATGACTCTTCTTCTTGGGCCATTGGAAGTTCATTCGAAGTCTAGCCAGAATCCTTTACGTCTAAGTTCAAGTATGGCCTGTTCGGCGGACATTTCTTGCCCTGTTTCGAAAATTTTCGGGAAGCCATTCTTGAAGATGATGTTCTGAACAGAAATTTTTCGTATCAGAGAAGTGACAATTCAGAATTCTATGTGACTCCTCGTCCAAAAATAGCATGACAATTTGATTTTCAAGACAATTTAATACTGAAAAGTTTTCTTTACGCATCTTCCTCGATGCGTAAAAGTCGGAGCATGACGGGAAGCATATTTGTCAGAATCAGCATAAAAAAATTACTCAAGCATGCTGAAACTGCGTGTTATCAGACTTTCTCACAGCAAATATGACAAATCAATGATGCGTAAAAGAAGAGAAGTTTATTAATCATGATTACATATGATGAAAATCTATTTTATAAAGGATTTTTCATTAATATTAAAGATCATGATTACATATGATGGAAATTTATTTTTACAAAGAATTTTTCATTAATATTCAAGATCATGATGGGAATCTATTATGCTAGATTCTCGTCTGACGGAGATCTTCAGTTCTTCTTCTACGGCACTTCTTCGGCTTCTCCGGCCGATAAACAAAAAAATGGTAAATGGCAGGAGGATACAGAACTGGGCTTGTTTAAATTATTCAAGCCCACCCCACCATACGCCATGGCGGCTATGCTCAGATTTGTGTTAGGGATTAAGACCCAACACAATACTAGAAGACACGGCCAAGCTGCCCACCCGGGTCCAGCTTCATAATAGGGGAAAATACAGCTAGCAAGTTGTATGGTCCGATGAGACCCTTCCTCTCTCCTAGACGAATCGCCATATAAAATTGCTGATTATCCCGAGCAAAAGAAGCTATGATATCCTTCCATGATCCATCATGGCAGAGAATATTTGCTCGAAGACGTCTCTTTTTACGGCTCCTTACATGCTGGAAGAGCATAATCCTCTTCTTCCTCAGGTCAGTCCAATGAATCTCAGCAACCATCTTGGTGGTGAAGGAAGTATGAAAAAATAGGTTCACTCGCTTGCCTTTATATAGGCAGAAGAGAATATACCAAATTCCAACAAATTTCTAAATATCGCCGAGAAATCAGCCTCGCAGAATGAGTCAAATTTGACCGTTTCATGCTTCATTCAAAGTATTTCAAATTACGAGGAATTTGAAAACTTTGAAGGGGTTCTTGTAGAAGCATAAAATACGCTGGAGAATTATACGCAGTCAAAAGCCCCAAACATACAGGAAGCCCGCATAAAACAGAGCTTCAAGGCTGTGTGGCATAAAATATGACTTCAGAGCTACACGCGTAAAACAAAGTCTCAGAGCTATTTGGCGTAAAGAAGAGCTTCAGAGCTTCCCGCGTAAAGCAGTGCTTCAAGGCTGTCCTGGCGTAAAGAGGTTACCATACCCCTCTGCGTAAAATATGTTTGCTTTTAATGCAACGAAAAGTTGTACGAGGAACTCTTTGTATTCCTCGAATGAATCTGTCAGACAAAACAGTGAACCTGACTCCTGGCAAAAGTACTACACGACGATCGAGAGGACGGCTATGATAATAATTTTGCACAGAGACCCAGGCTGTCGTTTAGTGACATATTCTTGATACAAGTCGTGTTTACGCATTCAAAGAATATGCTGCCTATGCCACATGAGCAGAAATGAGCCTTTACGCTCAAGATGAGACAAAATCAGAACCCACGTCAAAAGCTATTTCTCGTACAGAGCTCGAGGCATATCTCTGTATTTAATGCACGAGATGGGGGCAGATCTCTGCATTTAATGCATGAGATTTTGTTCTATTAACTGGAAAAGCTAAAACTGTGACTAATACGCTCACATTACCATCCTTGCATTTTATGCCAACCAGGCTATTTTCAACTATAGGAGTACGCCGTATGCTATCTCCTCAAAATACGTCAACTCGGGCATAATTACAAAGGTACGTGATAAGGCTATTTAGTCCAAAATATGCTTACCTCACCATCCTTGCATTTTACGCCAACCAGGCTATTTTCAACTATAGGAGTATGCCGTATGCTATCTCCTCGAAATACGCCAACTCGGCCATATTTGCAAAGGTACGTGATAAGGCTATTTAGCCCAGAATACGTTCAAGACCTCAATCATGACAAATAATTGGCTATTTTACGCTGGTTGTCTATTATCCATGAATCCTCAAGTTTTATGCAGAATTTGGCTTTTATGCCAACAAGACAGTCATTTGACTTTTACGCCAACCATCTTTACGTGAGAGGCAGTTACCTACGTGGCTTGTATGTCGTGATCTTCGAGAAGCAGTTATACACGTTACCTTATAATGGGACACGTGTCACACGCATATTCAGAAGATCATCCGAACGTGGATAGCAGTTATTATAACCGCCGCGTAAAAGGTGTAACTCTCTTCACAGTTTGGCTTCTACGCTAACTGGACAATTATTGTGACTGATCTCTATAAATAGGGACCCCTGGTCACAGGGTATAGGGATCGAGGGAACAACACACACACAGGGAGAGATCGATCAGAGATCAAGGATCAAGAGATCAGAGACAGAGAGCACAGACAGAGAGTGTTGATTGACAACTTTGGCAACGAGAATTCAATCCCTACTGCAATCTTTGAAGCTTCTTCTTCTTCTACAATACTTCTTCATCATCGTGTGGTCCAAGGGACAAAGTGATCGACCGCAGATCAGACTCCTATAGCAATATTTCTCCAGAATCTTTTTTTTATTATATTTAACATCCTCGTATAGGATTAATTGTACTCTTCTTTTTTTTCTTGTTTGTAAGCAAAAAAAGAAAGGTTTCGTATAAACCTTCTTCCTTATTTTTTTGTTTATCACCAAACAACATGCTCCCATTTCCATTAAGGAATGGGTAAAGGTTAAAGCAATCCACCTAGGCTCTGTCTCTCCTCCTTTACCTGCTGGCAAACCAAACATCTGGATACGAAGCTAGCTACCTCCCGTTTCATACCATACCACCAAATATGCTCTCTCATGTCTCTATACATCTTGTTAGCACCTAGACGCATAGAGTACTGAGATCGATGCACCTCCTAAAGAATCTTCTCGCGTAATGCTCCACTCGGCACACACAATCTGGTACCGTATCGCCGTGATCCATCATCTATAATGCTGAAGTCCTCTGCCAACCCTATCTGGACCTGTGCTTTGATGCTCCTCAGAGACTCATCTTCGAACTATCCGGCTCTGATCTGGTCTATTAACTCTGACTGTACATGAAGTCCCCATATCTGTGCTGCAACTCCAGGAACTAATACCTCAATGCCTAAACTATCAAGATCGGCCAATAAATGTCTGTCCCTCATCAAATACATAGCTACTGGATACCTGATCAAGGCATCCGTGACTACGTTGGCCTTTTCTGGATGGTACTGCAAAGAAATATCAAAGTACTTCATCAACTCCAACCATCGTTGCTGCCTCATGTTGAGCTCTTTTTGTGTAAACACATACTTCAAGCTCTAATGGTCTGTAAAGATCTCTACTCTCTCTCCATACAAGTAGTATTTCCATAATTTAAGAGCAAAAATAATTGCTGCCCACTCCAGGTAATGGGTAGGATAATTCTTCTCATGCGGACGTAATTGCCTGGAAGCATAGGCAATCACCTTCCCGTTCTGCTGTAACACACCACCCAAACCCTTACCTAATGCATCACTATATATAGAAAATCCTCCTGCTCCCGATGGTAATATCAATATTGGAGTTGTATTCAACCACTACTTTAGCTCTCCAAATGCTAACTGACAATCCTCAGTCCAGACGAACTCTACGTCCTTCCTGGTTAGTCTAGTCATCGGCTCCGCGATCCTAGAAAAATCCTGAACAAACCTTTGATAGTAGCCTGCTAGTCTAAGAAACATCCTAATCTCTGCTACTAAACTCGGGAAAGACCACGACTCAACTAATGATATCTTCTTCGGGTCTACTGAGATTTCATCTCCTGTAATCACATGTCCAAGAAATTCAACCTTATCAAGAAAGAACTCACACTTCGAAAGTTTGCCACATAGCTTCTCCTTCCTGAGGGTGTCCAGGACTATCCTCAAGTGCTGCTGATACTCCTCTGGGGTCTTCAAATAAATTAGTATATCATTAATGAAGACTAAAACAAACTGATCCAAGTACTAATAAAACACCTTATTCATCAGGTTCATGAATACCGTCGGGGTATTAGTTAACCCAAACGACATCACCAAGAACTCAAACTGCATATACCTAGTCCGGAAAGCTGTCTTTGGAATGTATTTATTCTTTACTTTCACCTGGTGGTACCCCGACCTCAAGTCTATCTTTGATAATACCTTCGCTCCGCTCAATTGGTCAAACAAATCATCAATCCGCGACAACGAGTATTTTTTCTTAATAGTGAGGTTGTTGAGTGACCAGTAGTCGATACACATGCATACCGACCCATTCTTCTTTGCTACAAAAAGTTTTAGAGCAACCCATGGTGATAAATTGGAGCGGATGAAGCCCTTGTCCTATGACTCATCCACTTGCTTCTTCAACTCCGCCAGTTCGCTGTTGTTCACTCTATAGACGTGCTATGATATTGACTCTGTATTTGGCACCAAATCTATAGAAAACTCCATATCTCTGTCCGGTGGCAACCCTGGTAACTCCTACGAAAAGACGTCCATGAACTCTGCAATCAACGGATGTGGCGGCTCCTGCTCTTCTACCAAAGTTTGACAGAACTCACCTTCTCTCTGCCATGTTGCTCCTCTGATGAACTCAAACTCTGGCTCTTTCGGTGCCTGGAATAAAACTCTGCCTCTACGACAATCGATACTAGTACGATGCCTACTTGTTACTACATTATTTTCTAGGAAAGGTATTTTAGTAATTTCATAATTAATTAAATATTATGCATGATAATAATTATTTGTTGTATTATTTAATTATTGTTAGGTGTTAGTTATTTATTTTGGACTTGTGTTAGTAGACCTAACTAGTTTAGTTTAGACTCATAGACCAATATGTATTAATTGATAGATTTGAGCCCAATTAGAAAGCCCATTGATTAGGAGATGGATTAAAATTAATTAAACTTTTAGACTAGAAGTTTTCCTCCTTAATTATTTCTTCATGAGAGACCCCAAGGGGTATAATGGACATTACATAATATCTTGAGGAAGGGGTAGAGGGGGCCGGCCTTGATTTTTCTTCTTTTTTTATTTCAAAATTAGATCTAGAATTTCTCTCAACCAAATTTTTTCCTTCCCAATTCATTTTTCTACCAAATTTAATCCCAATTCCTTTCCAAATCACCATTAGAGGCTAGTAGAGCAAGGATCTAGAAGGAGGAAGTAAGGATCTATAAAGAGGAGCAAGGATCTACAAGTTGGAGGCCAATTTCATCATATTTGGAGGTTTTATTGGGAATCCATCTCCTAATAGGTACAATTCAGTTTTTCTCCTTAAATTAGGTTCTAAATCTGAGATTTAACCATAAGAAATTGATCCATATGCATAGGCTACCCATAGGATTTGGTTTTGTGTTCATAAGAGGCCTATTGAGAAAGTTATGGTACTATTTGTGTCAATTTTGGGGAAATTCCGAGATTGAAATTTGTTGTGTGTGTCAATTGGTCCTATAGATCAATTTGACATGTGCTTGTGTGTTTGGGGCTAGTGTCGTGTGGCTAGTGTCGTGTACACAATTGGGTACGTGAAGGTCATATCCCAACAATTTGGTGATACTTGTTGATTTAGGGATTTTTCCTTTGACACTGGTCTTTGAGCATGTCATATTTTGACACGGACACGTAGATTTGTATTTGACTCTTCGTATTATTCATAAATAATATATATGGCTTGTTCGTGTCCTTCGGGATATGTTTGGATGTATGGTGGACTCGTGTCGCATGCGTATTCTAAATCTAGTGGGATACGGGGTGATATGTTCCATGTGTGTGCAATTTAATTATAGATCTAATTCTCTTGTGTTCTTATTTCATGGAGAAGTATAATTATATATATGTATATATATATATATATATATATATATATATATACAATATTGTATATATATATTTATGTAATGTTGTGCCTTAGATCTATGTATCTATGTATATACCATATGTGTATTTATTATTATATAGCTATTCTTCTACATGTAAGCATATTTATATATTGTAGTATATATATAGATATGTATATGTTAAATAGATATTTATTGTGGTTATAATTATAATTATATAATGTATGTTTTATATTGTGTATATATTTATTTGTACGTATACGTATGTATGTTGTTATAAATATGTTACTATGTATGTGTATATTTCTATATAGATATTATATACATATATATATATATATGGGTGTATGTATATTTATTAGTAGTTTATATGCATATTGTATATATATATTATGTGGTTTATATATATATATATATATATATATATATATATATATATATATATATATATATATATATATATATATATATATATATATATTGTAATAGAGAGCTGGAGCTATAACGATAGCAGCATG
The DNA here is from genome assembly GCA_036927795.1 of Iris macrosiphon. Taxonomy (NCBI): domain Eukaryota; kingdom Viridiplantae; phylum Streptophyta; class Magnoliopsida; order Asparagales; family Iridaceae; genus Iris; species Iris macrosiphon. The sequence goes on along the minus strand of JAYESA010000005.1, from coordinate 169,759,137 downwards.
TGTCGCTAAAAGTAACAGCAGCAGCAGCAGCAGCCGCTATAGCGACAGCAGAAAAGGTCGCAGCAGTAGCATCAGTAACGCACAGCAGCAGAAGCAAGTAAAACAGCGACAACAACAAAGGGGCAACAGCGACAACTGTAAAAGTTCGTCACTAAAACAACAGAGTATCAGCAACCGTATCAGAGGCTATAATGACGGCTTTAGCAACAGTAGCTGGAATCTGTCACTAAAATAATAGAGTATCAGCAGTATCAGTGGTTTCAGCGATAGCAGGTCAGGGCTTTAGTGACAGTTTGGCAGTTTTCTTAATTTTAGATAATTATATATATATATATATATATATGTGTGTGTGTGTGTGTGTGTGTGTGTATATGGTAATTGATATATATATAAATATGTTCCTAATTGCTATTTGCATTATAGTATACTATATGTATAATATGTAGTGTAGCTAGCATAAGTAAAATAGTGGGTATTACCTTGAGATACCAAGGTAAGTACCAAGGTAATTGGAGATACCCAAGGTGTTGGGTTTGGGTATCAATATTATGGGTTAGTGTGGTGATACCAAGTTAGTTCAAAACCAAGGCATCTATTTAATATTTATAATTATGATTTATATAATAAATAATTATTTGATATTAATACGTTGTGTTTTCCTATTGTTTTATGTATCCAGAGATACAGTATCCTAGTATCCTAAGATATAGTTTATGAACTAGATTTTAGTGTTTGAACCCAACATCTTTGTGTTAGACTTTTGTATCCTAGAAATAAATAGTTGACCATAGTTTGACCATAGTTGACCTTAGAGTTGACCTAGTTTGACTTTTGACTTAGAGTTGACTTGTTGACCTAGAAGTTGACTAGTTTAAATTATTTTCTTTCTGAAACCTTGTATTGATGTTGTATTCCATATCTAGGTCTTCGAGGCACCGTGTCAGATATCTGTGAGACTATTTATTGGACTTCAGGGGAGTACATTCTCTGATAGTTTCTTATTTATGATATCCTCTATGTTCATTGTATCTAGTATAGATATTCATATTTTTTGACACGATGGTTATACGGATTGGTATATCTGGATCTCGTCATGAGATGTTATTCCTTGTATATGGTATATCTTGTACAAGTTTTATTTTATTGGTTATCTTGTGCATGTACAGACACTGATTCTCGGAGAGATTTGCTACTTTCCTAGAGAATCCTGTGCCATAACATACCATAGTTGGATCTATTATACCAGTCGGGAGTGGGGAGTATTTAGTGTAGATATGTGATCATACCCTCTTTGAGCATGTCTTGTTCCTTGTGAGTGTTGATCATACACCGCACGTATAATCAGCCAGGCCATTATACTATTGTGCAAGTTTCCAAGCCAATCACATGTTAAAGCTAGTACTCACACACTTAGACATTAGTATTCTTGTTCATTGTCATATTGTTCATTATTGTATTTATTCCAGTATTTCTTTATTATGTATCTCTTGTAACTATTGTGCATCTTGTATATTCACATCTACTTACTGTTACATAGTTTATATCATTGATTAGAACTGCTGTTAGAGATGTACTATGCCCCTTTACTGACTGGATATATTTTTTCTAGATGACACTGAGGACTGGTACCCTACATATTATGGACCTTAAGATGTTGTGAGTTTAGAGTCAGAGACCCTGGCTCAGGAGGGACTTATTCCAACTGAGACAGATGACCCGGGATTAGTAGCTTCTTAGTATTCTTGTACTGGATTTGTCTCCAACTTACTTTGTTAGTATTTCTTTCTGACTCATTGATGTTATTATTTCAGACTCATGAGTAGTATGTGACTATTCTATTCTTTATCATATTCGTGCTCGTTCCATCTTAGATCTTTGATTGAGTATATTGTTATTATTAGTGGTTTATTATATCGCTAGATAGATTACCCAGATTCTACCGCCGATTCTGCGGCGTAGACTGGGCGTTGTTCCTGACTAGTATCCTTATACCGGGTGCGGGTCGTGACAAATTTTTAGTGGTGGCCCATACAGGTCAGGTTTCGCAAGTTGTGCGATGACGTGGTAGTGTGACGATTTAGTTGTAATATTATGAGCCTGATTTAGGATATAGGCTATAGGCTAAGAATACTCAATCACATCTAGGAAAAATTCTTTTAATTCATTCAACTATTCTCCTTTAATATTGATAGTTGATCTCTTAAATTGTCCTTTCCTTGAGTGTCTTACATCATATGCCATATTAATTCTTTCTTTCGTTTTGTCTCAGGATGCCGCCTAAGACTAGATCGCATTAGGGGAGAGCAGTTTTTGAGAGGTTTGTGATGTCCCAAGGGCCTGCACCAGTCACTTCTCCGGTGATTGTAGTGTCAGCTGCTTTCGGAGGTCCACCACCTACTCAAAGGATTGTGCCAGCTGTATCTGACGGGCTTCCACCTCCACCTCCTGTGACAGCAGAGGTGACACCAATGTTTACACTATTTCGTGAGATGCTCGAGGCACATAGGGCTCAGTCAGAGGCACATCAGAGGCAGAACGATATTTTACGACAGGGAATCGAGAGTGCTCATCATCTTGCTCATGCCGTAGTCGAGAGAGAAGTTTCGGTCCAGCAGCAGGATGTTCCTCAGGTTGCTCAGCTTCGGCCAGGCAACATTCAGGACTTCAAGAAGCTGGAGCCTAGGGTCTTCAAGGGGACGGAGGGTATCGTCTATGCTAATGATTATTTCGAGAACATTGAGCGTCTTATGAGGGTATCCCGTCTTTCTAAGGATCTGAAGGTTGAGACGATAGGACTTTAACTGTTCGATGTTTCTCGCACTTAGTTCAGGAATGAGCCGATTCTTGTTAACATGGGACAGTCTTGGGAGGTATTCAATGACCTCTTCAAGAAAAAGTTCTTCGGTTGGGCATACAGGCTAGAATTCGGGAGGCAGTTTAAGAATCTCTTTTAGGGGAGCATGTCTATGGAGGAGTACGCTGCGGAGTTCGACAGGTTGAGCCAATTTACAGAGTATTTGGTGAGAGAGCCAGAGGTTCGGACTATTCATTTCTGTGAGGGTCTAAACTAGGAAGTAAAGATCCTTATTCCGTCTTTTTATGAGACCTACTCGGAGATACTTGCGGAGGCACGTAAGGTTGAGCGAAAGTTGGGTTTGAAGCCCAAGAGAGACCGCAATTCTTTTCTTGGGGCAAACAACAGTGCAGTATCTGCCAAACGTCCTCATTTCCAGTCCAGACCTTTCCAGCAGCCACAGCAGCACCAGACTCCAGCTAGGGCACCATTTCACCAGGCACCACAGCAGCAGAGGCAGTTGCAGCAATCTTTCTGCCATTTCTGCAAGAAGCCCGGTCATATCTGGGAATTTTGTAGGAAGAGGTTGGAAGTTTGTTTGTATTATGGTACTGAAGGGCATCAGCTGAGGGACTGTCCTTCCAATCCTCGTCGTGCAGTTCAGGGAGCAGCTTCAGCTCCGAGGGCACAGGCGAGACCACCTACAGTACAACTGAGGGGACCACTTCCGACACAGCAACAGCGTTATATCCAACATCAGCAGCAGGGAGGTGCACGTCAGGGATGAGCGTTTGCTATGACCGTCGAGGAGGATGAACCCACCGAAGATGTCATCGCAGGTTCTATTCTTCTTAATTCCATTCCAGCTTTAGCTTTGTTTGATAGTGTGCTTCCCATAGTTTTATATCTATTTCTTTTGCTCTGGAGCATGGTTTGGTAGCTGAGTCTTTGCTTAGAACTTGTAAGATCATGACCGGGGGAGGCATTATCCTGGTTAATGATATTTGCAAGGATCGGAGAGTTACTCTAGGAGGCCGGGAGTTGAGTGCATGTCTACTTGTAATGCCACTTCTGAGCTACTATATTGTACACAGGATAGATTGGTTGAGTAGGCAGCCTGCTAGCATAGATTATAAAGGAGGTAGAGTTTTGTTTGGTTCGCCAGGAGAGCTAGAGTTCAAGTTTTCTAGAGGAGCTACAGAGCAGGGTGAAGGCATTATTTATGGAGCTATGGTGAAAGACAAGGAGTTGCCACATCCATTGATAGCAGAGTTCTTGGATTTGTTTTCTGAGGAATTGTCAGGATTACTGCCATATCGAGATATTGAATTCTCTATAGACTTAGTGCCAGGTGCAGAACCAATTTTGCAACATATCTATAGAGTAAACAATAGCGAGCTGGTCGAGCTGAAGAAGCAGGTGGATGAATTGCAGGATAAGGGGTTTATCAGATCGAGTTCTTCATCGTAGGGAGCCCCGGTATTGTTTGTACCAAAGAAGGATGGATCAGTGCGCATGTGCATTAATTATAGGGCATTGAATAATCTCACTATCAAAAATAAGTATCCTTTGCCACGGATTGATGATCTGTTCAATCAGTTGAGTGATGCCAAGGTGTTTTCTAAGATAGATTTGAGATCAGGCTACCACCAGGTGAAAGTAAAGCCGAAGGACATACCGAAGACTGCTTTTAGAACTCGGTATGGTCAGTACAAGTTTATGGTAATGCCGTTTGGGTTGACTAATGCACCGACGGTATTTATGAACTTGATGAACAATGTGTTCTATCAGTACCTTGACAAGTTCGTGGTGGTGTTCATCAACGACATACTCATACACTTGAAGACACCGGAGGAGCACGAGGAGCATTTGAGGATTGTGTTGGATGTGCTGAGGAAGGAGAAGCTGTATGGGAAGTTGTCCAAGTGTGAATTTTTCCTGGACAAGGTGAAATTCTTGGGGCATGTTGTGACTGGTGATGATATTTCAGTAGATCCGAAGAAGATCGCAGCAGTAGAATCTTGGATGACCCCGAGTTCGGTAGCAGAGATCAATAGTTTCTTGGCATTTCCAGGCTACTACAAGAAGTTTGTGCAAGATTTTTCGAGGATCACCGAGCCGATGACCAGACTCACCAGGAAGGATGTAGAGTTTGTTGGGATGGAGGATTGCCAGGTTGCTTTTGAGGAATTGAAGAATAGGTTGACGTCTGCTCATATTTTGACGTTGCTATCAGGGTCTGGAGGTTTCACTACTTATAGTGATGGATTGGTGAATGGAAAAGTGATAGCCTATACATCAAGACAATTGCGTCCTCATGAGAAGAACTATCATTCTCATGATTTGGAGTTGGCAGCAGTCATATTTGCCCTGAAGTTATGAAAATTCTATTTGTACGGAGAGTGTGTGGAGATCTTCATAGACCAAAAGATCTTGAAGTACGTTTTCATTCAGAAGAAGTTAAACATGAGGCAGAGTCAGTGGCTGGAATTGATGAAGGATTTTGACATATCTTTGTAGTATCATTCTAGGAAAGCCATTATAGTTGCCGATGCCTTGAGCAGGTATCCGGTAGCTATATTTTTGATGGAGAATCGATATTTGTTAGAGGACTTTCATGACCCGCACCCAGATATTCGGGTATGAGTACGTGGGTACTGTCACCCCCATATTTCAGATTAGGGGTATTTTTGTCTTTTTATGATTAATGTATAAAATATTATAATTACCGTAATTTTAATTGTTGTGCCTTACCGTTGCTTCGATATTGGAGCGCTATCCTAGCCATTGCCTTCCAAAATATTCCATAACCTTGTCCTAGACATGCCTACCTTCCATTCTGACCCTTGTGTAACTTATAATTATGTTCTCTTGTGCTTCATTTTAGTTGCACAATATTCATCGCGGATGTGTTTATATAATTCGATATAAATTCAAACTTGTATCCTTGTGCGTTCCAATCGAAATTGGAGACACAATCTCGTCCTATTTCGTGCAACCCAAATTAGGATAGTATTCTATTATGGGTCTTCTTCATTTATGACACTTGTGCCCCACTTAAATTTAGCCCTTGTACTTCTAATTAATTTTAGAACACCAACTGTATTAATTTTTAATTAAATAAACCATAAACCCAACTTTGTGTAATTTTCCAATTGTTGGGCACTATTGTGCAAAAGTGCATTAAGGTGTCCACCTCACTTGACCCTACACGTGTATAAACCCAATTCTCCTTCATGGGTACTTTTCCATAATTTTTAGGAGTGTGTAATTCAACACCAAGCTCCTTAAGACCCTGGCCTTCCAAACCTTGAACCGACTTAATCCGAGTCATTCTTTTCAACCTATTTAAATCATGGCCCTTGAAATCCTACATGAGAAGGCCCAATCCCAAGAGGGCTTTGACTAAGTCAACAATTTTTAGGTCAAACCAAGACCTACACATATAAATATCCTCTTATTATACTTTTCTCTTTTTCTTTAATTTTATTCCAACCCTAAACACCTAAGTTCCAGCCGACGTTCCCCTTCCCTGTTCCCATCAACCTTCTGCTACCACCCTCAGCCGACATCCTCATCGGAGAAGCCCGGAGTAGCCACCCTGACCCCGAAGCTGATCTCCTTCTCCTCGATGAACCCCTCGCCGGAGACCCACTACCCTCACCGTCCTCCGCCTGACTGAACGCTCGATCACCTGAGCCGAGCACCTCCCTCTGCAGCCGTCGACGTCTTTAACCCACCGCTCGACTCGAGCAGCCACCGAACACCATTAACATCCCGGCCATCCACCTCGTCGTTCCCTTCGACCCGCTGCCATCCTCGCCGTCTCCTCCGAGCAGTCCCCACCGGAGATGCACCCCGCCATTGCCTGCAACCCGCTCCTCCCCACTTGACCGGACAGAGCTCCGACTACCTGACCCCGACTCCACCATGCTTCACCCTTTGCTCCTTCCTGTCAACCCGCAGAGCCGACCAGATCCTGACCGGCCATCTCTTGAGCAGTCGGATCCTTCCCTCCCTCGACTGGACCACCTGAGCACCTCGCTTGGACAGCCTTGGCCACCCCTGATCGTCGTTATCGTCATCAACACCATCGCCTTCACCATCACGATCACCTTTACCACCATCGTCGTGATCATCACCATTCGCCCTCGTCATCATCGTCGCCATCATCGTCATCGTCGTCGTACCTGCGCGCAGGTTCGTTCCTGCCCGCATTTTCTGTCATTTCATGTGATTGCGTATACGTATTTGTATGGATATATGTATGTATGTCTTAACATACGTATTGGTATATATTCAATTGTATATTGGTATATATATATATATATATATATATAATGTATTTTTCAAACTAGTATATATATATATATATATATATATATATATATATATATATATATACGTATTATACGTGCATCCCTAGTACCTGTTTAATATATGTATATATGTACATAGTATAAATTGATTAGTATGTGTATGTATACGTATATAAATATATATATAATATAGACTCTATTAAGTATATCTAAATGCATATATCTATTATAATTATAATTAGTTAGTATTAATGTTTATGATAAATAATAATAGGTATTATATGCCCATGTACTAGATGACCCTAATATAATTACGAATACCCCGTAGCTATCTTGACCTGTGACCATATAGTATGATAGTAGACTGCCATATGTACACTGACGTACTGGCAAGACCCGCATCATTGACTATCTGATTGTACTGCAATTACAGACGCGACGCCCGTGCAACTTGACGCACACTGACCCTAGTTGACCAGTGTCATACCTAGCGTAGCCTTGAGTTCAGAGTATTATAATTGTGTGTTAGAGTAATGTCTGATGCAATATTGTATTATATGCTGTCTTTAGGACTATGGGATTTCAGACAAGATTCAGAAACAAGCATTGGTATTGCCAGCAGCAGGACCACAGGCGAGTACATTCTCTGACAGTTTCCATTATGTTGATTATCTCTATAATTCTTGTTGTATATCGTACATGACTCTGACACTGTTATTTACATGAGTTGGCATCATTGAGACTTGTCATGAGGAGTCGCGATTTGGAATCCATCGTGCTAGTTGGGGAAAAACGGGAAAATATTAGTAGCTTATGTGATCATACACAAACTTTACATGCATCATCGCTGTTATATGTGGTTAGCCTGACCTTGCAGGGATGATCGCTAATCAATGTAATGAGTCTTATTAGTCCCAAGCCGATCACATGATATACTGATGTTTCACACACTTAGTTAGATGATTCTTGACATGTATCTCTAGTATATTGATCTAGCATCTCCACATATTTTAGTTATTGTTCTTGTACACACTTACATACCAGTTCTTTGTTCTTGCATGTACTTGTATTTCTATTCATTGCTAGATGTATATTGATGATGATTTCCAGTATTTCCTTTATTCCAGTATTTCTTATTGCCAGTATTTCCTATCTGTCTTGTATTTCTTTACACTGTGCTATAGATTTTGTCAATATATGTGGAACAGCTGTTAGAGGTGTATTTCGTTCCAATTCTGACTGGATATTTTTTTCAGACTATGACTTAGAGGACTTGTCTCCAACATACTTGGGAGATTGGATGTTTGGATTGCAGGTTAGATTATTTATTATTGTTTAGACTTGTCTTATATTTTATTTGCTTACTTCGATATCTCATTGTGCTTTAGCTTATGTGATTGAGTATATTCCATATTATATTGTGATATCTGCGTCTCCTTATGGAGTTGGATATTCATGTGAGATTGATTAGATAGTTACATGACCTAGACAGCATTCTACCGCTGATGCTGAGGCGTAGGATGGACGTACCCATGCTCTCGTACCCCTATACCGGGTGCGGGTCGTGACACATTTTTAGGGGTGGCCCATGCAGGTCAGACTTCGCAAGTTGTGCGATATCGTAGTAGTGTGATGTCTTAGTTGTACTGCTGTATGCCTGCGATAGGATATAGGACATAGGATACTCGGATGAGAGAGGATACTCAATCACAAAAAAAAATTCTTGAGAGATTCCTGGGACGACCCCTTGAGAATCTTATTATAATTTCTAATTTAAATCCTTCCCCCTTATTTTCGTCCATTCTCACTTGTTGATATTGAGTTTGATTCTTGTTGACCAGTTGTTAAATTTAATTCTTGGTATCGTTGTTGAGTTGATTTCATATCGAGATGAATTTTACGGGCTAAAATTTACGGTATCATCTGATGACATATATTGATGAGAATAGTGAGAAAGGTAAAACGTCTACTTTGGTTATGGAACCTAGAGTTTATCGTAGCCATATTAGCTGTCGTGACAAGAATGTAGGAACCTGACTTGGATGTACATACTGTAGTTATGAAACTTAAAGTCTCTCGCAGCCATACCGGTTGGCGTGGCGAAGATTCTAGATGACATGATTATAGAGTTGTATACCTTAGTTACGAAACCTGTCGTTTATCGCATCTATGCTTACTGGCGTGGCGAGAATTCTGAGTGTCATAATTTCTGACAAATGTGTATGATTATCAGGTTGTATCTTAAAATTGTTCTTAAAGTCTCATCTCAATACTTTTCTATTTTGTTATTACAGGACTTTATTCCATCGCTTCTTTTCTTTATTAGCAGTAGAAATACCTTCAGTCCTTAATCCAGTTCCTTTTGAGCTTCTTTTTTTTGAGGATTCCTTGTTAGTATGATAATTGGTTACTTGCAATTATGTCTATGTCTTGTATTAGTGTTGACTGAGTATGACTTGTGAGTTGTAAGTATTTCTTGGTTGGACATGTGAGCAGTAGGCATTAATATAGAGATACCCATAGCATAGTACCTTGTAGCAATAGTTCTATGATAGGTATTATTATAGTTAATATTGGTACTATAGGTAGAAGAAGGAGTAAGAGTATCAGTGATGGTTCGAAGAGTAAGTATCAGAGTCAGCATGCCAGTCCTGGATAGTCATGAATTTATGTAGTTGGGCGATCCATAAAAATAATTAAGTAACAAGGATTTGTGTTAAAAATTAATGGAGCATGATATTCAATTTGATGATTGATACTTGGGTGTGTCAAGAGTAAAGAAATGCATATGCATAAAGGAAGTTAATGAGTGTGCCATAGTAGGAGGATACTCATATGTGTATAAGAAGGTGTGAGAGAATAAGAATGCATTATGCTAAGTAGTAAGACTTGTATTACAGATAAAAGAAGGGCCTTGATATGTGATTTGATCTGAGTGTATCGATATATGACTAATGATAGATGTATCACCTGATATTGAGGCAAGTGATATGTTGGAAGCAATAGGTGAAAGAGTGTCTAGAAATTATGTGCAAGATGCACAGTGGGTGATAAGTATCAGAAAATGAAAGTTCATGAAAGTGGAAGCATGAGTATTAAAAAATTCTAATGATGTGTCATGGGTTGAGAAATATCAAGATTGATCATGAAAGGTATGAAGTGTATCATAGATTAGTGTAACAGTCTGTAAAAGATTAAAAAGGGAGATACTTATACATCAATTGAGATATAGAACCATAGGCCTACCTTTGAGAGTGAAGTGGAGCATGTGTATTATATAAGTTAATAACTAGTACGAATGATCATGAGTTCTAATAAGTCTGATGAGGTAATCTAATGATGAAGCTAGTGTTACCATACCAATAGTGCTAGTGTTTCTATATCAAGGATTAGTTGAGAATTATGCTAGTAACAATAAGTATCTCATGTGATAATATTAGATTGATATAACAGTTAATATGGATAGAAAATTATTGGAAGTAATAGTGCAAGTAATTCGGATAGTACAAATTTCAGTACACAATTCAGAGTTGTAGACAATTGGTGTATCTGTGTGTATCTTGTGTGTTAGAGACTGTGAGTAGTTATATGTATACTTAGAAAGATGTGGATTTAAATTTATAATTTGAAGATTGGAAATAAATTTTAATTTTTAAAAATTTTGAGGAGTTGAGATTTTATGTTATTAAATTTTTGAGGATTCAAATTCAATTCAATAAACATAGTTAAAGCTATAAAGATTTTTGGGAAGTGATTAAAATTTTATTTCGATATTTGAATATTTGACTTTTGAGGAAAGTATATGCATTTTATTTTAAATCGTTCGAGAAGTAAATTTTTGATGATTGTATTTTGAGAATAAAATTTTATGATGGATAAAAAATACATATTAGTATATGAGTGGTTGATGTGCATGTGTAAGGATCTATTGGCTTGAGATGGCACTGCAAACAGACTTGAGTGTCCATCTAGAGTTGCAGTAGAAGGAGTAGTACTTAGTATGGTGTGTTGCACTTGGTGTACACTTGAGTGATAAGAACAACTAGTATGAACAATTATAATAAGTACGAGAGCTAGTAGTGGGTGTGCTAGTAATACAAACAGTGGTACCTAAAAGGATACATGTATCAAACTTCGGATGCATCATTAAATCTATGATTATGTTAAGACGTCCTTGGTATCAAAATTTGGTATTAATAGACAGATATGTGCAATATAGATGTATCCAAGGATATAGTATGGACTAGTGATTAGTGGATATGGGTAACAGTGCATAGGGATAGGAATTTGTGAATAAATGTGCCAGAGTTAAGTGTATGATAGAAGTTGTAGATGTCCAAGTAATGGGTTAGAAGACTGTATTATGTTCTTTTCTTCTGTTCCTTTTTCCGTCTGTTTGATTGATTGCTTGATTTCTTAGTACCGTAGCATGTATCAATGATTCTCTTGCTAGAATATAGTTAGTAGTAAACCCCGACAGAGACCATAATACCATGACAAAAGAGACTATGATCATGCATGTTTCATCTGGATTAAATATTTTATCTAGAATACGTGTTGTATTGCGTGTTGTATGACAATAGGTAGGATTCTCTTAGACTTTGATTGTTGAGAGTTGACCGTAGTAAAAGAATTAATGAAAAGGTTATGATTTGACAAAGAGAGACAAGGTGCCTTAAATTCGAGGATAAAATATTAATTTAAATAAAGAGTGAGAATTAATTTGGCAGAATTGACGATTTGTTAAATCATAAATTTTTATGAAGATTGTGGTATGATTGAATGTCACTAACATTTGAGAAAATTAAGGAGATTATCATTATATTCATTGGCCTGCAAGTTATGAACTTATATTGAATGTGGTATTGAAGATTTTATAACTATTACATTATCTGTTTTGTGTGGAAAAAGAAATCGAGGATTGAGATCACTAATGGGTTAGTGTCCGATTTTAAATTTTGGGATGAGGATTTAAATTTTATAAATATGCATTGACTGGACTTCAATTAAAAGATTGGATAGTGTGAAGATCGATTTTCGAGAACACCAATGTGGTGCCCCGTTTCCCCTATTCGGGGAGCACGGCTAAGAAACTCTCCTCTGCATATTTTCGAGAACACCAATCCTTTATAAATCCTCGTTTCCCCTATTCGGGATAGATTGAATCAAGAACTCATCCTCGTTATGGATTTGCTTCTTCGGAATCGATTTCCATATTTAGTGGACCGTGCCCTGAGGATCGACTTAGCGGCAGAGTCAAGAGGGACATCTCCTCTGCATATTTTCTTGCCTAGTTTTTGCTATCGCTTTGTTACTTTCGTGCTTTGAGTTGGTTTTCAGATTTGTTTGCATTTTCTTGAACAATTTTGATGGATTTCATTATTTTCGTTCGTTGAACTGTACTTCAATTTCGAGATTAGAAAGAGTGAAAGAGGTATTGATCAGCTGTTCATGGTAATGCAGGTGAACGAGCAGTAGGTGACGTACGAGCGGAGTCTTAAAGCACCTCTTTCCTTTCCTTCCAACCAACTTATGAACGGTTATCTTATTGCTTGCTAGTTTATTTAGAATGTTCTATACATGCTTCAATTTTAGTTAGAATGCATACTTCTTCTATAAATTATGCTAACTATGGAACACACCTTGTTATGCAATAAATTGTTCAGGGAGACTATGCAAAATAAATAATGCAATACTACTTGTCTTGTACTCATGTTGCCTCAAATTTGCATGAATTGATAACTTAGTATAGACGTCGTTTGATTACGGACAACTTGTGCACAAGGTCAATGGTTCCTGTGACGGTCGCTGGGGCACTAGCAGCGATCCGATCCGGACGGAACTCCATGATAGTCGCATATTTCGGACGAAATACCTGCAACGTCAATGTTCATTGCGTTGTATGTTATTTCATCCTTGTACTATAACTCGTCCTTTATGGCATCTTGTCAGTGATCGCCACGTATATTTAAACTTGTGCAAAGCTAACTTGTGTCTTCGTGGCAGGGAAGGACATGGTAAGTATTGTGCAGGTGGTTCAGCCAGACAAGTATAAGTTACCGAACGGTGGCAAGTTTATTTCAGTAAATTCTATATCGTTGCTTGTTTGTAAAATAAACTAAGACAAGATAGAAAGACCACAAACAATATGCATATTTCATATAAACAACGTGTTGATTGGTATAGTTGGGTTAGCTCGCCTTCACCAGTACGTTTTGATGTACTGACCCTCGTTGACACAGGTTTTCCGCACCAAGGAGATCTTACGAGGAGCTGAAGTCACTGTCTGATCCAGTCCAGCTGTCGGCGCATCCTGATCGTGCCCTATTTTAAAGAATTTTGAAGACCCAGGAGCTAGCAAACTTAACTTGTGCAGCTCAGAGGAAAAGCTATTGTCCCGCCTGGAGGTCCCTTATTTTAAAGTTTTAGTAAATGATGTAATGTACAGGATAGCTATCTCATTTTGTGTCAACTTTTGTAAGCCCGTGCGGCAACCTTCTGACTCGTTCAAGAGTTTGTAAAAAGATGTTCATTATCAATAAAGAAAAAATTTCCATGTTTCAACTTTGTGTTTCAATTATCTGCGTACTCTGAATATGTGCTCGTTATGCAAAATATCTTAGCCTTGTGCGGTACTAACCTAGGCCCGCATGGCGTCACGTTCGGGGGACGACTATCGATTCCGAAGAATCGGGGCTTGACATATTGGTATCAGAATCCAGCTTCAAGTTCCTTTGACCCTCGTATTAGAAAAGTTTCTTTAATGATCAAATCCCTGTGCGAACTCTTGAACTCGTTAGGCCAAAATGAGATATATTCATACAATGAGTTCATAATACATTATGATCCTGATGTAAATTACCTTCTTTTGAAGGAATGGCACAAGCTCAAGCATCATCGCTAGCGCCAGGTGAGACCCAAGCCCAAGAAAGCAGTTTCAGTACTTCGGGAAGTTCTCGAAGCCAGCGAGCCATGTCTCGTGTCGATCCCATTCAGCAGATGATGCGGATGTTAGAGGCTATGTCACGCCCCAGTCCCAAAATACACGAGACCAGGCCACGTAGCAATAGCCAGCTGTCATGTCTCCGAGGATATCCCAATTTAATGGATCCAAACGAAGAGTGCTACGCTGTCTTAAATACTAATATGTCCCATATGAATCAACAACAGGTAATCTAATCTCATCCACAAAATAAACAGCCAGAATGTACTAATAATAACTGCTGGAAGATATACGCCAATCTCAAAATATCATAGTACAATCAAGAATGTCAGGTGGGGACAAACCCACTGCTATGACGAAATAAAATACTGAAATGATAGATAAAAGATAATGACTAGGGCATCAGCTGACTAGATAATGATGCACCCAATCCTAGGCAGGAAGCCTACCAACTGATCACGGGAAATCTGACGGTAGCACCTCTAACTCCTCAGCTGTAGCGTACCTCGTCTCCTGTCCTGGGCCGTACCCTGTGGGGTAATATACCTCGTCCAAATCTGGAAAGGTACCAGGTCCTCAGAGGGACGTAACAAGATACATAGAAGTATGACATATATAAATACTAAATAAAATAAATACAATAAGGGTGTGCTAACCATCTAAGTGAATGCAATATGAGGACAACATTGGTACGTATGAGTAGGTGTAGGTATAATGTCCATACCGCTCCGAAGAACGTGGAAGCTGTATAGTATATATAACGTCAATATCGCTCCGAAGAACGTAGAATCTGCATAAAATATAACATCCATATCGCTTCGAAGAACGTGGAATCTGCATAATGGGAGTCATTGGATCCGTGGTTCCTCTGGATACTACGGATTCCAATAGGTGTATCCCATACGCCTACTAGTTGTCCTCCCCGCCCAATGTAGATACATATATCGAATACTCGACGTGCATACCACGTATCTAAATGCCAGTCTCTATGAATATAAATAATACTGAGTTACATACTAACCGTGATGCATGTCACGTGCACCGATAGCTAGTCGAGTACGCGAACCCGCATCCCAATATGAATATGTCACAGTGGAACGTGTAAGAGTGTCAGGTCTCAAAAGATATCAAAGCATCCTCCGACGGGGTGGGTCTGCTAAGAACTAGGTCAAGTATACTAATCATCGACGCATTCGTCGACTGCACCCGAGTCAATCTCGGACTCGCACAGTCAAATAAAATAAAGCAACAAGAATCAAATCACATATGCATAATTTAAATTAGATAGTAAATATGGCAAGGTATCTTGCCTGAGTCCTCAAGCTGTGAATGCCAATAGCTTGCTCCTGCGATATCTCCTGGCTGATCCAATGATCCTAAACACACCAATATAATATAGAAATCCATCATCAGACACTAAGTAATATATACAGTACAATTCTCTTCGGTGCTGACGCAAGGATCACGTCGGTTGAATACAGAGTCGTGGTGCATGTAGCTAAGATACACACGAGCCCTGTCTTCAGTCATCGTGTATTCCGTGACAGTAAAAATACTAAGGCCATAAGTCACCAACTAATTATGCTTAGTATAATTAATGGTCCTTATCATCCATATTAAGTATACTTGTCGATGTCCAGGTTTTATTGATGAATTTCATTTCTCTAACAACATGCCTTATGATTAAGGAAATGGTTAGTCATTAAACCAATTCTAAATCTTGCTAATCAACATACCATCATATACCTAGTTAGGGTTAACTGCGTTTGTGTCCATCACTACAAGTCTCGACACGACGACACAACGATCATATGTGGATACGATACAAGGAGGGAAGAGTCAGGTGTTTACCTAGTTGACAGGACGAGGGTCTCCTTGCTGACGGGTCATCCTCCGGCGAGTGGTGGGCTCCGGCGTCGGCCGGCGGCAAGACAGCAGCGGCAGCACTGCAGTAGTCGCAGCAGCGACAGCGATGATCTGCAGCGGCGGGGCGACTGAGGACGGTGCGGAGGTGGTTGACAGGTCGCGGGTGAAGGTCGGGCAGGCCTGGAAGTGGTGGTGGCCGGTGATTGCGACGGTGGGGCTGCTCGGGGCTGCGGCTAAGGGGGTCGTGGTGATGGAGTTTTGGTTAATGGTGGAAGGGATGGTTGAAGATGGTGGTGCTGTCGGCTGACAGTGGCAGTTGGCGGTGGGCAGGGCGGTCCGACGTAGGGGCAGTGTCGGCTACAAGGTGGCTGGTCGGGGTAGAGGGAGGGGTAGCTCGGGTGAAAGAGGGGTCGGCTAGGGTTTGGGGGTGGAGGATAAATAGTAAATTTCAGGGTTTTTAATGATAGATAGTAGGTGTATTTATAAAGGGGATTTGATGGGCTGGCTTCGGGACTTGGGCCTGTCTGGACCTTGTTGGGGTGGGGCTGGTCCATGTGAAAGGGTGCATATAGCTTGGTTAAGTTCGGTTTAGGGTGAAATTGGCCTCCAAAAATTAATTAGATTAATAATTAAATATGCAAGGCGAAAATTAACGAACATTGCGTAGCTAAGGTTACACCATGGTCAGAGGGGTACATATAATTGTCTCACATAATTCTAATTAAATTTAAATAAATTCTAGTCTCCGGATTTAATTTAATTTAAACCCTAAATTGGTTGAGGGGGTTTACAATCTACCCTCCATAGAGTATTTTGTCCTCGAAATTAAAACATACGCATGGTAAGAATTATTGACTGAATTTAAAATACTAAAACGTACCTAGTCCTTCGAAGAGATGAGGGTAACGTTGTCGAATATCCTCCTCGCGTTCCCAGGTCGAATCGCCTGGTGCATGATGCCTCCATGCGACACGAACTAGGGGAATAGTCTGTCCTCGCAGTACCTTTTCGCTCCTGTCCAAGATCTCAATAGGCTCCTCTTGGTAGGATAAACTCGGGCCGACTGTGATCTCTGAATGGTCAAGTACATGACTCGGATCCGGTATGTACCTCCTCAGCTGAGATATATGGAAGACGTCATGGACTCCTTCCAAGGTCTGTGGTAAGGCTAATCTGTAAGCAACCTCTCCGACGCGTTCTAACACATCGAATGGTCCGATGTACCTCGGACTCAGCTTTCCTCTGCCTTCGAATCTGATAGTCCCTCGAGTATGTGAGATCTTTAGAAATACGTGTTCTCCAACCTGGAACTCTAAGGGTCGTCGATGTGCATTCGCCCAATGCTTCTGCCTGTCCTGTGCTGCTCGTAGGTATCCTTGGATTTTTTTCACCTTCTCCACTGTACGAACAACCAACTCTGGCCCAAGGATCTGTCTCTCGCCTATATCACTCCAACATACTGGGGAACGACATTTTCTTCCATACAATGCTTCATAGGGAGCCATCTGGATGCTTGCTTGATAGTTGTTATTGTAGAAAAACTTGACCAAATGCAAATGGTCCTCCCATGATCCTCCAAAGTCAAGCATGCACGCTCTTAACATGTCTTCCAATGTCTGAATGGTGCGCTCTGACTGGCCATCTGTTTGTGGGTGATACGTTGTGCTAAACTTCAGGCGAGTACCGAGACTCTCTTGCATACTCCGCCAGAAGTAAGATGTGAACCTCGTATCCCTGTCAGATACGATGCTAACTGGCACTCCATGCAGTCGCACAATCTCTCTCATGTACATGTCTGCTAAGACCTCTGTCGATTGCCCAACTCTGAAGGATAAAAAGTGTGTGGACTTGGTGAGTCTATCCACGATTATCCATACTGTATTACGACAACTAGGACTCCTCGGAAAGTACGTAACAAAGTCCATAGTGATATGCTCCCATTTCTGCTCCGGTATAGGGAGCGATTAGAGCAATCCTGCAGATCTCTGATGCTCAGCCTTGACTTGCTGACACACCAGGCACTTGGACATAAAGCGTGCTATTTCTCTCTTCATTCCATGCCACCAGTAGTACTGTCTCAAGTCTCTGTACATCTTCGTGCCTCCTGGATGAATGGAGTAGGTTGAACTGTGTGCTTCTGTCATCAATTCCTGTCGAAGCTCTCCATTTGGAACATAGAGGCGATCTCCACATCTCAAAGTTCCGTCTTCATGTATACACAGTCTTGTCTGTATACCAGCCTCTGTCCTCTGCCTAAGTCTCTGGAATCTGGCGTCTGTCGGCAAAGCATCCTTGATCCTCTCCACTAATATCGATTGTAACTGAAAACTCGACAACTGTCCGTCTACTCCGGGCATAACGACTTCTATACCCATCTGCTCTAGATCTCTCAGCAGATGTTGTTGGGTAGTCAAGAAAAATGCCATAGGTCTTCTGCTCAACACGTCAGCTACTACGTTGGCCTTTCCCGGATGGTACTGTAGCTCAATCTCGAAGTCTGTCATCACCTCGAGCCAACGTCTCTGTCTCTGGTTCAGGTCCTTCTGAGTGTAGACGTATTTTAGGATTTTGTGATCATTGAATATCTCTACTCTTTCTCCATATAGATAGTGCCTCCAAAGCTTCAAAACAAAAATCACTGCGGCAAGCTCCAAGTCGTGGGTAGGATAGTTCTTCTCATGATTCCTCAACTGTCTAGAAGAATAGGCTACAACCTTCCCATGCTGCATCAAGACACATCCTAATCATTTCCCGGATGCATCGCTATAGATCCCGAATCCTCCGGGTCCAGACGGTATGGTCAAGATAGGTTCTATAGTCAAACGCTTCTTCAGCTCATCGAATGCCTTCTGACACTCCTCTGTCCAAGTAAACTCCTGCTCCTTACGGGTCAGGCGGGTCATCGGCTCTGCGATTTTTGCGAAGTTCTCCACGAACCTCTGGTAATATCCGGCAAGTCCTAGAAAACTCCTCATCTCTGAGACATTGGTAGGTATTGGCCATGTATCTACTGATAAAATCTTCGTCAGATCTACTGAAATACCTTCTCCCGAGATAACGTATCCAAGAAAAGTGACACGATCTAGGAGAAACTCGCACTTGTTCAGCTTGACATAAAGCCTCTCTCTCCTCAGCGTCTCTAACACTAGTCTCAGATGCTCTTCGTGCTCTTCGTGGCTCTTTGAATACACCAAGATATCATCGATGAAGACTACCACGAACCGGTCTAAGTATTGGTGGAATACTCTGTTCATCAAGTTCATAAATATAGCAGGCGCATTCGTCAGTCCAAAAGGCATCACTAAGAACTCGTAGTGACCATAACAAGTCCTGAATGCTGTCTTTTGAATGTCTTCTCTTCGCACCTTTACTTGATGATAACCCGATCTCAAGTTGATCTTTGTGAACACCACTGCTCCTGTCAGCTGGTCGAACAAATCATCAATCAGCGGTAGGGGGTACTTGTTTTTGATGGTCAAAGCATTAAGGGCTCTGTAATCAATGTACATACGTACTGTTCCCTCCTTCTTAGGTACAAAAAATACTGGTGCTCCCCATGATGATGCACTAGGACGGATAAAACCCTTGCTCTGCAACTCCTCTAGTTGTAGCTTCAGCTCATCTAACTCCTTCTTCGCCAATTGGTACACATTAGAAGATATCGGTGCTGCTCCGGGTACTAGCTCAATGGTGAACTCCACGTCTCTATCTGGCGGTAGGCCTGGCAATTCTTCAGGAAAAATATCCTCAAACTCTGCAACTATTGGTGGGGGTACCATCTCCATAGCCATGTAAGTTCCAGCTGTATGTCCTACTCCTTGCTCGATGGTCCCTCGCATATACTTAAACTCCGATTGGTCTGGCGGTCTAAAGGTGACGCTACCTTTCCGGCAATTCAGTACGACATTATACTGGCTTAACCAGTCCATGCCTAGCACAACATCAAAGTACGGCATAGGAAGTACCAGGAATTGGGCTCTCATCTCTCTACCACATACAACTATCGAACACATTCTAATGGTGCTGGTAACCGGCACGATACCTCGTCCAGTAAGAATCTTCCAACTCTTAGGTAAGGGAAAAGTAGCTACTCTATGCATTGCTATGAATCTACTAGATATAAAGGATAACGTAGCACTAGAATCAAATAATGCAGTTGTAGGTAATGATGCAACTAAAATAGTACACGTGATAGCTTCCCCTTCTGTTTTCTCTTCAGTAGCTGCTAATGCAAAGGCCTGTCCATGCCTCTGTCCTCCGGTCTGCTGTCGGGCTTGATCAAACTGGGCCTGTTGTGGGGCCAAAGGTGGTCCCCTCTAAAATCCTCCAGGTGCGGGTGGACACTGTCCTCCTAGCGGGGGTAGTATCCTCGGAACTGGTGCTGCTGGCCTCTGTCCGGTCTGCGGTGTTATGTCTCTGCGCTGTGGGCAGTCTCGAGCGTGGTGCTGGCTCGCTCCATAAATCATGCATGTTCCCAGTCTCTTTCGGCAATCATTCTAGAAGTGTCCTATCTTACCACAGTAGTGGCAATTTGGAAGCTCCTTCTTCTGGTACGGTGCTACCCTCTGCTGCGTCTGTACTCCGGGACGACGGATCGATCCTCCTGCTCTGGGCTGGGCTATGGCTGGTGGGGTCATGCTGGAACGTCTAGCCCCTTTGACGATGGCCTCCTGGATCCTCGCCTCTGCAAGAACCTCCTCATAAGAGATCCTCGCCTGTGTGGTGGTATACCTCTGTAGCTCGAAAGTAAGGTCGTGATGGAATCTCTGGGCCTTCTCTAGGTCATTGGGTATCAGGACGGCACCAAATCTGCTAAGACGGATAAACTCCGAATCATATGCGTCAACAGTCATATTCCCTTGTTCTAGATGTAGGAACTGGGAGTACAGGGCATTTTTGACTGTGGCCGGAAAATACTTCGCAATGAAGTACTCTAGGAAATGTTTTCAAGTCTGGTTCTTGCCTACACTGCGCTCAATAGAATCCCACCAGTGATGGGCATTGCCTTTAAGTTGGGCCCTCACTGCGGTCATCCAAAGGTCTGGATGCAGTTGTGAAGCCTCTAGTAGCATCTCCGTATTGACAACCCAATCGGAGATCTGTTCTGCGGTTTTATTGCCCGAGAAATTATTCGGTCCCATCCGTCGGAACCATCTATCAGTGCCTCATGTCTGGGCTGGTGCAAGTGCAGCTACTGGTGCTGTGACAGGTGTCCTCTCTAGTACTACCATCAAACTCTGTCTCAATGTCTCGGTCTGATACCACTGTGCTTGCATCATGGTCTGGAAGAACTAAAGCATCTGTGGCTGTCCATCTGATGGTGGCATCTGGGGTGGATAAGGTGGAGGTGGGGGTAATGGAATCTCTGGCTGTGCAGTAGGTGTCTCCTCAGATGTTGGCCTCTCGGTCTGTGGCATCGGTGTAGCTCCTGAAGTCTGTCCCTCAAAGTGCTGCATGGGGATCGTCTGGGAAGTCTGTCCCTCGGGCTGCGGTGTAGGATCGCCCTGAGAAGACTTGTGCCAATATCTCAGCGGGGTCTGTAGCGGTGGTTGCCCTTGGTGTACCTTCTCTCTTTGGGTGGTGTTGCTTGGCACCGCGGCACTGGGTGCTCCTCGTCCACTGCGCAAATTCATCTTGCTGTAAGAGATAGGACTTCATCAAAAAGAGTACGGAATCAAGAAAACAGGATGCAAATATTTAGAAGCAATACGAAGAAAGTTCAAAGATGAAATC
Organism: Iris macrosiphon; assembly: GCA_036927795.1. NCBI lineage: Eukaryota > Viridiplantae > Streptophyta > Magnoliopsida > Asparagales > Iridaceae > Iris > Iris macrosiphon. Next base: position 169,737,482 of record JAYESA010000005.1, on the reverse strand, counting down.
AAAGTGGATGAGACCTAAAAAAATTTGTCCTATTGCAGGCTCGCTGGGCATGTTACCATACCACAAGCGAAACGTTGACCTGTATGGGCCACCACTAAAACCATGTCACACCCCAGTCCCAAAATACACGGGACCAGGCCACGTGGCAATAGCCAGCTGTCACGTCTTCGAGGATATCCAAATTTAATAGATCCAAACGAAGAGTGCTACGCTGTCCTAAATACTAACATGTCCCATATGAATCAACAACAGGTAATCTAATCTCATCCACAAAATAAACAGCCAAAATGTACTAATAATAACTGCTGGAAGATATACACCAGTCTCAAAATATTATAGTACAACCAAGAATGTCAGGTGGGGACAAACCCACTGCTATGATGAAATAAAATACTGAAATGATAGATAAAAGATAATGACTAGGGCATCGGCTGACTAGATAATGATGCACCCAATCCTAGGCAGGAAGCCTACCAACTAATCACGGGAACTCTGACGGTAGCACCTCTAACTCCTCAACTGTAGCGTACCTCGTCTCCTGTCCTAGGCCATACCCTGTGGGGTAATATGCCTCATCCAAATCTGGAAAGGTACCAGGTCCTCAGAGGGACATAACAAGATACATAGAAGCATGCCATATATAAATACTGAATAAAATAAATACAATAAGGGTGTGCTAACCATCTAAGTGAATGCAATGTGAGGACAACATTGGTACGTATGAGTAGGTGTAGGTATAACGTCCATACCGCTCCGAAGAACGTAGAAGCTGCATAGTATATTTAACGTCCATATCGCTCCGAAGAACGTAGAATCTACATAAAATATAATGTCCATATTGCTCCGAAGAACGTGGAATCTGCATAATGGGAGTCATTGGATCCGTGGTTCCTCTCACTAGTTGAAGATTAAGCCCGAGGATATGCCCAAGTCAGCATTCTGAAGCCTCTACGGCCATTATCAGTTTTTTGTTATATCGTTTGGACTGATGAATGCTCCTGCCGCTTTTATGGATTTAATGAATCGTATGTTCCGACCATTCCTCGATAAATTTGTGGTGGGTTTTATCGATGATATCTTAGTGTACTCGAAGAATAAGGACACTTACGGATAGTGCTTCAAACCCTTCGAGATAATAAGTTGTACGCGAAGCAAAGTAAATATGAGTTCTGGTTGGACAACATATCCTTTCTTGGGCATATTATTTCTGCAAAGGGTATCTCAGTTGACCCAAAGAAAATAGAAGCCATCATGAAGTGGATGATGAGGCCTGAATTAGCTAGCGATATTCGGAGCTTCCTTGGTCTAGCAGTCTACTACCGGGGATTTATAAAGGATTTTGCTAGAATCGCCTCGCCTCTGACCCAGCTCACTCGGAAGGGAGTAACATTCGCGTGGACGAACATCTGTGAAGCTTCATTTATGGAGTTAAAGTAGCGCCTCATCTCAGCACCAATTATTATCCTTCCAGACGGACCCGATGACTTTAAGATATATAGTAATACCTCAGGGAAGGGATTAGGATGTGTCCTTATGCAAAGGGACAAAGTGATAGCCTTTGCGTCGAGGCAGTTGAAGCATCACGAGAAAAATTATCCAATGCACGATCTGGAGCTAGCAGCGGTGATGTTCGCACTGAAGTTGTGGCGCCACTACCTTTTTGGTGTGTCGTATGAGATCTATACAGTCCATAAGAGCTAAAATATCTTTATACACAAAAGGATTTGAATCTTCGACAATGGCGTTGGCTTGAACTCCTTAGCGACTTTGACCTGATGATCAGATACACACCAGGCAAGGGTAATGTTATAGCTGATGCGCTGAGTTGAGTATTCGTTGGGAGCTTGGCTATAGATGACAAGCTGCATCGAGATCTTGAAGCTTTGGGTATTACACTTATAATCAGATACAAAAAGGGAATGCAAGTGGCTCAGCTGCGCCTCGAACCTGACTTGTTAGAAAAGGTCAAGTCCACTCAGAAGGATTACATATTCCTACAAAAGATGCAAAGTCTTATCTCAGCAGGAAAGGCAACCGACTTTGCGGTAAACACGAACAAGATGATGTGAGTGAAGGGAAGATTGTGCGTTCCTAACGATGCAACCCTTAGAAAAGAGATACTCACGGAAGCCCACAATGCAAGTTACACTTCACATCCGGGTAGCACAAAGATGTATCGAGATCTCCGTACGATATTTTGGTGGCACGGTATGAAAAGAGATATGGCATTGTTCGTGTCGTAGTGCATGGCTTGTCAGAGGGTAAAGGCCGAGCACCAGAAGCCGGGTGGAGTGATACAGAACCTTGCTATACCAAAGTGGAAATGGGAACATATAACGATAGATTTCATTGTTGATTTGCCGAAGACGCAATGGAGGAATGATGCCATCTGGGTTATCGTTGATCGACTCACCAAGTCAGCTCACTTTCTGCCTATCAAAAGTACTTGGAGTGCCGACCGCCTGGCCCAGATCTATCTCAACGAGATTGTTCGACTCCACAGCGTGCCCGTATCCATTATCTCCGATAGAGATAGTTGATTCTTATCGCGCGTCTGGGAAAGCCTTCAGTCAGCAATGGGGACGAAGTTGAAGTTCAGCTCCGCCTACCATCCTCGGACAGACGGTCAAACAAAACGTGTCAACCAAATCCTCGAAGACATGCTACGACTATACGCCTTGGACTGGAAGACTAGTTGGGACATGCATCTACCGTTAGCTGAATTTGCATACAAGAATAATTATCAATCCAGCATTCAGATGGCGCCATATGAGGCATTATATGGGCAGAAGTGCAGATCTCCGATCTGTTGAGACGATGTTGGAGAACAGCAAATTCTTGGCCCGAAACTCATGGAGCAAACCATCCAGAAGATCCGTTTGACCCGAGAACGATTAAAGGTAGCACAGAGTCGTCAGAAAAGCTACTCAGACACACATCGATGACCTCTTGAGTTCTTGGAAGGTAATCGGATATTTCTTAAAGTCTTGCCCATGCGAGAAGTTACCAGATTTGGAGCAAAAGGAAAGCTAAGTCCAATATTTATTGATCGGTTCGAGATACTAAAGTGAGTCACCCCAGTCGCATATCAGATAGCCCTGCCATCGTTACTATCTGAAGTGCACGATATCTTCCATGTTTCACAGCTTAGGAAGTACGTATACAACCTGAGTCATATGGTGGATCTTGATCAACTGGATCTAAAGGCAGACTTGACTTCTGTTGAACATCCTGTGCAGATCTTGGATTATAAAGAGAAGCTGCTTCGAAGTCGTTCAGCTCCTCTTGTGCGCGTGCTTTGGCGAAATTATTCGGTCGAAGAATCTACTTGGGAGATTGAATTAGAGATGAGGGAAAGGTTCCCTTCATTGTTTCATAGTGGTAGGTTCTATTCCTAAGTTTCGTGGACGAAACTTCCAATTAGTTGGTTAGGATGTGGTGCCCTGTTCCCCCTATTCAGGGAGCGCGGCTAAGAAATATTAGTCGGTATCGTTCGATCGGGATAGATTGAAACAAGATCTTATCCTCGTTATAGATTTGCTTCTTCGGAATCAATTCCCATATTTAGTAGACCGTGCCCCGAGGATGGACTTAGCGGTAGAATCAAGAGGGATATCTCCGCTTAGAGTTTTCTTGCCTAGTTTTCGCTGTCGCTTTGTTGCTTTCGTGCTTTGAGTTAGTTTTCGAATTTGCTTGCGTTTTCTTGAACGGTTTCGATGGATTTCATTATTTTCGTTCGTTGAACTACACTTCAATTTCGAGCTTGGAAAGAGTGGAAGAGGTATTGATCAGCTGTTCATGGCAATACAGGTGATGTGCAGTAGACAATGTACGAGCGGAGTCCTGAGGCACCTCTTTTCTTTCCTTCTCTAAGCAACTTGTGAGTGGCTTATATTCGATTCAATTAACCCTTCTTCCAAGTCTTCACATCTAAAATCCTGCATTATTGCTTGTCCCGATCAAACGATACCAAAATAACTAAAAGATGTTAAGATAAAAAGGAATAGACTTGGACTACTTTATGCTTGTCAATCAACTTGTGAACGGTTATCTTATTGTGTTCTAGTTCGTTTAGAATGTTCTATACATGCTTCAATTTTAGTTAGAAATGCATACTTATTCTATAAATTGTTCTAAGTATGGAACCCACCTTGTTATACAATAAATTGTTCAGGAAGACTATGCAAAATTAATCATGCAAATGTTACTTGTCATGTACTCTTGTTGCCTCAACTGCATTAATTGATAACTTAGCCTAGACGTCGTTTGATCACAGACAACTTGTGCACAAGGTCATGGTTCTTGCGAACGGTCACTGGGGCACTGGCACCGATCTGGTCCGGACGAAACCCATTGTTTAGTCTCTTGTACTTGACAGGATGGCTTCCACGCACATTGTACTTTTGTTTTATATCATTCTCGCCAAAGACTATATCGTCCATTATGGCATCAAGCCAGTGATCCCCACGTATATTCAAACCTGTGCAAGCTAAATTGTGTCTTCGTGGCAAGAAAGGACATGGTAAGTATTGTGCGCAGGTAAAAGTTACCGAACGGTGGCAAGTTCATTTCAGAAATTTCTATATATACTGCTTGCTTGTAAAATGAACTAAGGCAAATAGAAAGACCACAAATGAGTTACATGCTTCATATAAACAACGTATTGATTGGTATAGTTGGGTTAGCTCGCCTTCACTAGTGTATTTCGATATACTGACCCTCGTTGATACAGGTTCCATGCACCAAGGAGATCCTGCGAGGAGCTGAAGTCACTTCCCAATCAAGTCCAGCTGCCGGCACGTCCTGATCGTGCCTATTTTGAAGCATTTGAAGACCTAGGAGCTAGCATACTTAACTCATGCAGCTCAGAGGAAAAGCTATTGTCCCGCCTGGAGGTCTTTAACATTTTGAAGTTTTAGTAAAGGATATAATGTACAGGACGACTATCTCATTTTGAGTCCACTTTTGTAAGCCCGTGCGGCAATTATATGACTCGTACAAGATTTTGTAAATAGATATTTATTATCAATAAAGAGAACTTTTCTATGTTTCAACTTTGTGTTTTAATTATCTGCGTACTCTGAATATGTGCTCGTTATGCAAAAAAAACCTAAGCCTTGTGCGGTGCGCAACCTAGGCACGCACGGCGTCACGTCCGGGGGACGACTATCGATTCCACAAAATTGGGACGTGACAACAACCACAGGCCAACACGAATTCTGGGATCCTAAAATGCCAAATAGGGTGAAACCGTCAGAGGAGAGCCTCAATCTGACATTATACGGATGCAAAGAAAAATCAGGATACTCTCGATTAAAGTGCTTCCATGCTGCTCCATCGGATGGATGATCCAATACTCCTTCGATCTGTTCCCGCCTGTGCCAACTCATATTTTCGACAGTCTCCTTCATATAAATAACCTATGCAACCGCGGCGTCAGAGGGGGGTAGTGTATCGAATCGGTCGACTTTCTTGCACCGGATATCTTTCCAGTACCAGTTTTCTTATAGTGATCAGCACCACAGAATCTGCACACTGCTTCATTTTTATCTTCTTTATAATACAATATGTACCTGTTATGACACGAATTAATTTTATCATATCACATACATAGCGATCTAACCATTATCATAGATCGGTAGAAGTCTGTAGGTAACTTGGCACCCTCCGATAAATTCTCTATAATCAACTCGATCAGTCGGTTGTAGCATTCTTGCGACATGTTAAAATCAGACTTTATGCTCAACAGTCTGGTGACTACCTCTAACAGTGAATGATCGCACAACCAGTATAGAATGGAGTCCTTGTATTCTCCAATAACTCCATAAACTTTGTAGCATCGGCATTCGATGCCTCCTCAGCTGCTTCATAATTGTTCGGATTGAAAGTAGGCCCCGCAGCATCGAAAACCATATTCACGTACCCGTCGTCAAAATCAGCATGCTCATGGACATTCATATATGGCTCCACATAAGGCTCATGCTACTACGATGCTAAAGGCACAAGCTCTCCGTATGATGTCCATTGATAGTAATTCGGAGTGAAACCCCTCGAGTACAAATGATATGTCACATCCACTTCTGGATGATATTTCAATTTACGATATTTCACACATGGATACTTAATTTTTGTACCGTCCATGTACTCAGGGAAAGCCTTGGCGAACTGCAGGAACTGCTCTACTCCCTCTATGTATTCATCCCGCATACCGCACATGTTATCAGGATGATGGTTGTACATCCACGAACGATGACGGAGGTAGCAATTCAGATACATTTCTAGATACTTCTGCAAAGATAAATAGACATCATTCAAGTATATTATCTAAATGTTCATCAAAGTGAGTATTTAATTTATATCGTTAGTATTCGAGTTGTGATGCGTGAGTATCCATATCGTAACTCATGAGTATCCATAAAATAAGTAAATAGATAAGTTTGATATTGATTTCTAAACCTAGTAGACATTTGGACAACTCTGATTTGAGGATATAGGTGTCGTCACGTATTCCTTGTGAGCCATTCATGTGGATATCGTATACCATGGTACACAATATCATATATTGATACTCTCTTGTATCTTGATATTAGGACACAGTTTCAAATATCCATGACATACTTGAAACTCGGTCTCTAGGTCAAAACTTAGTTATACTAAGATACATCTTTCACCCCTTGCTAACATCTATAATTAGGCACCAACACTTGATACTCAACACTAGCATATAACTCTCTCAACATTGGCCGATACTTTGATTTTCTAATTAAATGTACCTTTATATACAAAAGTTATCTAATATTCTCGCCATTTAGTTCTAGTTTTTCGTATTGCTCGTCATTGACCGATACTTTCGATATAGATATACTAGTTATCCTATATTTATATATAAACTCATATATAATAGTATCTTAGAATACCTTAGCTATTACTAGTATATTAACCCATTACCTAGACACTTACCTATTACATTGCCCTCAACTCCAATGCCTTAACCTATACTTGATATCTTAACTTAAAACTTATCTCTAACCATTATCAAATACCTTAGTAACTTACATTGGTAACTCAATACCTATACTTACCCATAAATTTACTCATTGATACTTGAGTACCATAGTATCATATCACTATGATACCCATGTATCGCTTACTTACCCACAAATTTACATTAGTAACATGATACCATGATACTTGCATTGGTAACAAATATAACCATTTAACGATACCATATAAATAGACATATAACCATTTAATGATACCGTATAAATACACATATAACCATTTAACCTTCCTTAGATATCCTAAATTTAGAGCCCATCATACACATATCACCATTTAATGATACCGTGTAAATACCAACTCATGTTAACATTTATATATCGTATATTAACAACGTGTCTGTGTTAACACATCTGCCAGGGTTAGGATTGTGTCATGTGTGTGTGTGTCCATATGTCCGGGTCCACGGGTCTGTGTTAACACAAAAGTGTGGATGTGTCCGTGCTACCAGAGAGAGATAGGGTGGGTTAGGGTTTACCTGAGGGAGCGGTCGGAGAGGCCAACACCGGGGATGGGGCGAAGGGGGTCACGGGAGCAGCCAAGCCGTGGGTGTCGCCGAGGTCAGGGGGGAGGGGACAGCCGGAGTCGGGGGAAGGGGGCAGTCAGAGTCGGGGCAGGGGGAGGGGACAGCAGGAGTCTGGGGGGAGGGGGAAGCCAGAATCGGGAGGGGAGGGGGAAGATCAAAATTGGGAATGAAATGTGAATGGGGGAAAATAAAAACTCAAACCCTATATGAAACACTTTAGCGACGTCAGATATAGACGTCGCTAAATGTCGCTATATTTTTACAATAATGCGACTTAAGGATACGACGTCGCTAAACGTCGATGTTATTAAAAAAGCGACGTTCAGCGACCCTGGGCGGCATTTATTTCCATAATACTAACTATAGTCGCGAAACGTCACTAAACGTCGCCAATAATGACGTATTGCGACGTTATTTCTGTTCGACGCTAATTTCTATAATGTTAGTGATGTCTTATCATGGAGTCGCTAAAGATGTCACTAATTTGAGCTATTTTGGTAGTGAAAACTATCAGAGAATGTACTCGCTTGTGGTCCTGAGCAAATGGTGTAACTCGGTGTCCAAGTTGGTGTCATACACACCTATATATGAATGACATGTCAATTGGGTGTAATAAAATGATAAATGAACTAAAATGCACTAAATATGCTTTTCTAGGTCATTTCTAGCTAAACTAGGTTAAACTAGTCAATATTAGTCAAAACTAAGTCATACCTATATTTCTAGGTTAAAGTAAAGTAATTAGTCCATATTAGCCACTAACTAGCTAACATTAGCTAATATTAGTTTTATTAGCTAATAGCACTACTATATATTTATAGACTAGATACTATGATACTCTATGTATCTATATACACACTATAACTTTTATATATATATAATTTTAATCACAAACTTAGTGTCATGATATCACATATACTATATACTCAAGGTATTTAGGATATTCCCAATTCCCTTAGCCCTCACTTAAGCCTCAACCTTACTTGATACATTAGGTACTATCTCATGAAGGCTAGCTACCCCAAGATACTTTCTAGTATCCTACTGATACTACTACACCCCCTTATCTATATTACCTTAACTGTAATAATAGTACCTAACCCACCTGACCAATACATTAGCTATTAGTACTTACCTTACCCCCAATCAATATCTTAATATCATTTCTCATTGATGCTTAGAGTATCACGTTAATATCTATCTAGTGTATCATACTAAACACTACCCACCCTCACATTACTCAACTTACCTTAACTTACATCCATACCACTATAGATCAACTCCATCCTTCACTGGTATAGGTAAACCATTGTACACATATCATCCTGCCATTGTACCCAGGTAACTCCATTTTTTTTAATCCTGAACATCACAAATTAGCACTACTAACTAACCAAGCTGCACACAAGCATCAGACTGACACCGATGCATGTTGACACTCAAGACACAAGCCTTACACTCACAGTCACCACACTCTCAACACACTCACCTACAACTCCCCCTCTTCCCTCGCTGTTACTGGTGATGCTTACCTGTTCTTATCCCCCACATTGTTATCTCCCCCTCTTAATTGAACTGTGTACTGCACAAAATATGCACAGACACAGCAGCACACTTATACCGTTGCTGCCCTCATTCCTTGATGTGCTACACAGCTCTATTCACCTGCCTTGACACAATTTGTACAACATTTGTGTGATGTGCACAACACAGCAACAAAACCTCTAACCCGACTGTATTACCTCAAAGTAGCAGCATCAAAGTACTTCCCAATCCTACCTGCACCATATTACCACCACAAGCAAGTCTCCCCAACCCGACTAATACCCATTCCTACACCATAACACAGCCAACACACCTACACTGGCAGCAACACACACACACATGCTTAGTGCCTACCCGACACTCCTGTACTCACTGCAGTGCACGACTAAACTGCACATCACCATCACCATCACCTACACACAAGCACTTAGGCCTCACATGTATAACATATACACACACACACACACATTAGTTATATATGTGTACATATATATATATAACAATTATATAACACATAATTATAGGCATATATGTGATACACTTGTACCAAGTGCATTCATTCAAATACTTGACTTGCACATGTGAGATGCTATATGATTCACTCTCAATTGAGATACCAAAACTCTCAATTCTCCACAGTTACTATTCACACATATCATAATCATCATAACACAACTAAAGTAACTTGCTACAAAAAAATTTGAAGAGTAATTACACAAATCATCCAAAATGAATCCCGTATCATACCGTATTACAAAATATCATGATACGCATCAATCTTGAAATTCTCCCAAAATGGGCACAAATCTCCATGTAGAAATCACAATAAAGATTCTATGAACCTACTTCTTGTTCCTATGGGTAGTCCTAAGCCAAGGAAGATTTTCTAATGGTTAAATGCGTGAATTAGAGTTTAAATTATAGGAAAAAATCAAAATTTACCTATTGGGAGATGAATTTCCAATGAAATGCTTAATATGACACAATTAGGACAAAAGCTCATTGCCAATTACTCCTTCTTCAAGTGCTCCTTGCAATCCAAGCTCCAATGCTCCTTAGATGATGTAATTGAAAGAAAATAAGAGTAAATTAGGATAAATTTGGTGGAGGATGAAGTAATTTAGGAAAAAACACAATTGGGGATATAGAATGAATGAATTAATGTGAGAGAGAGAGAGAAAGAGAGAGAGCTCCCTCTTGTGGCTGGACCCCTTTCCCCCTCTCCAAGCAACATGTAATATCAAAGTTACCCCCCACTAATTAGTTATGAGGTATAATTAGGAAGGACTATATTAGAAAGCTTCTAATTCTACATGAAACTAATATAATCTCATTAATTAATTAAAGAGAAATAGTCTAATGGGCCTAGCCCAATATTGGGCTCAAAGTGTCATAATAATCTAATTTGGTCCACTAATGACAAGTCCAAATAATAGACTAGTCCGCTAACTAATAAATAAATAGCACAACACAATATAAATAATTAGTAACACAATATATAAATATTTAATCACTAAATATAAAATATATTAAATAACAAAAATACTCTCATCTAGAAATGTGGTAGTGACACTTCTATACCTTCTTGCCACTGCTCTGTTGTACTGTAAATGGGTAGTAACTGTCTGCTGCTAGGCAGTCCCATAATACCATATTTTCCCCCTTCTCAATGCTTCCACCTTGCTATGCTGAAACATCAAGCAATTGTTGTTGCTCACTCTCCCCTTGCAGTCCCCCAATCCATCACTGCAAAGCCAATGCAGTACACAAAGTGCATTGCAACCTTCAACACAGCATGCTATGCACATTGTGCACCCCCTCGTACACAGACCTTACAGCCATATAACCATGCCCCATATATATATATATATATATATATATATATAGTAAATTATATAAAATATATATACAGTGAATCTAACACTTGAAATAGGTACATAAACACACCTATACTAAATATCAAACACTAGGTGTACACACTTGAGTGTCACACACAAGCTTGTGATACTCACTCAAATCACTCCTAAACACCACCAAGTCATCATGACACATCTAAAATACCAAAAGCAATATAAAATAATGAGGAATGACCCATTAGGCATTCCATCAAACACTTTGTGTGCCACCCCAGAGTTTTTTTCAAATGGATACAAAACTCAATATAACTTTCTCCATATGCCTCCTATGCACATAGTTCTTCTTTCCATGGGTAGTCCTAAGCCAAGAAAGGGTTCTTATGAGTTTATTACACCATTCTAGAATTAAAATGACAAGAAAATAAGATTTTACCTATTGGGAGATGGTTTTCCAAAGTAGCTCATTCAAGTGGGCACAAGAGTGAGGAATGAACACCAACTCCTAGCAAAACTCCTCTGCTACTAGCCTCTTGAAATCTTCAAGCTTCTAGCTCATTTTGGTGATGAGAATGAGAGAGTTTGGGATTGGCTTAGAGAAATTTGGTGGAGGAAATAAAGGAATTTGAGGAAAAAATAAATGAGGGAGAAAATAAATTAAGTGGAATGAATTAATGGAGGCTCTCCCCCCTCTTATTAGGGTTGGCCACCTTAGGGTTAGGGTTGGCTTGGTTCAAAATGTCTAAAATGTCCTCCAAGTTGTCATGAAGAGTTATTTAATAAATGAGGGTTTAACTAAGAGGGTTTCTAATTTAATTACAAAGGATTATTGATCATTCTTTCTAATTAAATTAGTCAACCATGACTAAACTAATTGGTTCCACTAATGGTCGTGACAAGTCTAGTTGAGTTCACTTAGGTTCAATAACAATTAGTCTTAACTAAGGGGTTAACATACAACCATCATCTACATTAAATATTTATATATATACAACTATAACAATTATTATGAAATAAAGATATATCAATAAATATTAATCCAAAATAACAAAAATATTCCTATCCTGAAAAGTGGTAGTGACAATTGCAATAAAATAATTGGATATCATTTGTGTAGATAGGATTTTTTTATGTTGACTAATTTTCCCAATTGAGATTGTCAAAAATTTCATGGTAGTCAAAAAAGATGTTAAAGTTAATTGGTTGATCAGAAATCACATTTCGTTGATAGAAGCCTTCATACTAATCGTTTGACATGGCTAATGAACAAAATTGATGACGATCAAATTAATTTCCCTATAGCCTAGGGGGCTAAAAGGTTTAACATCCTTAGGAGGATTTGAGAAAAATGTAGACGCATCAAACTGTTGGTCTTAATGAGTACGCTTCGTCCTGTTTTCACCATATTGTGGAGCCATATAAAAATGAAAAAGAGATGATAGAACAAAATTATACCTCAAACTGAATGAAACCTTGAAGAACACCTATGCTCCTCAAGAAAACTCTAGATTTAGGTAAAAATCTACGGTTTTAAGAATAGAAAAAGAGTCTAAGGTTTTGAAAGCTTGGTGGAGAGGATGAGAGGAGGCAGTCGAAGTCGGTTTCTGTCTAGGGTTTTAGTGAAAAGAAATAAAAATAAGATCCAAAACATAAGTAAAAATGGCATAGACTTGTTTCTGACCCGAATACCCAGGGACAAATTTGGTCTGAATCCAGTTTGTAGGGTCCAGAATGTTTCTGCCAAATAGATACCAAATTCGCTCCGAATTCGGTTGTCTCAATATCAGAAATCGAATTCTGGCCTAATTCAGTCCATCTCCGACATAAAAAAAATATAGATTTAAATTATAGATTGGTCCAAAATGCCAAGTTCTTGACAAATGAAATTTAAACTATCCTCGGTTAGAGACTTATTAAAAATATTCGCCAGTTGTTGTTTAGTGTTTATAAAGTATAAATAAATGTTTTTGTGTTGTTGGTGATCACAAATGAAATGATGTCTAATTTCTATATGTTTAGTGTGTGAATGACATATTGGATTCTTAGTGAGATTGATAGTGCTAGTGTTATCACAATAGATGGAGATAACATTGAAAGACAAGTGATAGTCCTCAAGGGTTTGTTTCATCCACGAAATATGAGCACAACAACGATATGCAGGTATATATTCAGCTTCAGTGGTTAGAAAGTGTTACTAAATTTTATTTCTTACTAAACCATAAGACCAAAGCTTTTTCCAAGAAATGACATGTGTCGTTAGTACTTTTCTGGTCAACCTTGCTTACCGCAAAAGTCTGCATCCGAATAACCAATTAGGTCTAAGAACGTAGTTTTGGGATACCATAGGACCACTGTTAAAATTCCTTTATGGTATCAGATACGTTTAAATGCGCACAAGTGTGATTCTTCAGAATTAGCTTGATATCTAGCACAAAGAAAAATACTAAATATTATATCGGGACGACTAGCATTTAAATAAAGTAAACTACCAATCATACCTCAATACTTACTTATATCAACTAATTTGTCATGTTTGTCTTGATCAAGGTTAGTTGAAGTTGTTATTGGAGTTCCAATAGGCTTGACATAATTAATATAGGCACTGACCGCTACTTGTAAAGAGGGAGATTCCTTAGTCATAATTACTTTAGTATAATTATGACAAAGATCTTGTAGCGTGTGCTTCGATCTTAGTGCGCATTCCTTGAAAACATAAGCATCGGAGACAATGTCAGTATTTATTTAATATAGGATGGAGGAAGCATTGTGTAGGCATGGAACTCCTCGATGTGACGGTTGCACTGACCGTAAAGTGTATTCATAAATGGAGAATCATGATTCAATACATTAATTATGGTGGAGTGAACACTGCGCCGACTCCTCGATTCAATAACCGAATCTGACTCTTCGTAGAATATGAAGGATTTTGTCAGTTTTGGTAGAGCTCATTCTTTAATGTGTGATGCTTCGTATTTAATGGGAGGGCTCAACCGAAAACGAGATAAATCCAACAGGAATACTATATATCCGAAAAATCTATATTTCTGAAAATCGAATCTTCGATAATTAAATTCTCTCAAAATTATATTTCCATGTTTGGTGACTATATAAGTATTCCTCGAAAAAATAAAAAAAATGATAAATAAATATTAAAATTAAAAATTGTTAAAAAAAACTAAGAAAAAACAAAAAAATCTTAAAAAAAAAATCATTCTAAGGAAAAGAAAAAGGATAAAAAAATTTGAAAAAACAAAAATAAATAAAAAATGATAAATAAATAAAACCGAGGAAACAAAAAAAAAATTAAATGAAAAAAAAAACACAAAAACAAAAATCATTCTTAAGAAAATGAAAAAGATACAAATAAATGAAAATAAATCTTAAAATATGAAGGAAAAAAAACTGAAAATAAACATATAAACAAAAAAATTTGAGAAAGGATAAAAAATCAAAAATAACAAGAAAAAAAAAGAAAAAAATTTAAAAATAGTATAGAAAAAAATAATACAATTTTTTTGTCCAGAAAAAAAAAAAACCTACGTATTCCTTAAGAATAGGATTCTCACGTTTTATGGATAAATTCGCAATTTTCAAAAATAAATTTTTATAGTCTAAAGCAAACATAAGAACAAATTTTAACCATAAATTTGTCCGAAAATAAAATAAAATTCCGTTTACAGGTGCCCCTTAAAACCGACTTCAGAAAAGCATATATAATTATTCTATGGAGGACTTCAGAAAAGTTATGTTCCCGACATTATTTTCTCTTAGTTGTGGTATGCTCCTCCAGATATTTGTTCTGCAATCCGCAAGCATATCAAAGAGAAACCTTCTTGATCAAGTAACTGGAATTGCATGTTAGGGTCATACTTTATTCTATATGCTAGAATTATTTTCTTGATCAAAAATATGCTAGAATTATTCTATATCTTAAAAATATTTCATATATTATTATTAATGCCAAATAACTAAAAAGAAAGCATATAGAATGGAAAGTGTATTCTTCCATGTACAGAATTCTAGAAGCTTCTCGGATCTTGGTAGGACCACAAAAAATGGTGTGTGACATTCTCCCCCACCTAATGTGTTGACGTTCCCGTCACACACGTCCGCTGAGGAACGCTTGGATCTAGTCCTCGAACTGATGTAACGTGTCAGCATGTTCCCAGCTAGATTCGCTGTGCGGCATTTCTTTCCACTTGATGAGATACTCCACATATGGAAAGACTCCTCTTCTTTGTCGAACGACGTAGTCATGGTCGTCGTGGGCCGCTTCGAAACTCCTCGCTGAGGGTCCTCCAAGTCTGCATGATAAGGCTTGAGGCAGCTTGAATGGAAGACATGGTGAATCTTCAGCTTGACAGCCGGGGAGCTCGAACTTGTAGCAACTTTGCCTACATTCATAAGGACGGAGAAGGGGCATTCATTCTTGTGAATCAGTCCCTTGTGCATCTTGCGGAACACCTTCAATTGCTGTAGTTGAAGCTCGACCATCACCAAGTCTCCTTCCTTGTACTCAACAAGTCTTCGCTTGACAGCCGGGGAGAATGTCATCTTGTGTGCGGCTTTCTCCAGGAATGCCTTGAAAATATCCGTCTTTACCCTAAAGTCCGAGAAAAACTGGTGAGCCGCGGGACTTTTTTCCGACGTCCCCGTACTCAGTGTGTGCAGGACGAGCGATTGTCCACCCATTACCAACTCAAACGGGCTATTGTGGGACGACCCGCTCCTTTAGAGATTGTAGCAAATGTCACTACCCAATCCTAGAAAATAGGTTTTTTTTTTTAATTTGGTAAATTGTGTATTGATCATAAATAATTGTATTTATATTTAATTAGTTGGTTGTATTATTTTTATTGGTTGTTTTAATATTTTGGCTAGTCTGGACCCATGTGAGACCCAACCAACACCCTTGTCAGACTTATTTATTGGTGTATAATTATTATTATTATTTTTAATTATCTAGCGGTGTTGTTTTGGATTAGTTAGAATGGTTTAAGGAAATCCCAAACTTAAACCCTATTTTGGATGACTTAACTTAGGGGTATTTTGGACTTTGTGTTTACCACAAACCCTAACCCTATTTTTCTATACATGGCCGGCCATAACCACACCCCCTCCCCTTCATTTCTATTCTACCCACTTCTTTTTCCACTCACCATTCTCCTTCTTCACCTCTTCCCTTTAATTTTCTCCAAATTCCAAGTAAGTTCTTCACTTCCTTCCATTTACTTTTCTCCATTCCAAGTAAGTATTTCACCTTCCCCCTCTTCCTTCATTTATTTCTTCTATAAATACAAAACCATAACCTTTCATTTTCCTCTAACCTAGGTGTGTAGAGCCTAGACTTGGTGTGGAAGCTTGATTTGAATATTTTGAGATTTGGAGGCTTGGTGTGGTGAATTTGAGAGTTTTTGGAGACTTTGACCTTGGAATTTAAACTCCCAAGAGATAAACCCTAACTTTTTTATTATTGATTGCTTTAATATAGTGTAATTAGTAGTTTAAAACCTTCCTAGACCTTAAGGCTATCCATGGGAGAAAGTTAGAGCTTCTTTGGTTGTGTTTGGAGACTTTGACATTAGGTTTTGTGTCAATTTTGGGTGAAATCCGAGATTGGCCCAATTTTGGATGATGCCCTAGGTTAGACGGACCTAGGTAGACATGCTTGGATGTCTTGAGGGTAAATACGTGTCCCCGTTCGGATACGTGAGGTCGTATCGCAAAATTTTGGGCGTTTTGGACGATTTGGGGGTTTTTTCTTCGTCGTGGATTCCACGTGCATGTGGAATCTTGCCACGGACCTAGAATCGGAGAGTTAGTATTTTTTTTGAGGTTATAGACATCGATTAGAACTCGTGGATAAATTTTGGGTCAATTTTGAGTAGATTTGGTGTGCGTTTCACGAGGTATCGCGAGCCGCACTCCACGTGTTCGTCGAAATGACCAAATGGCCATTTCGACTTGGTTTCTAGGTTTTGGACTTGTGCGCGGGTTGGTTTAGCCTTGGGGAGTGTGTACTAGAGTTTTTGAGTTATATTTTATATATATATGTGTGTATATATATGTATATGGGTGATTGTGCGTGTGTTGGTGTGGTTGTGTGTGTGTTTGAGTGTGTTTGTGTGTGTGTTTGTGTGTGAGTGTGTGGTTATATATATATATATATATATATATATATATATATATATATATATATATATATGTGTGTGTGTGTGTGTGTGTATGTGTGTGTGTGTGTGTGTATATATGTGTGTGTATATATATGTGTATGTGTGTGTAGTCTGTGTTGTTTGAGAGGGTGAGTGAGATAGGGAGAGTGAGTTAGAGATGAGGGAGAGATGAGAAGAGCAGCAGCAGCTTGTGGCAGCAGCAGCAGCATGGAGCATCAGTAGCAGTAGGAGTAGCAGCAGCAGAGTTTAGAGAGGAAGAGATTATATATATATATATATATATATATATATATATATATATATATATATATATTTATAGGTTTAGTTAACTAGTTAGTTAGTTAGTGAGTTGAGACGGGTAAGGTAGGTATCTCAATATCTTGAGATATCAAGGTATCGACGGTAACTTGAGATACTCAAGGTATTGGGTATCGGGGCGAGGTATTGGACGTTTGCCTAGGAATGAGATTAGAGTTGGTTTTATATATATATATATATATATATATATATATATATATATATATATATATATATATACGTATTAGTATATGTATTAGAGGGTATAGACGAGGTATATAGCGTAGGTTGAGATATCGGATACCGAGGGTTATCCTGGTATCTCAAAGAGGCGAGTTTGAGGGTTTACTAGCTTAATGCCCTAGTTTTGACCTAGAATTTTAAGGACACCCTAGTTTGACCTAGATTTGACCATAATTGTCCCCGTTGACCGCCAAAGTCAACGTTTGACCTAGTTTCGGCCTAGAGTTGACTTTTTGGACCCTAGGTTGACTTTTTGACCCATATTTCACCAGTTTAACCCGTTTGACCTAGAATAACCCTAGAAGCTTATTTTTAGTTATTTTATATCTGTTTAACCCTTTAGAACCCCGTTTAACCTTGTTTTTCGCAATAGGTCCTTGCGACGCCAGTCCGGATCTCGATCTTCGCCAGTTGCTCAGGACGTCAGGCGAGTACCTACCTCTGATTGTTTTCATTTCATGATAGCGTATATATCACCTATTCTAGAACTGTAATACATGATTCTGACATATTGTTTCACGAGCTGGTACTAGTTGGATCACGTCATGAGATGTTATCCCCCTTACCGTGTTTAGCGGGTACTCTATCACGTGTATTTTATCATGTGCTTCGGGTATTGATTCTCATGTGCTATCATGTGCTTCGTGTGCTCTCGCCTTCATATGCGCGAGTTATTTATCGTGTACGTAGCGTATCGTGGTTGGATCCAAGAGTATTAGTGGGAGAGGGGAGTAGAAGTTGGTTATGTAATCAAATCCAAACTGTATTCATGTGTATGTCGGTAATGCAACTCACGCATAATGGAGTCAACGTAGATTAAATCATGTGCAACCTAAGCCGATCACATAACCAACTTGTGTCCAAGGCACTTAGCTAGTATTCCTATTTTCTCACATGCAGTTACTTCTCTACTACTTGTATTGTTCCACAGTTTTATATTGCAGTTACTTTATCAGTTCTACCATATATTTACTTTCTTGTGCATCTTGTATTCTTTTCTATTGCTAGTCATATACAGCTTACCATGTATTTGGAGTTGCTTTCAGAGTTATGTACTTTGCTCCAGTCCTGATTGGATATATTTTTTTCAGAGGATCCTGAGAATTTTTGCCCGACCTACTACGGGCCAGGTGTCAACGAGTGTTGCGACCCTGAGATTGAGGAGGAGCCCGTCCCAGCTGAGGAGACGCCGCTAGCGCCCTAATATAGCTAGGTGGGTTTCACTAGGTTTGTTCCTAGTTGGTGTTTTGATGACTGTATTATTATTTTTATTTTGCTACTGTGAGATGTTGTAGACTCTTAGACTTTGACTGTATATTTTGGATATTGTACTTACTCTCTTTGGTTATTTGTTTCTTTGTTGATATCTTATCGTTCTTTACTCTTCCCCTAGTTATTGTGATTGAGTTTATATATATATATATATATATATATATATATATATATATATATATATATATTATATTGTTGCCCTCCTTTTTGAGAGGTTATCTTGACAGGTCATTGTGAGATATAGATAGTTGTGACCTAGAACGGACCTAGACAGCATTTTACTGCCGATTCTGCGGCGTAGGCTGGACGTACCGACGACTCATGCCCAATTTTTCGGGTGAGGGTCGTGACATATTTTTGGTGGTGGCCCATGCAGGCCTAGTTTTAGGTCTACATGCTATAAGATATAGGATATAGGCTGAGAGGGAGTGTGCTCAATCACAACTAGGACCCTTCCTGATTTTTTGCTATCTTTAATTTTTCTGAAATTATTTTTCTTTGAAATATTATTGTCCTTCCTTGATGATATCGTATCTTGCACCGTATTGACTTCTTTTGATCTGTGTTCAGGATGCCTCCGAAGACACGGTCTCATCGCACCGTTCCAGCAGCTGCCACCAAGAGGTCTGCTACCTCTCGTCCTGCTCGACTTCAGGCAGCTGCTACCGCTCCACTCACCACTCCTGCGGTTGAGGGAGCATCTGCTTCTCTCGGAGATTCTCATCCACCTGTCGATCTGAGAGCTAGCCCAGTTGTTCCGGTGGTACCTCCTCCACCACCTCCTGTACCGGTAGACGCGGCCCAGTTGTTTGTGTTCTTCACGGAGATGATGGACGCGCAGCACCGCCAGGTGGACGTGATGAGATTGGACATTGAGAATGTTCACCAGGTGGCCATGACGGCAGTAGACAGAGTGGCTCAGATCCAGCCACAGGCAGAGCAGGCTCAGCATCCGAGACCGGGCAGCATCATTGACTTCCAGATGATGCAGCCCAAGGAGTTCCAGGGTACAGAGGGGTTCCTGTACATGGATGACTGGATTGAGCACATTGAGGGGATCTTCAAGCTGGTACTGATCCCAACCAGCATGCAGCTAGAGGCAGCGGGCAGCCAGATGTTCGATCTTATCCTTACTTGGCACCGTACTGACACGAAGATAGCAGTACTGGGACTTACTTGGGAGGCTTTCAAGAAGCTTTTCAAGGAGAAGTTCTTTCTGGATGTGGCTCTCAGGGCCTTGGAGAGCCAATTTGAGGCACTCGTCCAGGGGAGCATGTTGGTGGACGAGTATGTAGCAGAGTTCTGCCGTCTGGACAGATTTATAGAGGGCTTGAGCGAGGCAGTGAAGGCGCGAAAGTTTCGTAAGGGTTTGGTCATGGCGGTCAAGTCCTTGACTAGGAGTGACCGCGAGGCAACCTTCGAGCAGATTATGAGTGATGCTCAGAGGGCTGATGACGACTTGGAGCTGAAGACCAAGAGGAGTAGAGATGCTCCCGGAGCATGCAGCAGTGCGGGCCCAGCCAAGAGGCTGTTCCAACAGACTCAGCAGTACCAGGGTCAGGGTCGTGCGCCTTTCCGGCAGGCGCCCCAACAGCGGAGGCAGGGACAGCAGCAGGGTCCGAGGCAGCCCATCATTTGCCCTTTCTGTAGGAAGCCAGGGCACGGATGGGACATTTGCAGGAAGAGGCTGGGCAGATGCTTGTTATATGGTGCAACTGATCACCAGTTGAGGGATTGCCCTTCAGCACTCGCTCGTACAGCTCAGGGCAGAGGAGCCGCTCAGAGGGGACCAGCCAGAGCACCTGTAGTACAGCAGAGAGGAGAGCCTTTGCAGACTCAGCAGCAGAGGTTTGCCCAGCACCAGCACCAGCGCCGGGGAGGACAGCGAGGGCGAGATTTTATCCTGACTGTAGAGGAGGCCGAGTCCGTTGGTGACGTGATCTCAGGTTCTGTTTTTCTTGATTCCATTTTAGCACTTGCTTTATTTGATTTCGGTGCTTCCCATAGCTTTGTGTCTGTATCTTTTATTTTTAGACACGATCTTGTTGCTGAACCTTTAGCTAGACTCTGCAAGATCACGACCGGGGGTGGTATCATCCTAGTCAGTGATGTCTGCAGAGACCGGAGAGTTACCTTGGGAGGCCGGGAGTTGAGTGTGTGCCTACTCGTAATGCCACTTCCGAGCTATAATATTGTACTCGGGATGGATTGGTTGAGTATGCACTGTGTTAGTATAGATTGTCGTGGAGGTAGAGTGTTGTTTAGTCCATCGGGAGAGCCAGAGTTTGAGTTTGTCAGAGGAGCAGCGGAGCAGAGCGAGTAAGTCTTCTGCAGAGCCCTGGTGGTAGAGCAGAGGTTGCCACATCCATTGATAGTGGAGTTCATGGATGTCTTTCCGAAGGAGTTGCCAGGGTTACCTCCGGACAGAGATATGGAGTTCTTTATAGACTTGGTGACAGGCGCGGAGCCGATATCCCAGCAAGTCTATAGAGTCAGCAACAGTGAGCTGGTAGAGTTGAAGAAGAGGTGGATGAGCTTCAGGACAAGGGCTTTATCAGATCTAGTTCTTCTCCGTGGGGTGCTCCGGTACTTTTTATGCCGAAGAAGGATGGGTCGATACTTATGTGTATCGACTACAGGGCTCTGAACAATCTTACAATCAAGAACAAGTATCCGCTGCCCCGTATTGATGATCTCTTTGACCAGTTGAGCGGAGCGATGGTATTTTCCAGGATTGATCTGAAAACAGGCTACCACCAGGTGAAGGTCAGGAGGTAGGATATTCCGAAGACAACTTTTCGGACTAGGTATGGACAGTATGAGTTTATGGTGATACCGTTTCGGTTGACTAATACCCCGACAGTATTCATGAATCTGATGAACAAGGTGTTCCATCAGCATCTGGATAGTTTTATGGTGGTGTTTATAGATGACATCTTGGTGTATTCGAAGACTCCAGAGGAGCATGAGGAGCATCTTAGGATAGTGCTGGAGATTCTCAGAAAGGAGAAGCTTTATGGAAAGCT
The DNA here is from genome assembly GCA_036927795.1 of Iris macrosiphon. Lineage (NCBI taxonomy): Eukaryota > Viridiplantae > Streptophyta > Magnoliopsida > Asparagales > Iridaceae > Iris > Iris macrosiphon. Next base: position 169,715,488 of record JAYESA010000005.1, on the reverse strand, counting down.
TTTGAAGTGCGAGTTCTTCCTTGACAAGGTTGAATTTCTTGGTCATGTGGTGACAGGAGAGAGGATCTCGGTGGATCTGAGGAAGATCATGGCAGTTGAGGCATGGAGTGCTCCGAGTTCAGTAGCAGAGGTCAGGAGTTTCCTGGGGCTGGCAGGTTACTACAGGAGATTTGTTTAGGCTAACCCGGAAGGACATAGAGTTTGTTTGGTCAGATGAGTGCCAGGTCGCCTTTGATGAGCTGAAAAGGAGGTTGACTGTCATGCCCCGATTCCGTGGAATCGATAGTCGTCCCCCGGGCGTGACCGCCGTGCGGGCCTAGGTTGCGCACCGCACAAGGCTAAGTATTTCGTTTTGCATAGCGAGCACATATTCAGAGTACGCAGATAATTGAAACACAGATTTGAACATGGAAAGGTTCTCTTTTATTGATAATATGAACATCTATTACAAACTCCTTGAACTGAGACATAAGGATTGCCTCTATGGGCTTACAAAAGTGTTGACACAAAATGAGATAGCAGTCCTGTACATTACATCCTTTACTACTACTCAAAATATAAGACCTTGGGTCGAAACGACTGCCTTGCCACGAAGCTGCATGGTTGCTTGGTGGCTAGCTTCTTCTTCAAAAGGCTTCTTCTTCAAAATGCGTCAAAGGTGGCACGATCGAGGCGTGCCTACAGCTGGACTGGAATGGGGGTTTGTCTCCTGCTCCTCGCTCGGTTCTTCCTAGCGCGGGGAACCTGTTTCAACGAGGGTCAGTACATCGAAACGTACTGGTGAAGGCAAGCTAACCCAACTATACGAGTCAACACGTTGTTTTAATGAAGCATGCATATTTACGGTGGGTTTCTATCTTGCCTTAGTTCATTTTACAACAAGACATAGATATAGAATCATTGAAATGACCCGTCACCGTTCGGTGACATTTACCTGTCCGTCCGAACCACCTGCATAATACTTACCTTGCCTTCCCTGCCAAGAAGACACAAGTTAGTAGCAACAGGTTTAAATATACGAGGGGATCACTGGCACGTTGCCATAATGGACGGGCTAGTCTCGGGACGGAATGGCATGCGGCGCAGGGAACAGGAGGCGCCACAAGCCACTCAATCTGAAGCAGGCGACTATCGTGAGTTCCGTCCGGATCGGATCGGTGCCAGTGCCCCAGCGACCGTCCGCAGGAACTAAGACCTTGTGCACAAGTTGTCCGTGATCAACGCAGTACACTAAGTTAACATTTGAGGCAAATCAGGCACAGGGCAATAACAGGGCAAGATCTACTTTTGCATAGTCTTCCTGTTGAGTTATTGCATTGAAAATGAGTTCTATACATAGCACAGTTTTTAAGAAGAAATATACATTCTAACTTATATTTATGCATATGATGAACATTCCAAACGAGCAAGCATATAAGTAAATAACCGTTCATGAGTTTCATTTGACAAGCAATATTTCCCAAGTCTATTCCCTTATTATCTTGATATCTTTTAGTTATTTACTTGGTATCGTTTGATCGGGGCAAGCACGAACACGAGATTTAGATGTGAAGACTAGCAAGTAGGGCTAGCTAATCGGGTTGGTAGCCACTCACTTTGGTAGTTGGAAGGAAAAGGAAAGAAGTGCTTTAGGCGTCCGCTCGAGCGACGACTACAGCTGGTTCACCTGTATTGACACGAACAGCTGATCAGTACTTCTTTCTCTCTTTCCCTTATCGGAATTGAAGTGCAGTCCTAAGAATGAAAGCAATGAAATCCATCGAAACCATTCAAGAAAACCCAAGCAAATTCGAAAACCAACTCAAGGCACGAAAGCAACAAGCGACAGCGAAAACTAGGCAACAAAGAATACAGCGGAGAGGTCCCTCCTGACTCTGCCGCTAAGTCGATCCTTGGGGCACGGTCCACTGAATATGGGAATCGATTCCGAAGAGACAAATCCATAACGAGGATGAGTTCTTGATTCAATCTATCCCGATCGAACGATACCGTCTTGTATTTCTTAGCCGCGCTCCCCGAATAGGGGGAACGGGGCACCACATCCTACCCAACTAATTGGAAGTTTCATCCCGAAACTTAAAGAATAGAACCTACCACTAGAAAATAGTGAGGGGAACCTTTCCCTCATTTCGGATTCAAGCCCCCAAGTAGATTCTTCGACGGAGTGATTCCGCCAAAGCATGCGCACGAGAGGAACCGAGCGAGTCCGAAGCAGCTTTTCTTTTCTATCCAAAATTTGCACAGGCTGTTCTACATACGTCAAGTCGGCTTGAAGGTTCAGTTGGTCCAGGTCTACCACATGGCTCGGGTCGTACACATATTTCCTAAGCTGTGAAACATGGAATATATCGTGTACGTCGGATAGGGATGGTGGTAGAGCAATCTGATACGCAACTGAGGCAACCCGCTTTAGTATTTCGAACGGGCCGACAAATCTTGGACTTAGCTTTCCCTTCGCTCCGAACCTGCTGACCCCTCGCATGGGCGAGACCTTAAGGAATACCCGGTCACCTACTTGAAACTCTAGCGGTCTCCGATGAACATCCGCATAGCTCTTCTGACGACTTTGAGCTATCTTTAATCTGTCCCGAATCAGCCAAACCTTCTGGACGGTCTGCTCCACGAGCTCAGGGCCAAGTACTTGCCGCTCCCCGACTTCGTCCCAACAGATAGGAGATCTACACTTCCGCCCGTATAGCGCCTCATACGGCGCCATTTGAATGCTTGATTGATAGCTATTGTTGTAAGCAAATTCGGCTAGAGGTAGATGAAGGTCCCAACTAGTCTTCGTGTCCAAGGCGTAGAGTCGCAGCATGTCTTCGAGGATCTGGTTGACGCGCTCTGTTTGGCCATCGGTCTGTGGATGGTAGGCGGAGCTGAATTTCAACTTCGTCCCCATTGCTGACTGCAGGCTTCCCCAGAAACGTGATATGAATCGACCATCTCGATCGGAGACTATGGTTACGGGCACGCCGTGGAGTCGGACGATTTCGTTGAGATATATCTGAGCCAGGCGGTCGGCACTCCAAGTAGATTTGATAGGCAGCAAGTGAGCTGACTTGGTGAGTCGATCGACGATAACCCAGACTGCATCATGTCCCCGTTGCGTCCTCGGCAAGCCAACAATAAAGTCCATCGTTATATCATCCCATTTCCACTCCGGAATAGCAAGGTTCTGAAGCTCTCCGCCTGGTTTCTGGTGTTCGGCCTTTACTCGTTGACAAGCCATGCAATGTGACACAAACTGCGCCATATCCAGTTTTAAGCCGTGCCACCAAAATATCGTGCAAAGATCCCGATACATCTTAGTACTACCCGGATGAGAAGTATAACTAGAATAGTGAGCTTCCGTGAGTATCTCTTGTCTGAGGGCCGCGTCGTTCGGAACACATAGTCTTCCCTTTACTCGAAGCATCCCATCCGCGCTTACTGCAAAGTCGGACGCCTTTCCTGCCAAGATGAGGGCATGTATCTTCTGCAGGAACGGGTCGTCCTTCTGAGCGGCCTTCACTTTGTGTAACAAGTCGGGCTCGAGGCGCAGTTGAGCTACTTGTGCCCACTTCTTATATCTTATTTTCAGTGTGATACCCAGTGATTCAAGATCTCGGCGCAGCCTATCATCAATAACTAAACTCCCCACAAACACTCGACTCAACGCGTCAGCCACTACGTTTCCCTTTCCAGGCGTGTATCTGATCGTGAGATCGAAGTCGCTGAGGAGTTCAAGCCATCGCCGCTGCCGAAGATTCAAATCCCTTTGAGTGTACAAGTATTTCAGGCTCTTATGATCTGTATAGATTTCGCACGGCACGCCATAAAGATAGTGACGCCACAGCTTCAATGCAAATACTACCGCGGCAAGTTCGAGATCATGCGTTGGGTAGTTCTGCTCGTGAGACTTTAGCTGTCTAGACGCGTAGGCTATCACCTTATCGCGCTGCATCAGGACACATCCTAGACCCTTTCCGGAGGCATCACTATATATTTTAAAGTCATCCGGTCCGTTCGGCAGAGTGAGAATTGGGGCAGAGATGAGGCGCTGCTTTAACTCCGTAAACGAAGCTTCACAGTCCTCTGTCCAAGTAAACTTCGCACCCTTTCGTGTCAACTGAGTCAAGGGCGAAGCAATCCTAGCAAAATTTTGTATAAATCTTCGGTAGTACCCTGCCAGACCAAGGAAACTTCGGATGTCGCTAGCTGACTCCGGTCGTTTCCACTGCGTGATTGCTTCTATTTTCTTCGGATCAACTGAGATGCCTTCCGAGGAGATGATATGCCCCAAAAATGAGATACTGTCCAGCCAAAATTCTGATTTGCTTAATTTGGCATACAACTTATGGTCTCGAAGGGTTTGCAGCACCATCCGCAGGTGTCCTGCGTGCTCATCCCTAGTCTTCGAGTACACTAAGATGTCATCGATAAACACCACCACGAATTTATCGATGAAGGGCCTAAAGATACGGTTCATCGTATCCATGAATGCAGCAGGAGCATTCATCAGTCCAAACGGCATCACGGAAAACTCGTAATGGCCGTAGCGGGTTCTGAAAGCAGTCTTGGGTACGTCTTCTGGCTTAATCTTCAGCTGGTGATAACCCGAGCGAAGATCAATTTTAGAAAACACCGTTGCCCCTTGTAACTGATCAAACAAGTCATCTATCCGTGGCAGAGGATATTTGTTCCTGATTGTGACCTTGTTTAATTCCTTATAGTCTATGCAGAGGCGTAGAGTTCCGTCCTTTTTCTTCACAAAAAGCACGGGAGCGCCCCAAGGAGACACGCTCGGACGGATGAACCCGCGATCAAGCAATTCCTGGAGTTGGCGCTTTAATTCATTCAGCTCTGCAGGTGCCATTCTGTACGGAGGCTTTGAAATCGGCTGTGTATTTGGAAATGTGTCGATAGTGAATTCAATCTCTCGATCGGGCGGCATGCCGGGTAGTTCGCTCGAAAACACGTCGGGGAACTCCGCCTCAACGGAATTAGGCTCGACGTCTGCGTAGTCCTGCCGCGCGTCCCGAACTGATGCTAGAAATCCCTCGCAACCTGTGTAGAGCATTCGCCGAGCAGATTTTGCCGAAATCACCATACAGGCCTTGGTCGCATCATTCGCTGGACTACTGGTGTAACAGAACACGGCTTCTCCGGGCAGACGGAAAATGACTCGCTTCTCTGCACACTCAATAGTTGCTGCGCATGCGCCTAGCCAGTCCATTCCCAAGATGATATCATAGTCCCTAACATCTAGAACTAAGACATCGAGCGACAGCTTCTTCTCCCCAATACAAATGTAACCACCTAGGCATACTGAACGAACAGGGATTTTTGTACCAGAGGGGGTGCTAACATTTAAATCTAAGTGCAACGGAGTCATTTTTACATTGTTTTCTACGGCAAAATTTGTGGAAATAAAACTATGCGTTGCACCTGAATCAAATAGAACGCGAGCAGGTATATTATTGAAAAGTAAGGTACCTGACACGACGGTATCCGAAGCTAATGCTTCTTCCCGTGTCATGGTGTAGACTCGGCCTTGAGCTTCATTACGCCCTTGCTGAGGTGCCGCTCGATTTGCCTGAGGAGCCGGAGTCTGATCTGGTTGTTGCGGTGGACGACGCGGACAGCTGTTAATCTGATGGCCTGGATCGCCGCATCTGAGGCAAGTGCCGAGCTGCTTGCGACAGACATTCTCGGTGTGCCCTCTTCTGTTACAGTAGGTGCAACGCTGCCCCTGGTTTTCTCGCTGACGACCGCCGTTATTTTGACGCTTTGCAGCATTGTTTCCTCTATCGTTGCCTTGGCGTTTGTGATTGGAAGGTTGCACAGCGCCGGCGGCAACGTGAGGATACTGCGGTTCGAGCGAAAGGGCGTGGTTTAATACTTCCCGCATCGTCTGATACTGCTGTCACTACCACATTCTGAAAACAGGGGAATTTTCGAATTTTTACAATATTTAATATTATATTATTTTTAATTAATTAATTGCATAATAGTTTATTGATTTAAATAATTATTATGTGTGATGTGTAATTAAATATATAATTATATGCAGTGTTAATTATTTTATTTTAGCTAGCAGACTAGACCTAGAAGCCCAGTAGACGAACCCCTGTCCACATCATAGAATTCTGGAATTTATTATTTTATTTAGAATTTAATTCTTGAAGATTTTAATTAATTACTGTATTTTATTTAATATTTTTGCGCCTTGTCTTTGCTTCGATATTTGGAGCACTATCCAGACTTTTGTCTTCCAACAAATTTCACAATCTTGCTCTAGACATGCCCGCCTTCAATTCCGCTATTTTTGCAAATCATAATTATGCTTCCTGTACATTATTTCTGGCCGCACAAAAATCGTCGCGGACGTTTTTTTTAATTTCCTATTTTTGTATCGTTGTGCGTTCCAATCGAAAATTGGAGGCCATCTTGACCTATTTTTCGTGCGGCCCAAATTAGGGTAATATTCTGTTCTAAGTCTTCTTCAATATTGGTATTGATGACTTGATCTGATTTTGACCCCAAGTACTCCAAATTAATTGTTGAACACAACTTGTATTTTATTTCTATTTAAATTGAGGATACTAATTTATCTGATTTAAAATCCCAATTTAATTCCAGTGCCCTGCAAATTCAGCCCATACCCACGCATTCGTGCCCCTAAACCGGGTGCGGGTCGTGACACGTTTTTAGTGGTGGCCCATGCAGGTTAGACTTCGCGAGTTGTGCGATGTCGTAGTAGTGTGACATCCTTGTTATACTACTGCGTGCCTGCTATAGAATCTAGGACATAGGATACTAGGACGAGAGCAAATACTCAATCACAATTCCTTGAGAGATTCCTGGGATGACCCCTGAGAATCTCATTATAAATTTCCAATTTAAAATCATTCCCTTGTTCTGTCCATTCTCATTTATTGACATTGAATTTGATTGTTGTTGATTAGTTATTAAATTAGGATTTTAGTTTCACTTGATTTGATTGTTGTTAATTAGGGTATTAAATTAGGATTTTGCTTCATCATAGAGTTGATTTCATATTAAGAGGAAGTTATAGACTGATTTATGGTATTAATTGATGATGCCGTCAGTGAGGACAGTGAAGTGAATAACATTAAGCTAGTGGACTACAGAAGGTGGATTTAAATTTTAAATTTGAGGATTGAAAATGAATTTCAAATTTTAAGAATTTTGAGAGGTTGAGATATTATGTTAATAACATCTTATTTTGAAGATTTCAATGAATTGTAAAATTTTAAAATTTGAGGAATTGAAATATGGTTATTAAAACTTTATTTTGAGGAATTCAGATTCAATTTGATGGACCTAGATAAGCTGTAAGGATTTTGGAGTTGATAAAATTTTCATTTCAGTATTTAAATAATTAACCTTGAGGAAAGTGTATGCAATTTACTTTAAATTTTATTCGAGGAGTTGTTTTTGAGGAATTTTATTGAGGATGAGATTTTATAATGAGAGAGATGAATATTAATATATACGTAGGTGAGATGCATGTGTAAGGATTTGTTGGCTTGAGCATGATTGAGATTCACTGCAAACTGACTTGGGTGATCATCAAGGGTTGTATTAGAAGGTGCAGTAGATAGTATGATGTATTGAAATTGATATGCATTGAGTGATAAGATTAACTAGTATTAGCGATTGCAGTAGGTAAGGAAGCTAGCAGTGAGTGTGTTTTGTGGTAGAACTGTGATCCCTAGGGGATAGAGGTATCAGACCATGGATACATCTTGACCGTGCAATCACAACTAAGGTTTATTTCCAATCTATTTATCTCGAATGTTGCTTCTTTAGAACTGTACTGTCCTCCCTTGATGATATCGCATTTTGCCTAAATTGATTCTTTGGGATCTGTCTTCAGGATGTTGCCGAAGACACTATCTACGAGAGCGGGAACACCAGCTTTAGAAGGGTCTGCCACCTCTCCACCTGAGGGACAGACAGCAGTAATTCCTCCTACATCTCCGATGCACGTAGGTGATCTTCCTTCTCCACCTGTTCAGAAGATTGCCGCAGCTGTGACGGACAACCTTCCTCCTCCACCGACTCTGATTCCCGGAGGTTTGCCCATTGACGGGGCACAGATGTTCACCTTGATCCAAGGCATGGTAGAGGCCCAGAGAATGGCGGCAGATGCTCAGCGAGTTCAAGCTGAGGCTCAGAGGATGCAAGCAGAAGCGCACCAGGCACAAACCGAGCTGATGAGAGAGAGCATGGAGAACGCTCACCAGATGGCACTACAGACAGTTGAGAGAGTTGCCCAGCAATATCCTGGCCAGTGGCAGCCGAGGGCATTTCAGTATCAACAGCAGTACCCGGCACCAGTTCCTGTACAGCAGGATCAACGAACTTGTTATTTCTGTAAGAAGCCAGGTCACCTTCGGAAGAGCTGCAGAACGAGGCTGGGACTTTGTTTGCACTGTGGCGCTGCGGGACATCGAGTAAGGGATTGTCTTCGAGCTCCTTATCCTCCCGGCCAGCGCGCAGCTTCAGATTATAGAGATCCAGTTAGGCTACCTGTAGAACCGCATGTTGCTCAGCACCCGCAAAGGGAACCACCCCAGCAGGGCGGGCATTTGCGATGACGGTCGAGGAGACCGATACTGCAGGTAATGTGTTAGCAAGTTCTGTTCTTTCCTTCACTCTGTTCCTATCTACTTGATTGATTGATTGATTGATTAATTCCTTGGTACAATAATTGTATGCATGATTTCTTGTTATAATGTAGTTAGTAGTACCCCTGTTACAGAGACTGTAATACCCTGGCAAAAGACACCATGATCATACATAAATCCTTTAGGTTGCATGTTATATGGGTGTAGGTAGAATTCTCTTAGACTTTGATTGTTGAGGATTTAACTGTAGTAAAGATTAACAAAGAGGTTCTGACTTGACAAAGAGAGACAAGGTGCCTAAAATTTTGAGGAAAATATTAAATTAAATAAAGAGTTGGGAATTTAATATGGCGAAATTGAAGTTTTGTTAAATCATTGATTTTTTAGAAAATTATGAAATGATTGAATTTATCATTGAAATTGAGGAATTTAAGAAGGCCATCGATATATTGTTGGACTGCAAGTTGAGAACTTATATTTTGAGTATTGTATTGGAGGTTCCATAAGTATTACATCGTTGCATGTTATGGATTAGTGTTAAACTCAAATTTGGGACGAGATTCAATTTTAGAAATATGCATTGATTGGATTTCAATTAGAGGATTGAATATTAAATTCTTGCATTTCGTTATTAACTTAAAATTTGGAGGATATTGTGATAAGAATGTGATTTGATTATTTTTGAAGATTTCTAGGGATATGGGGATTATAGAATTTTTGAAAGAATTTATTGGGAAATAACAGTATGGAGTAGTTCATGATTTTACGATTTAAGGAATTTAATTTTGATGGTAGTAAATACATAAATAAAACAATCGAGGATTTAAAAATTTGAGGATAATTATTGATTTAAATAAATGGTTAAGAAATTAACATGGCATAATTGGTGGTTTATTAATTCCAGGAAAGATTTTGACATGTTTAAGTTGGTTATTAATTTGGAAATTTGGGAGATTTATCAATGTATTTATTTAATTGCGAGTTATGAATTTTGAACTTTATAATTGGATATAACAATTGGAGAATCCTTAAATATCATATTGTTGAGTTTTAAGGAGTGGATATTAAATTCTGCGTATCGAATTAGTAGCTAAAAACTTTCAGGAAATTTTTGATAAAAAGGGACTTGATTCTATGTCGAGGATTTTACAGGGATACAAATAATTTCAGATTTTTGAAATTGTGAAAAGACCTTGTGGATTAGTCGTGGTTGATGAATTTAATTGAGGGAATACTAATGTGTATGATTAAAGGCTAATATGAGGATTTTAAATTTCGAGGACGAAATTCTTTTAAGGTGGGTAGACTTGTCACTACCACATTCTGAAAACAGAAGAATTTTCGAATTTTTACAATATTTAATATTATATTATTTTTAATTAATTAATTGCATAATAGTTTATTGATTTAAATAATTATTATGTGTGATGTGTAATTAAATATATAATTATATGCAGTGTTAATTATTTTATTTTAGCTAGCAGACTAGACCTAGATGCCCAGTAGACGAACCCCTGTCCACATCATAGAATTCTGGAATTTATTATTTTATTTAGAATTTAATTCTTGAAGATTTTAATTAATTACTGTATTTTATTTAATATTTTTGTGCCTTGTCTTTGCTTCGATATTTGGAGCACTATCCAGACTTTTGTCTTCCAACAAATTTCACAATCTTGCTCTAGACATGCCCGCCTTCAATTTCGCTATTTTTGCAAATCATAATTATGCTTCCTGTACATTATTTCTGGCCGCACAAAAATCGTCGCGGACGTTTTTTTTAATTTCCTATTTTTGTATCGTTGTGCGTTCCAATCGAAAATTGGAGGCCATCTTGACCTATTTTTCGTGCGGCCCAAATTAGGGTAATATTCTGTTCTAAGTCTTCTTCAATATTGGTATTGATGACTTGATCTGATTTTGACCCCAAGTACTCCAAATTAATTGTTGAACACAACTTGTATTTTATTTCTATTTAAATTGAGGATACTAATTTATCTGATTTAAAATCCCAATTTAATTCCAGTGCCCTGCAAATTCAGCCCATACCCACGCATTCGTGCCCCTAAACCGGGTGCGGGTCGTGACACGTTTTTAGTATGTATCAAATTAATATTTTAAATACATGAAAATGAATAGCATTTATTTTATTAATATTTAAAATACATAGTGTATAGTATATATTTTGTATTAGAGTATAAATGTATTGTATACTTAAATATTGTAGATATGTAATGCATGTATGTATGTATGTAAGTAATTAATATATATACGTATATGTGTGTGTAGATGTATACGTGCATATACATATTAAATTATGTTTTTATATAAAATTGGTATATATGTATACATGTATTATATATATATATTTAGCATATTTTCAATATAAAATTGATTGGTAACGTATGTATTTTAATATATGAATATCTATATATTTATTAATATTAATTGTATAAATATAGTATCATTTCTCTAATTGCACATAAAATACGTACTATTTTGGCATATGTACAAACATATAGATGTATGTATTTTGGAAAAGTATGAATTCAAATTAATACTTTTGGTATAAATATGTGTATGTTAATGTATCCATAATCTAATAGATATGTATATGTATATATTTAATTAATGTATATAAGTGCGGTATTAAATTCAACTAGTATAAATGCATATATTTTAGGTGTATAATTATTTTGATATATATATATATGTATATATTGTAAATACATTTAAATTGGGTGCATGTATAAAATATTGTAAGTATAAATTATTATGTTTATAGATACATACAAGAATCATTTATTTTAAAGTATATATATTTATACATATATCTATAATTGTATTGAAGGATATTATATGTAATTAATTAATAAGTTGTTATTTAAATACGTAGTCCTACTAGATGACCCTAGTTGACTAGTGCCCTGTCTGACATGGCCCTGAGGCCAGTGTTTATGGACCGTGTGTTAGCGTAGCATCTGATGCAAATGTGGTTTGATTGTGTTGTGTTTATAGGACTGTTGGTTTACCAGGGGATACTCTGGAACAGGACACCATAAATACCAGCTAAGGACCGAGGCAAGTACATTCTCTGATAATTTCCAATTCTTGATAATTGCTATAAGTTCAATGATCTTGAAATGTTACAACTGAATCTTTGACACTGTGCTACACGGACTAGTATAGCTTGGATCTGCAGTCATGAGATGTTACCTTAATTATCGTATTGACATTGTACACGACATGTATATTTAGAAACCGTACATGATAGACTTTACTTGCTCGTGTATCGTGACGTGTCATGGTTGGATCCACAGTACTAGTTGGGGGCGGGGAAGTAGTTAGTAAGAAATATGATCATAACCTCTTATTTGTAGTATAAAAACTGTAAGTGTTAATCATGCTCTTCACCCATGATTAGCCAGGCCTTATAGCAACCGTACATGTTCCCAAGCCGATCACATTTCGAAACTACTATTTCAAACACTTAGAATAGTTACAGTTCTCTATATTTTCATATACTACATCACCCGTATATGATACTGTTCCTTATTCTTTCATTTTTATACATGCACTGACTGTGTTTCATTGCCTATTGCCTGTCTCTCTTAAACTGTCATTACATTATTCCACTGTCTTCTCAGTAACTAGCATGACATGTTTTATTGTATTATAGACATTATCAATTAATGGAACTGTTATTTGAGATTGTGCTTTGCTCCTTCCTGACTGGAAACATTTTTCCAGACTATGCCTTAGAGGACCACTGTCCGACACTTATGGTGAGTAGCTGCAGACTTGGTAGTTATCTGTGATTCTGGAAGGTCTAGACGACATTATTATTCATAGTTAGTTCTTTTAACAGTCTATTTGGTACCGGATTTGTCTCCGGCATTTTGATGATTCTTGGATATTGTTAAGTTAAGTATTCCTTGTGGACTTGTGGTGTGTTTAATTTTAATTTCTGTTTCGAAATCTTATCGTGCTGTAATCCTGTGATTTGAGTATATGTTCATCTATTTGTGTCATCCGTGCCTCCTAATGGAGATTGGATATTTGCGTGACATTAGTTAGATATTATCCATACCTAGACAGCGTTCTACCGCCGATGCTGCGGCGTAGGCTGGACGTACCCACGTACTCGTGCCCTTAAACCGGGTGCGGGTCATGACAACTGCGGAACGGCTACGTGCCCGTGAATGCCAGGACGTAGCCCTCCTTCGAACCGTCTGGCACGACTCGCTGCATCCGGTAGATAAACGGTAGCAAATTTGGCCAGTTTGTTGAATTCTGCCGAGTATTGCTTCACCGTCATACTGCCCTGCCGGAGTTGAACGAACTCATTTTCCCGTTGACGTCGTAGAGGTGGGGGTATAAACTCCTCCTCGAACGCGGCACGAAAAGTCGTCCACGCGATCGCCTCCTCCCTATGGCCAAGTTGAAGAGATCGTCGATGCACGTCCCACCAGTCGTGCGTATTGAGGCGGAGCAGTAATTGGGCACAGGTGACGTGCTTGTCTTTCGGCACTTCGAGGAGGGAAAAATGATCTTCAAGCTCGGCGAGCCAATCTAGAGCCACGATCGGGTCCTCAGTCCCGTTAAATGGCGTATTGCAGACCTTCTTGAATTTGCCAAAGGTGAAGGCAGTCACTTCCCTCGTCCTTGGCACGGGCGGTAGTTCAACTTCAAGCGCTGGCTGCTCCACTGGTGTAGCTGTCGTTGCGGCAGAATGGTTGGAGGCCAGGGTCTGAACAAGCTGTTGCAGGGTATCTACCTGCTTTTGTTGGACTGAGAGCCGGGCCTCTAGATTGCTCTCGAACTTGGCTTGGCGGGCATCATCCCTCTGTCGTTGCTCGGTTAACATTTGCACCACTTGTTGAATCGAATCTGTTTGAGACATGCCCCGTTGGCTCCGAGAGCTTCCTGATGTTCCGGAGCTGCTCTCCTGAGTCCTTGTCTCGCCTGGCGCCAGCGCTGATGGTTGCGCTTGCGTCGTTCCTTGAAAGGAAGGTAAATTACATCAGGATCATAATGTATTATGGACTTATTGCATGAACGTATCTCATTTTGGCCTTAACGAGTTCAGGAGTTCGCACAGGGATTTATCGTGAAGGGAACTTTTCCAGTTTAAGAGTCAAAGGAACTTTGAATCTGTGCTCTGATACCAACATGTCACGCCCCGATTCCGTGGAATCGATAGTCGTCCCCCGGGCGTGACCGCCGTGCGGGCCTAGGTTGCGCACCGCACAAGGCTAAGTATTTCGTTTTGCATAACGAGCACATATTCAGAGTACGCAGATAATTGAAACACAGATTTGAACATGGAAAGGTTCTCTTTTATTGATAATATGAACATCTATTACAAACTCCTTGAACTGAGACATAAGGATTGCCTCTATGGGCTTACAAAAGTGTTGACACAAAATGAGATAGCAGTCCTGTACATTACATCCTTTACTACTACTCAAAATATAAGACCTTGGGTCGAAACGACTGCCTTGCCACGAAGCTGCATGGTTGCTTGGTGGCTAGCTTCTTCTTCAAAAGGCTTCTTCTTCAAAATGCGTCAAAGGTGGCACGGTCGAGGCGTGCCTACAGCTGGACTGGAATGGGGGTTTGTCTCCTGCTCCTCGCTCGGTTCTTCCTAGCGCGGGGAACCTGTTTCAACGAGGGTCAGTACATCAAAACCTACTGGTGAAGGCAAGCTAACCCAACTATACGAGTCAACACGTTGTTTTAATGAAGCATGCATATTTACGGTGGGTTTCTATCTTGCCTTAGTTCATTTTACAACAAGACATAGATATAGAATCATTGAAATGACCCGTCACCGTTCGGTGACATTTACCTGTCCGTCTGAACCACCTGCATAATACTTACCTTGCCTTCCCTGCCAAGAAGACACAAGTTAGTAGCAACAGGTTTAAATATACGAAGGGATCACTGGCACGTTGCCATAATGGACGGGCTAGTCACGGGACGGAATGGCGTGCGGCGCAGGGAACAGGAGGCGCCACAAGCCACTCAATCCGAAGCAGGCAACTATCGTGAGTTCCGTCCGGATCGGATCGGTGCCAGTGCCCCAGCGACCGTCCGCAGGAACTAAGACCTTGTGCACAAGTTGTCCGTGATCAACGCAGTACACTAAGTTAACATTTGAGGCAAATCAGGCACAGGGCAATAACAGGGCAAGATCAACTTTTGCATAGTCTTCCTGTTGAGTTATTGCATTGAAAATGAGTTCTATACATAGCACAGTTTTTAAGAAGAAATATACATTCTAACTTATATTTATGCATATGATGAACATTCCAAACGAGCAAGCATATAAGTAAATAACCTTTCATGAGTTTCATTTGACAAGCAATATTTCCCAAGTCTATTCCCTTATTATCTTGATATCTTTTAGTTATTTACTTGGTATCGTTTGATCGGGGCAAGCACGAACACGAGATTTAGATGTGAAGACTAGCAAGTAGGGCTAGCTAATCGGGTTGGTAGCCACTCACTTTGGTAGTTGGAAGGAAAAGGAAAGAAGTGCTTTAGGCGTCCGCTCGAGCGACGACTACAGCTGGTTCACCTGTATTGACACGAACAGCTGATCAGTACTTCTTCCTCTCTTTCCCTTATCGGAATTGAAGTACAATCCTAAGAACGAAAGCAATGAAATCCATCGAAACCGTTCAAGAAAACCCAAGCAAATCCGAAAACTAACTCAAGGCACGAAAGCAACAAGCGACAGCGAAAACTAGGCAACAAAGAATGCAGCGGAGAGGTCCCTCCGGACTCTGCCGCTAAGTCGATCCTTAGGGCACGGTCCACTGAATATGGGAATCGATTCCGAAGAGACAAATCCATAACGAGGATGAGTTCTTGATTCAATCTATCCCTATCGAACGATACCGTCTTGTATTTCATAGCCGCGCTCCCCGAATAGGGGGAACGGGGCACCACATTGACGACAGCTCCAGTGTTGTCGTTGCCATCAGGGTCTGGAGGATTCACTATCTATAGTGATGCATCAGGGAAGAGACTGGGTTGTGTGTTATAGCAGAATAAGAGGGTGATTGCCTATGCTTCCAGGAAATTACGTCCTCATGAGAAGAACTACCCTACCCACGATTTGGAGTTGGCAGCGGTCATCTTTGCTCTGAAGTTATGAAAACACTATTTATACGGAGAGCATGTGGAGATCTTCACTCACCACAAGAGCTTGAAGTATGTGTTTACCCAAAAAGAGCTGAACATGAGGCAGAGGAGATGGTTGGAGTTGATGAAAGACTTCGACATATTGTTGCAGTAACGTAGTTACGGATGCGCTGAGCAGGTATCTGGTAGCTATGTGCCTGACTATAGATCGTTATCTTCTGGCAGATCTAGAGTGCTTGGGCATTGAGGTGATAGTGCCTGGAGTTGAGATACAGATGTGGGGACTGCAGATTCAGTCAGAGTTGATAGACCGGATCAGAGCTACACAGTTTGAGGATGAGTTCCTGAGGAGCATCAGGGCGCAGGTTCAGATTGGATTATCATATGACTTCACCATTAGTGATGATGGTTCATTGCGGCACGGTACCAGGTTGTGTGTGCCGAGTGGGTCATTGTGCGAGAAGGTTCTTCAGGAGGTGCATCGATCCCAGTACTCTATACATCCAGGTGCCAACAAGTTGTATAGAGATCTGAGAGAGCATGTATGGTGGTACAGGATGAAGCAGGAGGTAGCGTGCTTCATATCCCAATGCTTAGTGTGCCAGCAGGTGAAGGCGGAGAGGCGGAGGCCAGGAGGGTTGCTCCAGCCGTTACCCATTCCGGAGTGGAAATGGGAGTATGTGACCATGGATTTTATTTCTGGACTTCCCCGTTCTCTAGGAGGGAATGATGCAATTTGGGTCATCGTAGACAGGTTAACCAAATCGGCCCACTTTCTACCATTCAAAGTGGGTACGTCTACGGAGAGACTAGCAGAGATGTATGTGCACCAGATAGTCAGACTGCATGGAGTTTCTGTGAGCATAGTATCAGACCGGGACAGTCGCTTTACTTTGTATTTCTGGAGGAGTCTGCAGGCTAGCTTGGGCAC